>JAWWEW010000078.1:9722571-9769470 GCA_035583185.1 Anabacerthia variegaticeps | reverse complement strand
GAGTAGAATAGAATAGAATAGAATAGAATAGAATAGAATAGAATAGAATAGAATAGAATAGAATAGAATAGAATAGATTTGTGTTGTGAAAGACCCCTAAGACCATGGAGTCCCACTGTTAACCTAAAACTACACATTCCACCACTGGCTGTATGTAGAGAATAGAATTGAGAATAGGGATAAGCTGGAAGTTGCTCAGCAGGTGGGGATGGAAAAGGGGGCACAGGGGGTTCAGGGTGCTGGTGTTGAATCTCCACCTGCCTCTAGCACATCACTCCTTCCCCGCCTCAGTAAGAGGGGGAATTGAAGCCCCACTTCAAGGTCGGGATGAATAAAAAAGTGATGAAGTGCTTCACCAGCGTCACCCTGGAGCTGCCAGACCTGTGCCCGGCGGTGGGACGTGAGAGCTCTGTGAGGATGCCCCATGAGGATGTCCCGGGAAGATGCCCTGGGAGGATGCCCCTGTAGGATGCCCCTTGAAGAGCCCTGTGAGGATGGCCTGCGAGGATGCCCCGTAAGGATGCCTCTGATAGGGTGCCCCGGTAGAATGCCTCATGAGGATGCCCCGGTAGGACGCTCAGTGAGGATGCCCCGGCAGGATGCCCCATGAGGATGCCCTGGGTGGATGCTCCATGAGGCTGCCCCCGGCAGGTTTCCCCGGGAGGATGCCCCGTGAGGATGCCCCGGCAGGTTTCCCCGGGAGGATGCCCCGTGAGGATGCCCCGGCAGGTTTCCCCGGGTGGATGCCCCAGGAGGATGCCCCGGTAGGATTCCCTGGGTGGATGCCCCGTGAGGATGCCCCGGCAGGTTCCCCCCCGAGGATGCCCCCCAGGACGCGGTCCCGCAGCAGCGCCGCGCGGGGCGGTCCCGGTGCGCGGGGCGCCCCCTGCGGGCGGGCGGGCGGCGGTGCGGGCGCGGTCACGTGGCGGTGACAGCGGCAGAGCCCGGGCAGCGCCAGGCGCGGCAGCGGCTCCGCAGCGCCAGCCCGAGCCGGGCGGGGACCGCGGGCACAGCGGGGACAGGGGCACGGCGGGGACCGCGGGCACAGCGGCACAGCGGGCGCAGCGCGGCGGGGCCCCGGGAGCCGCGGCCGCGGTGCCGGGCGGGGGCGGGAGCCGGAGCCGATGCGGAGCGATCGCGGGCGGGCGGCGGGAGCAGCCATGGCGGGGCCCCGCTGAAGGAGGCGGCGAAGGAGGAGGAGGAGGAGGAGGAGGAGGAGGAGGAGGAGGAGAGGAGAGGGGAGGAGAGGAGAAACCTCCGCATTCCCTCCCTCGGTGCCTCGGCGCCCCGTCCCCCGGCCGGCGCCCCCCGCATGCCCGGCTGAGGCCCGGGCAGAGCCGCCCCGCCGCCTCCCCCGCCGGCCGCGCACAAAGGGGGCCCGCGGGCAGCAGCGCCGGGCACGGCCCGGCCCGCCGCGACCATGGCCGACCGCAGCCTGGAGAGCGTGTCGCTGCCGCTGGAGGTGCGGGCCCGGCTGGCCGAGCTGGAGCTGGAGCTCTCCGAAGGTAAGGGGGCGGCGGGCGCGGGAGGCAGGCAGGGATGGAGGGAGGGATGGAGGGAGGGCGGCTCAGCGGCACCCCCGGCTCGGGGCGCTGCCCCCGGCCCCTCCCGGGGTGCGGGGTGCGGGGGGACCGGCGAGCCCCCCTGGCAGGGCGGGCAGGGCAGGGCAGGGCAGGGCGGGGGTCGGGGCTCGGGGCTCGGCCGGGCACGCCGCGGTGCGGGAGGTGCGGGAGAATCCCGCGGGGATGGCGCGGAGCGGCTCCTGCCCCGCCGGGCAAACGTGCCCGGTACCTGCGAGCCAGACCCGCATCCAGAGCCTGCCACGGAGCCCACGCAGCCTGCGTGTGTGTGTGTGGCTCGGCTGCAACAAAACACCCGGGATAAGGTCGTTTTGGACAATACCGGTCAGCTCACTCAGAGGAAACGGCATATAGATATATATATTTATTTATTTATTCCCTAAATTGCGGGATTTTTTTAATGGATAATTGGAGGGTTGCGGTGGTTCCTTGGCGTGGCCGATGTGATGCTCCGGCGGTCCCCGCGCTGGCGAGGCGCGCTTGCAGCCCGTGCTGCTGCCGTGGCAGGGAGGATGAGCAGGAGCCCCAGCCCGGCTCATTTGACACTCATTCCATGTGTGTCAGCGCCGGGGTACGAGCGAAGGGGCAGGCAGCGATGGGAGCCTGTCAGGAGCCCTCGCTGATGGGCATTGAGCGCCCGCAGTCGTGGAGACGATTTTAGTGTGTCAAACGTAATCTGTGTCTGTCAGAGGAAGAGAGTGGGGAGTATTTATATATACTAATGCTAGGGTTGGCTCTTTCCTGAAATGCAAATCTGCTATTAGCTGTCCCTTCCTTTTTTTTTTTTTTAATACACACCCCCCACCCCCCCCCAAATGTCAGGGTTCATTCACCACGGAGAGACTACAGCACTTAACAGAAGGAACAAATGACCCAGCGTGTCCCAAATTAGTTATTGGAAGTGGTCGATATATTGAGCTGTCTGTCTGTCTTCTGTCTTTTTGTAACGGTTTGTAAGGGCTCTGAGCCAGAAAGTAAAATTCGCTGGAGCCAGTTTCATCAGCAGGGAGGAGCTGATGTTGACATTGTATTTTCCTTTTAACGCTTTGAGGGTGAAGAGAATGAGCTACTGAGATGGCACGGGGATCTCATTTCTCTGCCTCCCCCTCCCTGAGGGTGCTCTGAAAACTTGAAATAAAGGGAGTTAAATACAATATTGCCTTTCTGTGATACACTACCTGTCCATTGGCCCTCATCTATGGTAGAGGTTGGGAGAAAGGACTGTTTATATCATGGTATGTGTAACGTCACTTTATGCAGAAAATGCTTCTTGGTGTGCTTCTTCATTGTCTACACACCAATGAGATACTAATTAAAACAGCTGTTAGTAAATGCTTGCAAAAAAACCCAAATCAAACTGGCATAGACCTTCAATAAATATGCTAATGCAGTGTACCAAAGTTGTAATACAGTTTTACGGTGCAGTTTCTGTTGCTGTAAGCACAATCCAAGAAGGCTCTGAGGAAGTGGGACATGGTTTGAAATTGGGCATCTGTGTCTGCACTGCTGTAACTTCCCTGCAGCTAGACCTGGAATGAGTTTAGCCCACTGACAGTATCTTTCCTTCTGTGCCATTGATGTTACACCTGGCAGATGGGATGGCTCGTGTTTTCTGACTGTGGCAGCCTAAAAGACAATCAGTTGGAATTGCGAGGCAGGTGGAGAAAGGGCAGCATCCTTTTCAGGGTCTTCCCCCAAGCTGCTCTTGATGTGTTCTTAGTCAAGTACAGGACAGTGTTCAGTGCCTGAGAAAATGAAATAATTTACTGCTAAAAGCTCCTACTTTTAGGTACCCGTGTTACAACTTCTGGCCTGTTCCCAAAATGAGTCCCTACAGATAGTGGGATCAGTAATTTGTCCAGTTTTGTTGTGCTGTAGAAGTCTCCTCATACTTCTGGCTATGCTAAGTCTTGAGTTAAATGGTTTTCAAGGCAACTTTGTGTATCTTTACACCCTGAACCTACATGTGCTTCCCTCGCCCATAATGAGCCAGTCCAGTGCCTTAATCAGAGTTCATTCACTGAGATACATTTATGCATGTGCATAAAAGTTCACAAGACTGAGGTTTTAACATGTATTGTGCTTATGATGTGCCAGGATGTTTCTGCTGCCTTTGTAAGCAAGAAACTCTTGAAGGCAATAGTCAGGCAACTGCATGCTTTAAAAGTGTGTTTAGGTCTCACTGATGACATTGGGAGCTGAGCAGCTGCCGTAATTTTTGCCCCTTTTAGAAGTCCTTTCCTGAGCTAGGCTTGCTAGGAAGATGTTTTTTCAAGTGCTGAATTGTTCTATGCATTGTACTGTTTGTGACTGTGAGTTTTTCATTTCTGGTGCCACTGGGTGCAGTGGGTCTTACAGTTGCCTCTGGTACCCAAGCAGCATGGTTCTCTGTGGCCAAAACCTGCTACGGACAGTGCAGCTTTAGGAACAACTTCTGAAAAAGCTGCTGCTTTGTGGAAAAGAGAGAAGCACCAGCAGGATTATTGAAAGTTATTCCTTGGCTGTGAGCTAAAGCTGTCTTGTTCCTATCTCTAGGAAGTGTGATAGCATGGGTCCTACCCACGCAGTGCATCTCAAAACTGAACATAAAATAGCTGGTGTCCGTGTGACTGTGACCAGACCTCTGGGTTCTGTGCCACTAGCACAGCAGGCACTGTGCAGGTGTTGTAATTACAGTCTCCACTGGTACTCATCACACATTTAAATTTGACCATGGCATTTTTCACCCCCTTGTAGCCAAATTCTGTGTTCCTTGTTCAGCTGCGCACTCGGCATAGCCTCACTGGTGACAGGGATGAGGGAGGAGAACCTCAGGAAGTATCTGCTGGACAGATGGCATGTCCTTTGTAGTTGATAGAGCAAAGTGCCTCTCTCATGGCTTGAGAGGGAGAAAGAAGGTCAGGAAGGTGTTTACTCCGTGTTCTGTGAAGTTCATCTCTGTGGCAATCCTAACCTGTTGGTTATTGTGGGCAAGCCACATGCCTTCCACCTCCCCTTTGCTGTGGTCTGAATGGTTTTTTTTTTTTGGTTTAAACATAGCTATTTAAAAGGTACTATGGATGCAAATTAGAGTAACCATTTTCGATTTTGTTAGTTTCATTACTATGATTTGTCAGGTGAAGCACAGTCAGAATCAGAAACAGTTACCACATTCCTCCGTGTGTCTGCCCCATGCAAGCAGTGAGTGCCAGAGGTAGCCTGGGTACTCTGGAGTGTTGAGAATGACTTTCATAGAGGTGTGTTGGCATATTCAGCTTAAGGCATCAGTAGCACACTTCTGGATGGTGTTTTCATGTCATATTGGGAGGGGAAAATTCTGTGTTTCTCAGGACATAGGGGCTCAACAGCACTTTAATTTTTATAAATATTGGTAGTTGTGGAATTATCTTTATCCCACCAGATATTCTGGAGACACTTTTTTTTCTGTGTTTGAGTGAAGGTGCTTGATGCTGGTATGTTACATACATGTTCTTTGACACTCTAGTAGTTTCCATTGAGCTTACTAAAGCTTGCATTGCTCAGAACTAGCCCTTCTAGGCTGATGCAATCAACATGTCACTCTGCAGTAGCTGTTCTTCAGGGCTGCTTAGAATTTTACGAGGCTTTAGTTTTCTAACGATGTATAAAATTGTACTGGGTGGAAATAGATGAATCATCCTGTTTTTTAGAATAGCTTGGGGGTTGTTAACTGAAGAAGTGATTTAATGAAACCAGGAGTCCTGAAATGGGCTGTCTTATTAAAAAAACCCCATAGTTCTACAACCCCTCCATTCTTAAAAACACTTAAGAATTAAAAAAATGCCTCTCCCCTACTTTTCTCATTTTTCCCTCCATTTAAGGGTATACAAGGTTATATCGCCCTTCCAATTACTTCCTGAACCAAAATTAATTGGGAAAAGATGCTCTGTAGTTCTTCCAGAATTTTGTCCAAGTGTCAGATAACATAGCAGAAACACGTGAAGAGCCACAGACGCCACATGGAAAATGTGAAAACCATCCTGTTCAGAAACTGTTCTCCCTATATTCCACACTATACTTCCAGTCCTCTTCCATTTTAAACATATGAGGCATAGCAGGTTTCTTTTTTTGAAAGTCTGAACTTTTCTCCAAAGAGCACTTTCAGAAAGAGTCTCAGCACATCTTTAATAAGTGGTTACTGATTCCCAAAGGCACTGGATGTGCAGTCACCTAATTAATTTGGTCCTCAGCTTTCTTGTATCAACGGTGTTGATTATATTTGGTAATCCTACTTGGATTGATTGAGTCATTGTCTGGCCAGGTTTATTATTTTATTAGGTATAAGTTCTGTCTTTTGTTGTCTGCATGTAGTCACTGGGTTGAGACCAGAAATGTGTAGTTAACTCCTCTAGTTATTGTTTCTCCATAACATTTGCCAGCCGGCTGTTCACTCACGAGAAGGATTCAAAGTGTGAAAATTTCAATAACTAGCACACCTCTGTGATTTGGGACGCAAAGTCATCCTTTTAATTCACTCCTTGAGAGATAGTGCTCTGCTTAGCAAGTGGGTATCACCTGTGCAGTGACAGAGTGTTAATACTTCCTGAGTTTAGGTGAGAAATGAACTAAGAAATTCAATACTCATGTTTGTTTCATGTTGTTTTTTTGAGCCATTGGGGTGCAGTTGGCTCGTATTTTCAGTTATTTTTTTCTGGCAAAGAGAGGACTAATTTACTCCAAATACATAAAGCTGAAATTTTCATGTCAGTTACATACAAGATCTAAGGCTTTAAGAAAATATACTGGACACCATGGGAATTGTGATAAAATCAAGAGTGCTGGCAACAGAAACTTTTCTTTCTTTGTAAGATAAAGCTCCTCTCATCAGCTGTTTTTTCTCTCTGATGGTGCTCGAGTTGGAGAGGGACAGTAACTCAATTATTTTAAAACTAGGTTCAATTCACTCATGAATTAACCATTTGCATTTTAAGACACTGGAATATGAAGGGTTTCTTGTGGGGATTTTTATTAATATTTTTTTTTTTTATACCTTTTTGACTTTACTGTGCTGTTTGGACTTAAGGGCTTTTAATGGGTGGTGTCATGTCAAAGGAATTCTCTGCCACTCACTCAGTTGAAATACATGGTAATGCCTTATAAAATAGACTATGCAAATCTCCAGGATGTTTCCAGAACAGCTGTCCCGAAGGCATGTTGTAAATATACCTTTATTGCCAGCTGATGTTGAGCAGCATTGATGCCCAAGGGTTACACTTAATAGATCATTCAGATGATCTTTACTGTATTACACAACCAACATACTCGAAACACTTTTCCCAAGGATGTGTGAAAATTGCCAAGGGGGTGTCAGTTTTATAGGCAAAGCAGGGAGTAAGCAATGTATTTATAACGAGAACACAGTTGTAAGGAGCTGCCCTTTGCAGCTTCAGGGTACTTCTGCGTGATGCTGCTGCACAGAGCAGGGAGCAGGAGCCAGCAATGCTTGCCCTTGCCAAACCGGCGGTGCAATGTGCACCTATGACTGAGTCAACACACTGCTTTTCTCTAAGAGGGTGTTCACCTGCCTTTGTTAATCCATTAGAAGGGGAATGCTGTCATTTTGATTTTGAGCAAACCAAATATCCTTTGGTATTGAAGGAATTCAGGTTTAGCACACCTCTTTCCTTTGTGTTTAATTTTTTTCTCGGGGAAAAGTATTTTCATGCTGTATGAAGGGCAGATATAATAAACTAATTGTTGAGGCAAGATTTGGATTGGGAGCAGCAAAAAGATCAATGTTTCTCTGAAGGGATATCAATAGACTCCTTTAGGTTTTCATAGCTCAGAATGGATGTTTGTGGTGTAGTACAGAGAATCCTAAATGTACCATAGCTCTCCTATACTTAAAAATGCATTGACTGCGTTTTAATTTTTTAAGAGGCTATTTGTATAACGCGTCAAGCAGGACATATAATTTTTTAAAAATAACTGCTTTAATTCCCCAGCAACTGTCAGACAAGATGACTCACTGCAGTATAAGAATTCACCACAGCACCTCACAGATTTGACACAAACTCTTAATCCATGTAAAATTATGCATGTATATTCCCCTATCTTCCCGGTGGGTGAGCTTCATTTTTGCCAAACTCCTGATGATCCCATTCTGCCTTCTCTCCTCCCCCGCCTGCCCTTTTTTGCCCCCCTTTCTTCTGGAGTACCTCCTTGCAGTCAGAAGGCCCAGCGCGGGGTCTGGATGCAGCAGTCTTTCCCTGGCTTGTGAAGAGCCTTTCCTGATTGTTAAGCCCCTGATTCTCTCCTTGACTTTGGTGGTGCAGGGGGGCATTTCCAAAACATGATTGCTCTCTGCAGAGTTCTGGTCTTTCCTTGTATTACAAAGGTAAACATACACTAGAAAACGGGAACTGCTTTTGTTTAACTCTGCTTGGTGCAGTGCATCAGGGAATTGTTCATTTTAGACCCGTATAAATAATTTTTTTTTTTTCCTGGTAATCTTAGCTAGGGTTTCTAATAGCTAGCCAGTATTATTTATCACTAGGATTAAGTGTAACTTTAAAACATATATAAAACATCTTGGGGACACCATTATATTCTCCAATCAAACAGCAAATATAAGAATAGAAGTACTTAAAGCAATACAGCTTGAGACAGATGCTGGGAAGATTGTGGCCATGGCTTTGGCTGGAGCCTCTGGCCGCACAGGAATAGGCTTCTGCCTTAAAGCCATGTGAATTCCTACCAGGACACCCCCTGCATGGCTCTTGGGAGATGGAGGGAGCCAGGCCAGGGAGCTTCTTGTAGTCCCTGTTTTTGAGAACAGGGCTGTTTGCTGGTTCTTGGCAGTTTGATAGGCATAGTCTCTTTGACACATAACCTGCAGTGCTTAGAGAAGCATCAAGTGCTGGGATGTGGGTGATCGTCACATTATTTTACAATAGAAGTTAACTGTGAAAAATAAATGATGTCTCAGTGGTCTCTTTTTAAGGCTGCTGTGTTAAATGGTTGGATTCTCAGAAAGGATCTTGATAACTTGGAGGGGAAGATGTTTACTATGACTTTGGAAGGGGCTGTTTGATTTCCAAAGACTGGACCATTTAGTATGCCATCCTTTAGGAGGCTTCAGGTAGTTTTTGCTTTTATGTGTAAGACTGGGTCTGCAGAATGGTGGCAGCTGAGGGGACAGAGGGATTCTTCAAATGTTGTCTGCTTATATGAAAGTAAAAATGGGTGTTAGGACTTGTTTTGTCCTATTTCTGTCTGGATCCAGAAACCATATCTCTAAACTATGACATCTGCAGATTCTTCATTCCGATCTTGACTTGATCTGTATGTAAGATTGCAATATCGAAAAAGAATCTTGTAAGTCTGGTCTGGTAAGAGCTGTTCAGAAGCCAGGAAAGTATTTCTTAATTAACTCTGTGACAAATACCGAAGTGTAGGTAATGGAGCCTGGTTTTTCACTGGTAGGCTGGTGGTTGAAAGTTTGCCTAGACTAGCAAAAGTTCAGAGACTTTTGGTTGGCTTAGAGACCCAAATGAAGTGCTCTGACACTCTTTTTCCTACTTTGTGGATGTTCATGTGTTCATAAACAGCCTGGCAAAATAAAGAGACCCTAGCAACAATCTCCTCAGAGAAAGCAGGCCTTGACTATTCCATCTGTGTGGACCCTCCAGAAAGAGGCATGTGATATTAGCAGGATGATTACAGGGCTATTGTATCTATTACCACCATTTAATGAGAAAACAGACCAAACTGGTCTTTGGGCTTCTCGTCTCTCTTTATGGAACAGTTCTGAAATTGTACAGAAGGTTTCCTTCTGAAATCCATACACTCTGTAAGCACAGTCTCATGCAGCTGCATGCCTCAAGGTAATAACAAATAATGAAACTTCAACTCTTTTCTTTTGATGGGATATCCTAAGTCATAATAACTCAAATTTTTCATTGTTACAAGTGCAAGGAGAATTAGCAAAATTTAAAATTTTGTGTGCCGTGTCTCTCTTAGCCTTGTTGAAAGAAATATCATTCAAATAATGGGATAGTATATTTGATGAATGTTTGAACAAATAAAATGGTGGCATTGTGGTGACATGTGAGCAGCTCAACTTTGGTGAAGAATCTTAAAATAGAAATTGTGTTTCAAATGTTAGACTTCTTTGACAGATGCCTGAGGATGAGCAAACAGTAGTTATCTAGTGAAACAGCAAAATGCAGAAATATCCCTATTCTTTCCTGAATGCTGGTAATAGCAAACCCCTCTGCTGAATTCACTGGAAGAGCCCAGCGTCATTGGCCCTATTTTTTTTTTTAATATTAAAAAAAAATACATTTTTTTAGAAGATGCTGTCAGTTTTCTAAGTGTTTTGAAATGAGGGGTTAACCTATTTTAGGAAAAAATACTGTTGAACTGTGGAGTGATTTTTACTTCTAGAAGGGAAAATAATACATAGGCAGTAATTTTAATTGGCTCTACTTTAAATCAGCTCCATGTTGTAATGAAAAGGTTTGTTGTGTTGAGCAACAACAATGGGACTAGCAGCACTTAAATTTAATTTTTTTTGGTATGATGATCAAAAAAAGTATTGCATTTTATGTTTGTGAATTTTATGCTGCTGTGTTTGACACATTCCAATCACAAGGGTTTATCAGTGTCTCTTACGAACACTGACTTCAGTCATAGGAGCATCTGTACCACTGGCGTGGGAGAATTTGACAAGACAGTTCAGTAGAGATCTGGAAGAGTGACCAAGAGTAGAGGTGTGGACACTGGGGATTAAAGCAGTCTTAATAAACGTTGTTTACCAGGAGAAAGATGGAAGTTTATTTTGGTTATTTGACAAGCCTTGTGTTAGGCAAGGAGGATTGCTTTCTTGTAGTGAAAAGTTAATGCAGCATTACCAGTTCAAAACATGGGAAGATCGAACTCCCAAGAATGGAAATTAGACAAATGCAGGTTGGAGATAAGACTGAAAATATTAATAAGGCTAGATAAACACTGAAGCACTTGCATAGAAAAGAAGACTCAACAGCTTTCTAAAAAATATTTATCCACTAGAAGGATTGATAGAAGGCTCCTTTCTAAGATATACTGGATGTAAGAAGTTTGTGTATGTAAGTAGGTATGTAAACCACTGAATCCACCCTTGGCCAGAAATATTCTGGTTTAAGTACAGTAAGTACTTTTTTAGTGGCATTTTATAAATGCTTTAGTTTAGTATTATAATATATGTTTTCCTGGTAACTTCAAAAAATACTGCAACAGCTGAGGAATTCGGGTTTAGTATGTTTTCAGTATTTTACTAGCAATGACTTGACATTTACTTGCAGTAGTAATTTGTTTTAAGTCAATATTGAACACTGTAAGGATGTGCATACATTAGAGTTTGAGAGGGTATCAAATGCAGCCGCTCTGATAATGCTTGCTTAAATACTGACTACACATATATTTACCTGTAGCTCAGGGGACTTCTGTATAAGCACGAAGTGGCAGAACAATAACATTTTTAAAAGCTTCCTTAAACTTTATTGTATTTAGCTTGATCATTGGTTTTCACATAAAGGTATTGCCTGTTGTAATCGTTTGGATAAAAATTAAGAAAGCACTGGTTTCCTCTGAAGATTAATCCTTCATGCATCCTGTTCCCTGATGGTTCAGGGAGGTGAGGCCTATACTCAAAACCAGAATGAGTTGCAGTGAGACAGCTAGTGTATCCTTTCTTTCTTTAGTTGCATATTTCCTTTTTGCTTTCATACCGTAGATATAGACTGTGATGTATATTTTTAGGTAACAGATCTGTGATTATTGTTTCTTTCATTTCCCTTTGGCATTTCTTGAAATTTTGAGGATAATTTTTAATTCATTTTTGATTTTAATGCACCTTGAATCCATACTTTTCCAGCATATTGAGTTGCAGCTTATGAGAGGCCCTTTCCTACTTTGAAGACAAACCCAGTTCTCATTGGAAGGTTTCATCAGGATGGCTGCTCTTTGCTCTGTCGTCTTTGCTTCTGCCTCACTGGCGAGTCGTGGTGACTTGGATTTGCTCTCTGTGTTGTAGTGATAGGTGAAGGGTGTAGGAGCAGTAAAGGTGACTCCGTGCCTTTGTGCTGTCACCTGAAGGTCTGTGAAAACTGTTGTCTTTACTGGGAGTTTCACAAAGCTCATGTCTTCGACCTCCAGCGGCGATCACTTCCGTAGCACAGTGAAACAGAGACATATACTTTTGTCTGCACTGGGAGAAGATCTTTGCTGTTGCTTAGCCCAGATGCTGTTTTTCTTCTTGAGCACAATGATGCCTTGGCTGGTATTGCCTGCTGGTGGTACTTCCGTGGAAGATGAGGGCTCCTGGCCAGTCCAAAATTTCTTCTTCGGCTTTGAAGGGCAGCCTCCTGTCTGTTTTTGTTCTATAGAAGATGCTGTGTGGCCGAGAGAGGTGACTGGGGTCACCTCGTGAAAAGTGAAGAAGCTTTCTGTGGGATAGGATGAGTCAGAAATAACCACAGTGATGTTAAATTTCATCTTTGACTGCTGGACCTTTCTGAGACACTTGGTAACTTCTGGTAACCTAATCTGTAACAGTTTCCTCTCCATAGGATACTTTTCCAACAAGTATAGGAAGCCTGTACCCTTTCTTATCAGTGCCAGTTTCTCTCTTTCTCAGGACAGGTGCCCTATCCTGGCAGGAATCCAGGCTGGTTCATGCACCAGCTCTTTGTACTATTTGAGAAATATGCTGTGCTCTTTTCTGTCCTGAAGAACATGCAAAGACCACAGCATATCTGAAGCTTAAAGAATTTCAGTTTGAAGTCCTGTTTGTCTTTCCTAGGTGGTGTTCTGGATTTGACTGACCTGCAGAATGCTTTTCTTTGTATTTTGATAATATCACCTGCAATATTATATCATTTAATATATATATCATGTTTCTTGAAATGCACATTGGCTCTTCATCGTTGTGATTGGTTACTTCTGGTAAATAATAAATATAGTTTCAGATTTGACTTCCTTTATGAACCATTCTGGTGTAGGATATATTAGAAATAGCTCCAGCTCCGCCATCTTGATCCTTTGTACCTTTTTAGGACCACAGCAAGTTGTCTAGTACTACGTTAGACTGAAATTGGGAGGAAGCCAACTCTTCTTTAAAGTGAGCTTTTTAAACATGAGCAGCTTTGTGCTCTGAATTTTACAGGTTTTTCCACTCTGTCATATATCTGCTCTAACTCAAAACCCAAAGAAGTCTCCCCTGACTTTTTGGTAGGATAAGAGGTTGTTTTGGTAGTGAATATCTTGTAAAAAGTAATCCTTTGAAAGTGGTAGCCAATAGGTGCTACCTAAATGTCTTATTTAAGTAATAATAAAACATGTTATGCATGCTTCTTCATCAAAAATTGCTCACATGGTTATGTTGCAGTTAGGAGAGGCTAAAACATCTAAGTAACTGTATCCTCCTGAAATACTGTGACATCTGTTCTTGTCCAGGCTAATTTTGAAAATATTGTGTGACTGTTGTCATGGACTGGGTCACCCCCCTCATTGGTTTCTGCATTCCACCCCTGAGCCCAGCATGGACGATAAAGCAGCCACACCTCACAGAGATGGGCTCCTAGGAGAGTACAGTAGAAATTACTGGAAAATTGCACTAGGAGTTACAGTCAGAGGGTGACTGAAGTCTCCCCAAAATAGCAGTATGGGAGTACATTCGATGTAAAAGCTGAAGCTTCATTTTCAGGGGCTTAAATAAGAAGGGAGTGTAAGTTTGCCAAAATATATTCTTGTATTTATTTTTTCACTCAGAATGAAGTTCAGTTCACCTAAAAATAAATGGCAAAAGCTATGTTGGCATCAGGACTGCACTAATGTGTGTACTTCCCCTTAAAGCTATGTCTGTGAATAGTCAGAAACAGTCTGTGATATTTAAGGCTCTGTGCTAGGATGTATGTAGAAAGAAACAAATACTTTTTCTTCTCTTTGTGTCTAGTTGTTGGTGGTACTAAGACAATATTTTGCATTTCAGACAGAGCATTTACATAGATGGGCCAACAGGCCATGATGAAACAGACCCAGTGAAAACCTCATTCAGGAGGTCTGTATTGAAGTTGATACCAGTTTGATGGAAGAAACTTGTGATCAGTAGCAATTCTGGTCCTTTGTGAAATATAATACATGGATGGTATCACCTCTTTCTGTGACAGAAAGCCAGTGTATGTTCCTTTTGCTTTCATGTTTTCCTTCTTCTCACCTCTCTGTTTGTTTTCCCCCTGTTGTTTAATTTCTGACCTGGTGTGGCACATGAGGGTCAGTCTGCCATCTTACTTCACATATTTTCATTCCCTAGTCATCTGTCTTTTCACCAGTACTCTTATACACTAGATTTGGTGTAGGATCATGATGTAGATAATTATATGATGCCTCCTTTTGCAATAATGTATTTTTTTCACATGTGAAAGAGTACTCAAGAGGCATGTCAGGACCGACGTGTTGAAAAATTGAAGTAATTTATTCTTAAGTTGGTTTAAAACAAATTATTATGTCCTGGCATAACAAACTTTTTAACTGCTGAATCTCAGAGTCTGTAGAGATACTAGCTGAGGTATGTATTCTGCCCATCACGCTCGATATTTGTGTTTTTGGTTATTGCTGTTTACTTCTACTTTATCATGTTTGCTTAGAGTTAGATGGAGATGGTCTCCATGCAGTGTGAGGCATTTATGGAGAAACGTACATCCTAAATTTCTTGAAACCTGATCTGGAGAGAAGTCCTGACATCTATTTTCTATCTAAAAATGCGTTTGTCTTAATTATTCCCCCATTCAGTGTGGGTGGGCTTTTTTTTTTTTTCCTAAATGCATGTGAAACCCACACTAAACAAAAATACAGCTAATAGAACCTAAAATTATAAAGGAACTGCTTGCAAAGAGCCAGCAATGCTGTCTACATGATGAAAGCCATTTAAATTGTTCAGGCATGAAGCATGGATTAGAAACTGTATCTTCAAATCATCTTTGCATATTTATGAGTACACCTGTTATATAAGCAGTGGAAAGTGCTGAGATTCCTCCAGCCCTGTGCCACGGTTAGCAGGGTGAAGAAAAACAAGATCGTTTGTCAGTTTAAGTCTTTCAAATCCAAAGTGGAGCCTTATCTGTCTAATAGCCTAATACCAGAGAAAGATACTGTTTGTGTTCCGCAGGGCTGTGTTCATGTGACTGTCAGGGGCTGAGTTACTGCTCTCAGTGCTATATAAAGATTCCTGCTCCCACCCTGCCCCTCCCTGGCACTGTCATTTAGCACAATGTGCAGCATGCAGAGTGGCTGTAAAACATCCCTGACATACTGAAGTGTGTCTCCTTTCACACTTGTACATGGAAAAGAAGAAAAAAAATAAGGGCCTTCTTCTTGGCTTCTATTAACTTCCTAGCTCCAGTGGGTTCAGCCTCAGCTGAGGCAGAGTCATGTTACTTGCACCTATTTTCGAGCACGGCCCATATTCAGGGGGAGAGTTGGGTTCTATGATTGCTGTATCCTGTATCTTTTCCCTGCTCAGTGCAAGTGTCATGCTCAGTTTAGACTTTGGTGTTAATGTGAGTACCCACAAAATGCAACTCCCTGCTGAGCCAAATTTGGAACAACAGGGCTGAGGGTGCCACATGATGTGGTATGAAGCTGGATTTTGAGTCACTACTGCCGTGTTACTGTTTGCAGGTGGGTTATGATTCCACTGATGCCAGGGTTTACAAACAAAAAACCAAAACCAAAAGGATGAAGAAAGCAAGGAAAGGAAGAAAATCTTGCAGGGATTGTTTTTTTTTTTCCCCCTTCCCCTGAGTAATTTGTTTTTGCAGCATTTTAAAGTTGGATCAGTTCAACAATCTGCTGTACAGTGCAACGTCAGAAAGAATTGCACCCTGCTGAGAACAGGGATCTGAAAAGCTTGAATGGAGGAAAAGATGGATGTGCTGGGAAGGGGTGCATGTATGGAAACATCTTAATCCAGTTTTGCTGCTGAATAAGCTAATTGATATAACTCCACTTTTTGAACATAAGGAAAACACTTCTTTACTGTGAGGCACTAGCACAGTTTGCACAGAGTGGTTGTGGACTCCCTGTCCTTCCAGATGTTCAAAAGCTGCCTGGACATGGTTCTGGGCAACCTGTTATGGGTGGCCTTGCTTGAGAGAAGAGTTGGACAAGGTGACCTCTGGAGACTCCTTCCATCCTCAGTCATTCTGTGATACACCCCTAAATTTCCACCCTTTCACTGCTAAGTAATTCTTGTGGATCACTGCTGTATGTGGTTCTGGGAATGCCGAGCTCGGCCTTTCCTGCAGTATGTTCATACCTGCTATCAGTGGCCCCCTCTCTGAGATCTTCTGTAACACATAAGTTTTTAAATTTTGGATGTAGTTATGCCATATGCACATTAGTGATAGTCAACAAAAATATGCCACAGGGGAGGTGAAGCACAACGCATTAAAAAGATGTTTGATTTTGAAGCCGTTTCACTTAAAATAATGTCACTGGTTTTTGTATGCAAAACTTGATAGTGGCAGTAAATTTACATCTTATGTAAATGAACTAGAATTCAAGCGTGGGTAAGGGTGCTTGTGATGATTTTAATACTGTCATTATGATCATCACTCAGGTATATGACTGTCAATTAGACAATTCCTGTTTTTTTTCTGTATGATGGAAGTATATGCTTGTTTATATCTGCAGGAAAGTATTTCCTTTGGTTCTATCAGGAGCAGGGAAATGAACAGAACTGAATGGCTTTGAAAATAATTTTTTTCAATTACTTATTACCACCAATTTTCGATATGAAAATATCTTGAATGTTGATGAGATCTTTTATTGTTTTTATTGAAACCTATTTTGAGAGTTGTATGCAGCTCTAATCCTGCAGTTAAATATTGCATATTCTTTCAAAGTTTCACATCAATAATGCAATAATGAGTCTTTCTGGCTAAGCTGGAAATCAGTGACCAATACCTTGGCATTGTAGAAGAACCCACAGTAAATCTTAAGAAAGCTGTCTGGTGACTGGTCTTCAGATGAATGTTTGGCCTCACGCTATTAATTCTTTCTAAGCCACCAAGCTTTCTTTTCCTCTCTATAAAAAGCAAAACTGAACTGTATTTTTTGGGGTATGAACACAGCTTTTAAATATGGAAGAACTTCCATATCCACATCGTCTCCTGACTATTCAGTGAGCAGCTGGACATAGCTTTTGCAAGAGGAAGTTATGTAGAGTATGGTCCCAATTCAGCAAAGCATTTTAAGCATGTGCTTCAGTCTCATTGGTACTGCCAGTTTAACTTAAACCAAATTGTCACACATGGAGTGAGCATATCCATCTCCTGCATGGAAAAAAAAATCATTGGCATCTTCATTGCTTGCTTAAAAAAGAGAGTCAATGTTAAGTCAAGGGATCAACAGTCTTTTTTTTTTTTTTCCCCAGAATACTGAGTAAAAGGAGAAGGATCTTAAAGCATTTTTTAATTTTTTATTTAAATGGTACTCCACTAAGTGTTTAAGGTCAGGTTGTTCAATGAAGAACAGAAGAACTGCCAATGTCTGGGTCTCATTTTCTATGCTTCCTCTGTGCTTTATTGAATTTGTAGATTTAAAAGATTGTGGGTGATGATGTTCTTCACTTTTACCCTGTGAGGGTAAAGTTTGCCTCTGTACCACAGCCTCAGAAACAGAATTGTGTTGCCCACATTCTGTATGAAGAAGTGTCTTTGATTGCCTTCAGGGTAAAGATAGTGATTGCAGGTGTCAGGATGGCAATATTGCATTCCGAGACCCGAAATCTGGTTGATATAAGCAAGTCAAATTCCTTCTGTGCTGCAGGGTACAGTGGTAACCCCAGTTCTCAGATGGGCAGGAGAGGAAAGTGTGAAGTCTTGTGATATTAGGGAATCTGCTGTAAAATCAGGCTAACCAGGGAACAAAGAGAGAGTAATTCCATGAGACAGTGCATGTCAGCAGAAGAGAATAACACAGTGTGTGTTTTGGTGAAGGATGTGTTCGATATGCTTGCGGTACATTGTCAGAAGCCACGTGTCGTGGAGAGGGGCCTCCTGTCTGCAGCCATACATGTGCAATCACCTTGAAACCCCGAGGCAGGTCCTTGTGTTCAATATACCTGATGTCTCTGAGTGACAGTGAGGAAGGAGGGAGCACAGCAATTGCCTTTCCTCCTACATACAAGGAGATCTAACCAGCCATTTTCTAGAAAGTGTGTTGAGGCTGTTTCTCTCTACTTTTTGCTGCAAGGCAGGAAGAGTGAAGAAGCAAGGAAGGGAGAGTAAGGCTGGAGCTGTTCTGTTTTTTCTAGTATTGCCTTAACAAGAGTCCTTCCTAGTCCAATTATTATCATCAGCAGCCAAAGACAAAATTGCCTATTGCCTGCTTTACAAGGCTGAGTTTGCAGCTCAGGCATATGGGAAATCTGGATCCAACAGATCAGTTTTCTGAACACTGTATTCAAGCCATTCTTTTATGGGAAAAAGAGGCAGTTGAGAGATGGGTAAGAAGATACTTCTTTTTTCTTTGCAGGATTTTCAAAATATAAAAAAATAAAAAAGAATGGGAGAGGCCAAGTGATAGTTATCTCTTTCTTTGCCCTTGACATTGTATGGCAAAGGCATAAATTATCAGTTTTAGGAATTTGAGAATTAATTGCTTTGATCAATACATGAAATAAAAGATTCTGTTCAAGATTATGCAGTACATTTAGGACTAGTTTTGCATTTTTATTTTCGTCTTCTTTTTACTGTCCATTGTGATGTTTTCCTCAGTGTTCCTGGGATCTACTGAACTTTGAAGTGTCACAGTTTTCCCACTGCGTTTGTTTTGCTTCATTAAACTGTATGAAAATGTAGTTGACTGAAAAAGTTTCATTTTCTTGTAATATCCAGCACTTGTGGTGATTTATTCCTCTGCTACTGTTTTTCAGAAGATCTGGATAGCAACAGCAACTTTTGATTTTTTATGCAGTAAAAGGAATGATTTGCAAAGTCTAGTACACAATTATTGTGTACAATTACTCACTGCTATGGGGTGAAGAGGGTAAGAAGCTACTCTGTCACTGGTGGAATAACTAAAATATTAGCATGAAAATCTATTTGGACAAGGACTAAGTATTCCATTAAAGGCTGAATGTGACACATTAGAGAACCTAAGAATTTAGCTGTGGAAACATCTCTTGAGGCAATGATTTATTTTCGGTGATATTTAAGGAAGTACTTTTAAATTGTAAAAATCAGTACAGAGACGTCATTATTTTTGCATGCAGTGTGTGCGTGCGTGTAGGCATATTTAAAGATGTAAAGGAATATACATGCATAGAAGATGGGGAAGGAAAAACCTCACACACTGCCTAGTCAAATGAACAAATCTTCCCACTTAAGGGAATGTTATGGGAAGCAGCAGCTCCCTTAGGGATAGGCATGCGCAAGTTACCCCTGTTCTGAGTCATGGCTTTTTCCTCAGCTTTGTGGCTCAGATGTGCAAGCCCCTTCCCCACCATGCTCCCAATTCCTTAAATAGCAGCCGAGGTCAAGAAGGACAAGGGGCATATCACTGTCACTAGGAGGCCTTCTAAATCACACCAGGGTGTGTGGGGTTTCTTGATGCTTAGTCTCAGCTGTCTGGTACAAGAAGATAATTTTAATCCTGTTTTACTTATTGCTTCTCAATGGTGTTTTGGCTTTTATACTGACTCACGCCCTTTCAAAGGAGTCACCGATGCTTTTGTTGTTAAACGACCTTAGCAGATATCTTTATTCCAGTTAGTTTTGTGATGTGTATGTTTCTATTCAGTCACATGAAATGAATTACATGCTGCTCTTGCTGAATTTACAGCAATGTCTTTTGGCTTGGAACAATTAACCATAATGAACTTTGGTACCTCAAAATACACAGTGAATAAAGTAAAACTCTGTTGTGTGTATCTTGAGGTTTGCTTTAACATGTTGTGCCTTTCCAATTGCAGTGTCTGGAGATCTCTATAGGGGCATTTTGTTACAAAATGCTCTGGCTCCCACTGAACCAAATTTAAAGCTGGAGCAGATTCAGACCCATATAATTGGTTGGGAAAATAATGAGAGAGGGAAGATCAATTTGGCAGACAGGGACACAGACATACAGAAAGTTTTTGGATGGAAGCAAAAGAGCTTTGAAATCTGAAGCTGTCTCAGAGACTTCCCCAGCAGCATTAGGCAGAGGTGAATGCTGCTTCTGAACAAGAGCCCTTCCTCTGTCCTTGGGCTGGTGGCTGAACACACGTGCTCAGACCTCCTGTCAGTGGCAGGAGCAGTGATTCCTTCTCAGAGCCTCAGCAGAACAGGCAGCAAAGCTGCAGTTGTTTCACTGTCCAGAGCAGGGGCTGCACTGGCAGCAGCTCAATTTGCTGATGTTCACAAGCAGTTCTCCCCAAATACCTCTAGATGAATATGTGTCCTTCAAGTTAAGTCTCCAACCAACAAGTCAATAAGCACTCCAGCATATAAATAGCGACATGTCAGTAGTTTAGGACTTGAGCAGTGATTTTTCCCTCCCCTTTTTTTTCCTATGCTGTTTCAAGGATTCATAAGTTGATAGCTGTTTTGTTTGAGTTTTCCTTTCAGGTCAGAAGAAATTCATATGTCTGCTGATCACACACAGGCATGAAAAAGTTCTCCCTGTATTTCCCACCTTGGGTCTAATATCCTGTGAATGAACTACAATTCTTGTTAGATGCCATCCTTTCCTGTGCTGTGGGAAAAACTGTACTTTGTTTCCAGGTGGAAGTTCTCCAGTGATGATTCATCTTTAGGTCTTAGAATGGGCTCTTATGTTTAGGAAACTAGTACTGTATATGTCTTCTTAAAAAAGTACTAGGTTTGGACATGAAGTTATATATTATTGACAAACGTGAGGTTGATACAACTTAGTATATTGAAGTTGTACACCATTATACTTTAAGAAATGGAATTGCTACTGTGGGAGCACTGTGCTACCACTTAAAGCCAAGAGCAAGTGCTTACATCTTTCTTTACAGTCTACTGTGAAAAGCTGTGGGGCATTTTATTGTGGATTGTCCTGTGAAAAACTGACTGGACTGGGGATTGCAGTATGGCATTCACACAGAAGAAATTTATATCAAAATAGTGTTGTGACGTTATGTAACTGAATTATATTACTTGCTTATGGAAGTGTGTAGTTGCATGGGACATAGTGTTTTTATTATGGGCTTAAGTCATATTGAAGCCAATTAGAGCTGAAATACATGGTTAAAAGTGGGCATATACTTGGGGCCTGCATGGTTAGGGACTCTGCTATCTAGGGGTGGATTACAGAACTGGAGCATCCAAAAGGACATGTAAAAAGAAAGGATACTGGGATAATCCTGAAAGAGTTCAACTGTGTTGTAAGAGATTCAGTATGAGAAAGACTCTGTGAGACATCTCTGCCATTTTGCGAAACTACACTGTATTCAGCATTTTTTTTTCCAGTAGAAATTCAGTGGGCACAAAACCTGCTTCTGCTACTATTTTTAATCCGCACGATGTTTCCAATATTGATGTGTTATTGGGTTCTTCAGCCTCAAAGACTTTCACTTCTGGAATAATTTTGCTCATTTTTTTAGATAATCTAACAATATTTGATTATATTGCTGTAATACTGTTCACTGCAAGAGAAGTCCTAAAGAAGGAATATGCTTGATGGTACTTTTAATTTTTTTTCTTTTACTTGACTAAATACTCCCACTTTTAAATCTGGATAAACAGTATTCTGGATCTAGCTGTAACTTTTTTAAAATGTTCTTTTAATAGACAGGAACTGCAGTCTTGGAAACACATGGTTCTTATTCCCTCTTGCCCTTTTTTTTACATCTGGCACAGACAATGAAGGAAAAACAGTAATAGTGTCCAATGGACAATGGGAAAAATACAATATAGGAACATTTTATCAATGAAGCAACAAGCATCTGCTCTTGAGCACCAAGTCTTAGTTTACCTTCCGATGTATTCTGTTGTTCAAGTGGGAGCCTGTCGGGCTGACACTGCCCTCGGCCTCTGCACCATCCCTTTGCTTGTGGGTGAAGCTGAGGCAGCTGAGGGTGTGTCTGGTACCACTGCTTAGTTCTGTATGTTCACTAATGTCATGGTTAATATACTGGATTGTGAGTTGGAGGACCTGGTAGCACAAATTCATTTCTGCCACGTTCACTGTGGCTTTCGTGGCTGCATTCAGAGGGAAATAGCGGCAGCTGAAACCCAGCAAGAATGAGAGCATGTCTGCAATTAACTTTACCAAAAAAAGATGCAGCAGGATTGGAAATGTTTAGGTTGGTGTTCCAAGATATTTATTTGACTTTCCCACTCTGTGCTTCAGGGATTTTAAAGTCTGTCTCTAGTTCAAGTATAATTTTGGGGTTTATTTTTTCATGCTGGGTATAATACTGGAAAAATATGGTTGTTTTTTCAGAGTTAGCTGTGGTATTTTATCACGGTTTTTTTCATGGCTCAGAAAAATTTAGTATTTTGTAGCTTTTATTCTTTTGTTAATTATAAAAAACCTCACAAGACTTGGGAGCATATTGAAGAGGGTGATGAAGGATAGTTCAGACCTTTGGAGGCAGTAAATGAGATGTCCACATCATTCAGCTATAAAAAATGAGCATCCAAAAATCAGACATCAGTTTTACACAAACAGCATTTGATTTCTGTTACAGGGCTCAGGTTGGCATGAGCTTTGTAAGTGCAATATGTACCTAAGTAATTCTTTAGACCTCTTTCTCCCCAATTTCTCATAGCTTAGATTTGATATGTAAAATAAGAGTTCAGTCACTGTATTGTCTTTCCTACATAAAACTTTCTTGTGGGGGTGTGTGTTGTAAAAGTAGCATCTGAAATCCCAAGCCCTCATCTGTCAGTAGTAGCATTGAAAATCATCCAAGGCTGGGGATGGTTCTCAGGTCCTGTGGTTGGGTGGCCCAGCCTGGCTCACATGTAGGTGTCTAAAGCTTTTCACAGCATATGGTCATATCCAAACTGCCTGCTGTGAGCAGTCTGTGATACGTGCTGTTCCCTTTGACTGGGCGTTATCTGGGACAGTGCTGGCTGTCATGGGCCAAAACTGTGTCAGTGAGAGCACCAGCTCCCAAACAGAAGCGTGTGCTTGATTCTGTGCCCTGGCCCAGTTGTATTGCTTGGGTATCTCAGCCACACAACCTTTGTTTTTAAGAAGGCAGCATGACAACAGTCTCAAAACTGAAGCTCTTCCTGAAGAAAAGAAAGTCAATGGAGGAATGCAAGCCAGCCTGAGTATTGTCCTACAGCAGCCCCAGGTGGGGCTTTTTCTATTATATCTGCCTTACTTTTGTCCCAAGGGGTAAGTAAATAGAGCACTCAAATTTCCTAGAAACTATCTATTTAACAGAAGGATAAGGCAGTGATAAAATAACCTTGCCTTGAGATGTGGGGGTTTCAGGTGTTGGCATTCACACACTTTTTTTGAAATAAAAGGAGGAAACATGACACAAAGGATTACTGCAGGCTCTGCTGGGTACTATGTTGTGCCAGTTCAGAGTTTATGAGCCCATAATTGGTGACTTGGCTTGACGGTGACTGCTTGGCTGCCTTCTGAGGGGAGATCATTAGTGAGAAAAAGGAAGAAGGACATAGAAATGACAGAAAAATAGTTTCTGAATTGAAAACATTTGGTTTTAATCAGAGATGCTAATAAATACTTTTTCTAAGTTTTGACATCCTGTATTTTGGTCAAGTGGGGTTTTTTCACATTTTTTTTTTTTTCCATGAGCTGATGTCATTACTGGATCCACCATACAGTTTCAGTACTATTGCTTTGGATTGCATCATAATGTCAGAACTTCTCAGTTTTAACCCAAGATGACTTTCTCAGAGCAGTAAGCAGATGACCCATTGGAATCAAATCCTGTCAATTTTAAGCCATGCAAATTGTAGAACCAAAAGCAAGATGGATCAAGGTGTTTGTGACTTCAGAGGGTACTTTTTTTAGAAACTGCAATTTCATGCTTATATTTAATGTACTTGTGAAGTCGTGGTAATATGGAGGACAGGAGTGGGATATAGGAAAGTATTGATTAAAAAAATGTTTTCTCCTCTTCTTGATTTTTGTTTCCCATTTTGCACCCTTTTTTACATCTCTGAAAATACATGAAATAAGCCCTTTCAATCCATATTTGTGCATACCTACTTCTCAGAGGGTACTGTTATGCTCAGAAGGAAGGGGTTAACTTACATTTGTGACTGACAATGTAAGTTTGCTATTAAGAGGGTATAAAGTCTTACTTAAAACTCTTTAAAATGAAATAATAATAACCAGAGTTATCTGTAAATGCATAGAAAGGTGCAGTAATTTCAGATTAAAAAAATTATTTAGTCTTTTAATCTAAGAAGTAATGATGTTAACATTTATGGATATTTAAAGTGTTTCTCTTGTCTCATTACACTGATACATTCTCCAGTCTTAGTTTTTTGTCCCATCTTAAAAGAAGTGAGGTTCTTAGAGTAACTGGACTCCAGCTACTGGTGGCAAAGAGAATTTGTAATACCTGAAACTACTTGGGCTAGGATTTTCATTTTTGCTCTATTTTCAGTAAGACTCAAAAAGGAAGGGGCAAAAGCAGCTTT
Source organism: Anabacerthia variegaticeps (assembly GCA_035583185.1). Lineage (NCBI taxonomy): Eukaryota > Metazoa > Chordata > Aves > Passeriformes > Furnariidae > Anabacerthia > Anabacerthia variegaticeps. The sequence continues at coordinate 9,745,250 of JAWWEW010000078.1, read as the reverse complement.
AGAAGTCCAGATATGTCGGGACATCTCCTTTGAAAGAGGGTATTAGTGTTACCATGCATCATTTCTTCTGTGACATGATTCAAGAAAATGCTGCATTATGAGCTCACATTGACTCACAATAAGGGCAGTATTTGAGCATGTTTAAAAGTTTCCTGCATATTGATGCTTTTTGTCTTAATCAAAACATTCTTGCTACATCAAACATGTTGGAGTCTGTTCATTATCGGGCAGTGTTTGCAGGGTAGAGGTTGTTTTGAGGAGCATGGATAACAGCACAGGATTGCTCAGTATTGTTATTTACTTGTTTGTGTCTAGATTCATAAATTGTTTCTGTTTCAGCAAACAAAATATTTTCTGTCTTAGCAAATGGAAAAAAACCAACAACAATGGAAAAACATGCCTGATTTCCATTCTTGTCCTGAATTTGTATGAATTTGCTGTATTAATCTAGCTCCATTTGCTCATGTTGGATCTATATGCAGAAGACTGTGTTTTTGGCTCTGTTGCGTCTTCTAAATGGGTGCCACTTACTGCAACAATGTGCCTAATGGAGTCTTAATTCTGTGATCTGCAGTTTTGGGGTTTTATTATTATTAATGTGTGGTTTTGATGTTCTGGGTATTTGTTTTTTATGAATTGTTACAGTTTACTTTGTAAAATGATAAATAAAGTTAATAATTGACCACGTTCTGCCAAGAATTTGTGTGTGTTTTGGTTTTGGTTGAGTAACAAACTAAGCAGCCCCTAAGTATATCCCTGAATTTTCTTTTAATGTTCCCAGCCCTGCATGGGTGGGGTTGCCTCTCATGCATTTTGGTGAGATCCATCCTTGTGCCACATCTCTTTGCATGAACTGGCAAAAGCATGCAAAAATAATGCAACATTACAAAATATCTGTGCAGCAGTGGCACCTTTAAGAACAATGTGTATCCTGGTCCTTGCTTAGTGTTTCTCATTAATTCTTAGTGCATCCTGTGTGTATGTCATCCTGGAATAAAATTGTAGGCCTGGCTGTGATGCTGGAAATGTAAGTTAGTTAATTTGTCATAAAGTCCTTAGAAACAATATGGTCAGATGACATAATCCAAAATCTTTGTTAAATCACTTAGTATTTGCGAAGCAATGTTCCTCAGAGTTGTTAATTTGCAGTGGACGGTGTCTCTTTTTGTGTTGATACAGTGTATTGTGTTGCAGAAAACAGTGCCACACAGTATCAGGCCAGAAATAGAGATGGAAAAAACTTCTAATTGATATTCATGTTCTCTACCCTGAGCAACCTTATCTTCCACTGGGTTAGCTATAAAGATCTGCTGTGACAATATTTCATACAATCCTTCCTATTTCAATACATCTTCGAAATCATAGCAGTGTTATATATACACCTTCTACCCTCTATGTTACTATATTTCCTTTCTGTATAGATTACTGCTTAGGGCATATCCACAAAGTAGGTTTAGCTGTGTCCTAGCTCTACTGACAGCAACACGATTAAATATGGGTGTTTTGATGCAGGAAGTATCAAAGATATTCCTGAATTCTTTGGAAGAGCATTTTGCCTTCACCCCCAGCCCCAATCTGAGAATTTCCACACCTTCTGCGTCCGCTCACTCATGTTGTAACTGCAAGTTTTAAAGGAATGATCCCTAAAATTTGGGATTAGCTGGCATTCATTGGTGTTTCCTTTAAGTCTTCATTAGTCAAAGATGATTGACTTGTGGAAAGTGTGAATCTGCTTGTTCATTAAAAAAAAAAAAATCATGTTATTAACATTCTTAACAGCACACATGCCCATTTTATCAGTTTCATCCTCAAAAACAACCTAGGAACTTAATGTGATTTGAACATTTTTGGGCATAGTGGGGATTCTGCAAACTGAATGTAAAAGCTGCCTGAGGGTTTTGGAGTCACCTGGCTGAGACCAGTCAGAAGCGCCTGATACCTTCGATGCATGACTGCACCCCTGAGCATGAACAGAGGTTTGCTGAAGGCATGAGAATGTCCTGACATCAACCCCAGGCCACTTGTCATGGATTTCACTTGACTGTCCTTATTTTGAAAGCCTGCTGCTGTAGTAGCACACCTTGGCCACCCGTGGAGGGCAGTTAAGTATAAGAGAGGTTGGAACACTTGTATTTGTTTGCCATCTTATGTGGAGTATTGGTATGCTCTTGGGAAGTGACTGACCAGAGAGCAAGGGATTGAGATTGAATATTTGGATCAGATGCTATAACCAACCCCCTCTCCCCACTTCTGTTAAGATATTTTTCACTGCATCCTTTTTCCTAAGAGACAAATCATCCCCTCCTCAGAGCAAAGCTAGGCTGTTTGCTGCAAACGGTGTGGGGTGACCCATGTTTGACATTGTGCCTTAGCAGCAATGAGCTGATACTCTTCATCTTGCACAGTGCCCTATGGAGTTATCTCCTCCCTAAATAACCACTGCAGTTATTTGTCTAGAGATGCAAAAACCCCTTCATAGTGCAAAGGTAAACTGGCCTGCATTGCCAGGAAATTGCTTACAGTGTGAAATTCTATATTTGTGTCACCCAGGCTAAAAGATTTGAGGCTTTTTATAAGGTTGCAATCAGTTTTATATGTCTTATTGATTTTAGAAGCCTTCTATGACTCTGTTGGCTTAAAAAAAGTCTGTTTGACCTTCAGATGTTATATCTAGTTCACATTTGTGGATTTTGTTAGACAAATAGAGAAGTATGGGGAAATTTTAATTGTATTTTTAAATTATATTGTATTAATATTTTTAATCCAGGTCTCTTGGACACTAACAAAGTAGTACTGTAGAGAAGTGGTCACTTATTGCAAACTGCTTCTAAGCAGATTGAACATGAGTATCTGTTTTCAGTCTTAGTCCAAAATATTATGATCTGATGACTTGAGAAATGGAGACTAACAGTTATTGTCTGCAATATTGTCAATATATCCATAGGAAGCTTAAGAAGATGCTGATTTTGTCCAAAGTGAACAAAGCCAGAGGTCGTATTGTCATATTCCTAGACATTACATAGATTCTATATGTTGTTGCTCTCTTCTTATTCTTTGGGTGATAGGTCCACATGAAGCTTTTAAAATTTGTGGAGACAGAACTATTTTTCATTTATTATTCTTGCTGGGAGCATCCTTGCTTTTAGTGAGTGCAAGGCTCAGTCACAAATAATATGGAATGATGTAAATATATCCTGTATCCCTTCAAGGCAAGATTTATAGACTGTATTTTCCCCAGCGGAAACTTCTGAGTGAGTCTTAGGCTAGACAAAGTCATGGCAAAGGTTTCACCTGTTCCCTTGGAGCCCAGGTTTAATCCCAGTGATGTGGTGGGTATCAGCAGAGAGGAACTGATGTGAGCCGTGTCAGGTTTGCTGCTGCTTGCACAGACGTTTCTCCCCAGCAGCCTGGGAGCCATGCAGGGTACCTTGTGCACCATAATGTGTACAGCAGAAGTGTGGTTCAAATGTAAAAGCAATTTCTCATGCTAAAATATGAATATTACTAAATCTCAGCTGAATATTCTGGAAAAGTGAATGTTCATTTAACAAAAATGTCTTTTTTTTTTTTTTTTGACACGGACACTCAAGAGCAAATGCTTACTTGTTTTACTATCAATTTTTAATTAACTAAAAAAGTCAAAATCACAGAAGCATATCAATGTGAGAATATCACTGAATGGATTATTATTCTAGAGATGTTTTTCCTGCTGCCTTATTACGTGAACAGAATTATAATGCATTTGTTTGTGAGGATGAATACATTAACACCATTGGTATGCCTTTCTCTGCTTGCTCATTCTATATTTTTACTCCAGGGTTTAGACTGCAGGGGAGATTTAAGGAAGTATTATTATGAGCATTTTGTAGATGTCAGTCTCTAAACATCAGTTACAGTAAACATATGCTGCTGAGGATGAAGACCAAGGTTTGAAAATACGTTTTTCTGGTTTTTTTTTTCTTTACTTAAAATTACTAGATCTATAAAAACCTGTCCTTCTTTGGATTGGCTGCCCGCTTGCTGACATGGCCTTCTCTGTAAGAGAGGACTGGAGCTGTGTCAGTGGGTAGCTTGTGCCTTGGCTGATAAGTAGCTTAACAACTCCTAATGAGTGCCTATTAGTAGGCAGATTGGCTGATGTTAATAAAATGATACTGAAAGGTACAATAAAAGCACTTGAAATATGCCATAGAAGTAGTTAAGCAATGTGTCTTTGATGAAACTGATGATGTTATGCATCTTAAGAATTCTTGCTAAGATGATTTTGGAAAGTGCTAAATACATATATATGGAAAAGCAAAGGCAAAGCAGAACTCCACAGTAGAAGTTCCAGCTGTTACTTTTTGTTATGACATGCTTTTTGGCCAGATGGAGGTTTGTGAGCTTACTGCTTGTTAAGTAATACATAGCTCTTCTTTTTAATGTTAAGTGTGGCTAGTTTTTTTAATACCATGGATTTTTAGCAGTAATCTTTGAAGTGGTGGTGGGTATGATGTGTGTATGTGCTGCATAAATACATATGGTCAATTAATTAGGAATGCAGACTCTTTTGTAGAGAGAAAGGAATTAATAATTAACATGCCATAAACTTCTATCTGTTCCACTGTGTCAAGGAGGTATGCTGCTTCAGAATAGTGTTGTAGCCTGATAATATTTGCTATCTACTATTGCAAAAACAAATGGGAATGCTGTGTTGCACAGAGCAGTATTTCACACACTGTGTGCCCTAAAAGCATGTGAACAACACAGCACAGTATTGTACCATAAATATGAACAATATAAAATGAGTCATATAAAGATAATTGGAGCAGAGACCTAATAAATGAGAAAAGTTGTAAAATAGGCTCTACTGGAGACTAAAACTGTATCCGCAGTTAAAATGGAAAAAGGGATGGAAAACTATTGCACAGTGCAAGGCTTTGCTTGACACTGAAGTTGTCACAGGAAGCTCAGGATATGTTTATAGGGTACTTTATAGCTTGCACTGCTTTTTTAAAACAGCAGGAGAGAAAAGAGTTAATGTCTTGAACAGTTATTTATGACCTTCTCTTTATTTCTTAGTTTCTCACTTCCAGGAAACAAAGATTTAAACAAAGACAAGCTGTTGAAGAAACACTGTAGATCCTTGCTAGTAACAAGGGCCTTGCTATTGCTGCTTAAAAAATTGACTAATTGTAACATCAGAGCATTCTTGCTCTCTTCTTTTTGCCTCATTATCTTCATTGAACTTGACAGAGATTAATTCATTTTGGCTACAGCTGCGGTCAGGGTGCTGTTGTGCAAGGGTTGCACAAGTGTGTAACCCCTGCTCTGCAGGGCCCCAAAGCAGACAGGCAGAGAGCAGAGGGGTGCTGCAGTGGGGAACAGAAACTAAAATTGAGGACTGATTTCCTTACTGACCCTGGTGCCCTTGAAATGCTTGTAGGTTACCAGTTTCTCGGCTGATCCATCAGCTCAGAGACTCTCCTTCAGGAACTGTGGATTTGCAATGCACAACCCGCCTGGCTCCTTCCATCACAGCAGTTTTCACAGGGTTTGGCTAGTGCTGGTAGTGAGCTAACATCCCTCCTTTTCCCGTGTTCCTCTTATTTCTTCTGGCACCCTGTACAGAACCACCCTGAGGTAGGTGCTGGGAAGGCTTTTCTCAGGAACAGACCCAGGCCACACCTGTGAAGAGTGAAGGAACTGCTTAAAAATCTCCCTGGGCATCATTTGGTGAGAAAGCAAATGCTACTTTGTACTTACTGCTGGGCTTTAACCTGAAGGGTTCTTCTTCTCAACTTGTGCCAGTAGGGGTTATATGTACCCCTTTTTCCTCCCTGGTGTTCCCCACTGAAGTTAGATCCTGTGTGTCTTTCACATGAGCTATTCTGCTTTCAGTTGAGTTAGTTGGAGATCTCCCCCAGGAGATCTGGCAGTTCTCTGTGTGAGGGAAGCACATTGAAGAAGTGGGCAAACCACTTCCACTGCTGTAAGTGATCGCTCATCAAAAGGAGGATTCTACAGTATCTGTTAAACTAGAGTTTTTTCACCCTTTTCAGCTTAAGGAGCTTAAATATAATTTTGTTGAGAAAATTGTTTATCGCTTTCACAAATAGCTTTTATTGATACAGCTGTTTTTCTTTAAAGAAAGCACTCTCTGTGCCCTCATTTCCATATTAACAAGATCAAAGAATGCCCTTTCTAGCTTTTGGATGCTGCAGGAACACTGAGGTTCTGATAGCTAATAGACTTGCAGGCATCTTTCCATTTAAAAATGTGACAGTATCTGAAAATTGTTCTGAAGAAAAATCTCTCCAACTTCAGGGAGTTCTTGCATTCTGGGGTAGGCTGTAGTTCTCTTATGGTATGTTCTGACTCCAACTCATTTGTTTCCACTCCTGTTTTAAATGTTTTCCAAAATGAGCTTGATTAGAAGAGATCATGAAAATGACACTCTTGGATATATTTAAGGCATATAAATACATACGAATATATTGAAGAAACTCGATCAGTGTTCAGACCAATTCTCAGATGCTGCCAGGACTAATGAAGGACTTACCATGAAATCCTTTTCAGTCCTATTTCCTGTGCTCCTAATACTTAATAATTCTTCAAACTGCGAGTCTGTGACTTTGAGACCTTATTCTGTTCCCAAAGTCATGCACAAATCTGTTGATTCTTATGGTGTGCTTTGAAATAGTATCATGTCCTGCCTAGAAGATCTGTTTGTTTTTCAAAAGGTATGCATTCTGGACAAGGACAGTCTTAGCAAGTATTCTGGCAAAGTAAAAAGCCTGTTTTGAAATGCACGGCTATAGTTTTTAACACAACCCATTTTTTTTTTCCTAATCAAAGCCTGAATTCTTAGAAGGAAACTTTAGGTTACATCACAATGACACCTTTGGTGCTTCATCAGACAGCAGCAGGTGAAGAAATAGGGATCTTTTGGACATTATGAAATGTATGCTATTCAAATTCTAACAAGCAGAATCACTGGTACTACGATGATGATGATGATGATTATGACAAGAGGAGAATATAATAGTGATCACACTATGTGAAAATGCTGTGGCAGTGTCTTCTTTGCACTTTAGCAGTGATGAAATGTATTTAGTAAATGTTAAAAATACAGCTCCCTAGCTGGGAAGTGACAGCATGACATTCTGGAGACTGTGTTCAGGTTTTCTGAGGTCATATAAGTTAATTTTGTGCATTGCTTTCAAACTGGGCAAGTCTCCTGAAAATGGTGTATACTGGATATGTGGCTTCATGGTGGGATGTGCTCTTATGAAGTGGCAATGTGCCTTTTTTGTATTCTGTTGCTGTAGCTAGCAAACAGTGCCTTACTGTTTAGAAACCCGTGATATTGTAATTTCAAGTGTGCAGAGGGAATTTAATCTTTGAAAGACTGGAAGTTTTTTTGAACCTTTAATGGATTTTTTTTTAACAGAGAGAAGACCATAGGCTGTGCCTGAAATGCGTTGCTGAAAAATTATCTCTCTTGAAAACTTTTTCCCACCTTAGCTCCCTGCTCTCCAGAGACATCAATAGAAAAGCCCCCTGAGGCTCTGCACAGCAACTAAATTTTCATTTCCACTTGTTCTCCTTCTAAGTGTCCTTGGGGCTTCAGAAACTACAGGATGGGAGAAGAGGGATGCATCTGATATGAAGTGATAATTTGTGTGACATTTTGGGATATGATTCTGCAAGATTCTAGCAGAAAAAATCTGCCCAAATTGGATCTATACTATCCCATCATCCTTATTGAGTGGCATAGGTTAAAATCTAAGACAGTATTTCATTAACACATTTCAAATTTAAACTCAGGTGTGCTATAAAAAAAAAACCACAAAAAAAAATAAAAGAAAACAAGTTGAATCTAAATCTACCAAAGGCAAATGATTAAATTTTGGAGAAAATGAAGTATTCTGTGTGTTGAAGCACATACAGAATGTCACACTATTTAAGTGCAGTGCATTTGGTTTCCATGACGTCTTATCCTAGCAACACACTTTTATGTTTTGTTATTTTCTGTTCTGCCTGCCTTTTGCTGCAGAAGGTACAGAATGCAGCGTGTCAGTTGAGGTCTCTGGGTGATACTATTGTAGGAGGATTAGATAATTTTAACAACAAAATATGTAGCTAGGATGGTACCTTCCACTTTGATGTTTAGGCTTCTTTAAAGGGAGAGTGAACAATGTTGAATATATTAAATCTCAAAATATTGCATTTTATCTCATAGACACAATTTATTTCCAATTCATGCTGAGTATCCACAGAGTTTTCATGTGTATTTTATTGATTTTGGGATAAGGTTTCATGTGATCTGATGTTGCCTGGCATCACTGACATTAGAGAGACACAAGATCTGCACAGCTTCTGTGGAGGAGAACTTTGAAAGTGGAATTGAGTTGTATGGTGGGATGTATGAATTTGTCTGTTTTGATATTGTGTGCCAAAGGGCTTGAAATGAGATGGCATTACCCTCTCTGTCCTTAGTAATTCCAAGTAAGGATTGCAGAAATACATAATTCTTCAACAAAAGAGAGGTCAAATGATGTTACATAGTCTGACTGACCAGTTGCTGAGCTCTGAAACCTTGCTTTGTAGTTGGAGTCCTCTGTAGTCCTTTCTTTCTGCTTTTCTGCCTCCAGATCTGCCGGTGGTGATGAGTAGGCTCAAATGAGATCTGGCATTCCATGAGCTCAATACCCAAGCCTTGGAAAGTGTTTCTGAATCTTTCCACTGATTTGAATGGCATTTGAAAGCAGGGTCTATGTTATTATCTGAAATTTGAACGTAAGCCTTGAGGGTCAAGTTTAATTTAAACAAATAATTTAAGTTACCTTCTAGGACAGGCATCTAGTCTGTTCAGGATGTTGAATCAGTACGTCATGTATTTTCTGTGTGAGTAACTGCTCCCACACTTATTCTTGGCCCATGCAATGCCTAGCATGGCAGTTTTGTCATTAAGCATCATGAATGAGACTGGGGAGGGAACAAAAGCAGCTTCCATACACTGCAGCAAGATATTTGAAAACACCTATTTAGAAACTCTCAGCTTCCCCCTCTGGTAGAGGCTTTGCTGGGTCAGGCCCTGTTTTAGGTGAAATTAAGTTTGTGTATAAATAAGAGTTGAAGTGGTTGCAGACATTTGTCAGTGGTGTGACCAAGGTGAGGTTTGGTTTAGTGGAGTTCCCTCTCCATCTGTTTTGAATGGAATTTGAGTTTTTGCATGTAACTTCCTCAGGAGAAAGCAAATAAAATGAGTTTTTGAAATTTCCACCCAAGGTCTGATTGGTCCCATTGCCTGTAAGTTGTAGCACAGCAATGCTCTGTAACAGCTTTGCATTCGGGTGCATTTAGGGTGTGGGTGTAACACACCTCAGTTTTAGCTGAGGTTCTGGTCATTCCACTTCACCAAGGGGACCTGGGCTTTGCTGTTAACATGTGTGAGCTCTCTGATCTCTGCCCAAGTTCGAGCATATACAGCAGCATCCCAAGTAAAAATTCCAACTCTGATGTAATATTGTAGTGCCTTAGAGGTGACAGTATTTTATTTATAAAATAAAGCCTGCTAAAGTTTATTTGCTTTATAAAATGCTCTATAATGTATTTTGAGATTGCTGCCTGGATTATGCTATGCAGCAAAGAAGGTTTGTTGACAGTTTGATTAACCTGTACCACTAGATTTCTAGTTCCTTTATTTTCTGTAAATACATAATAGCATACCAGTTAGTTTTAGCTCCAAGAAATAGCATTAAATCAATATAACTCAAAATTGAGTCAGGCTGTGTAATGGCTTAGTAAGTTGGGAATTTTTCACTAGTTCATTTTTTAATCGGAATCCTTAAAGAAAAGGACTACCTCTCATCTGTCATTATCTTATATATGCACAGAAATGGTGATTTGGATATATGCTAATATGAATAACAAAGGATTATGCCTATCCAAATTTCATCTAAGTGTATTTTCACTTCCATCTCTTTAATGAACAAAATCTATAGGTTAAATAGCCTTTTGAGCCACAGCATTTCAATATAAGTTACTAGGACAGGGATTTGAGCTTGGTGTGTCCTGCACATGTCAGTGCTGGGAAAGTTCTGAGCAAAACTTATTTAGGCCATGGAGGATGAGGAACTCCTGGTGAGAGCTGCCAGTGGTGCCAGGTGTGGACCAAGGGTGATGGCAAGAACACGAGGAAGACGGAGCAGGCAGAGCCCAGCCTAAGGCTGCAGTTCAGTGGTAAGCCAGCTCTCTGCAGTGATTCCTGCTGCTCCCTTTGCCAGCCACTCACTGTTGTGCCATACCTGTGTCTTTATGTGAGGGAATTGATCTGCCTTGAAAACTTCTCAGAAGTGTTTTTTGGCTGGATCTGTTCCTGATCCGGTCAGCACCGTGGCTCTACAGAGAGTGTGTCCATGCAGCACGGGGAGAGGGGGAGCCCTAGGACTGGCAGAGGTGAGAAGTCCTTGCTAGACCGTGGCTGCCCACAAGTGCAAAACCAGAAGCTACTGGTGAAACAGGACACGTTAAGAGCGAGAGGAGGAAGAAGGGAAGAGAAACAGAAGCCTACGGGAAATAGACTACAGAAGTGAAAAGGGCAGTTAGCATCTGGGGGAGGTAAATGGGATCATAGGCTCAGACTGTGAGGTTAATATGCATGGTCAGTTGGTAAGTGGCTAATAAAAGACTTTGCTCCGTCTTCCATCACGTACTTGTCTGTGTCCTCTGTCTGACTGAAATGGAAGTGTGAGAAACACAGAGATGTCTATTGTATATATTGAAAGGATCCACAGGAGGTGCAAAGCCTTTTCACTTCACTTTCAGGAGGCTTTGTTTTACTCCTGGAATTAAGGAAAAACCCCTCAAGAGCACACAAGTAGTAGAGAAACTGGATGTTGATTGAATACACATTCAATAGAATACACATACATTTATCTGATCTTTAGCTTCCATCATGCAAAGATATTCTAAGATAAATAGTGTCTATTTCTGAACACTGTGCCACTTTGCTTCTCTTTGAGACCACAGTCTTTTAAGAGACTGTTTTATTTTCTTATTTATATTTATTTTATTCCATATTATTTACAAATATGTTTATCAGCATAATTTCCAATCTCCAGCTTTGTATTCCTTTGAATTGTTATGATGCCTTATTGCTCTATAAAAGAGCACAAGCTGTGATAGAGTATGTATTATTTAACATTCCAGGTTTCGTACCAAAGATGATTAAGAGTTGTTGAGGTGGACGAGTGAACTCCTGAGACACATTTAGCAGTTGCATGTAAGATTAGTGTCATGTAGCGCAAGTGCTGATTTCTCCATCCCTTGCTGTACTGTCCTTTTGTTTCTCTGGAGATGCGTTTCAGTGGGTGTGGAGAGATCTGAATTCATGCACATGCACTTTGTATCACATTCCTGCCTTAATTTAGAACCTCTTGGAGACCAGCTGCAGCCTTATTTAAAAAGAGGAGAGGGTGGGTGGATAGCGATGGAAGTGTCCTGTGGAGTAGGAACAGTCAGTTACAGTTGTGAATGGAGGTGCTTGTTATCTTGTATTGAAACTGTGGGATCTAGATCTTATTTTTTTCAAGTTCAAACACTTTCGGAAAACTAAAGCTACCATTTCTGCAAAATTATAGGAAGCAAGAAACCTCGCAATGAGATAAAATAGAGACAGTTGCCAGTCCCAAGATTTATTAGAATTTTAGAACTATCTATTAAATTGAATAGCTTGTTCAGTGGAAGTAGAGGTGGTTATTAAAATGGCAGATGTTAAGTACAATGTTTGGCTACTGATTCTATTAGAACTGGCCTGCCAATATTTAGTAAGAAGAAACTATTTCTGTAATATAATTACTACAAAGAAACGGAATTTGTAGGCTGCACCATTTGTGCACTTTTTTCCCATGAAAACAGTGGCAGAGGGTTTGATGAGGTTGTGCTGGGAACTTGCTCGTCTTTTGAAAACAACCTTTTAGTCAAAACATGATAAGCATGTTAAGGACAGAACAGAGAGGTCACTGTATTTGCCAGTTTGTTTCTAAACAAATTTGTCTGTTATGGTAAAGCTGAGCCTGGAGCCCATGACTTCACCTGCTGCTTTTACCCTCTGAGTTCTCTCACTGGCTGCCAGCATTGTGTGAAACCATTCTGATTTGCTCTGAACTGTTCATTGTTGCTGGTATCTGTTTATTTTTTTACCTTCTCCAGTGTTATCTCCTGGTGTGTGACTAACCAGTTCAAATGAAATAGTGCAGAAATCCTTCTCCCAGCAAGAAGGGAATAGAGTTGGCTTTTAGTACCAAATTTAAGGTTTATTTTCAATGAGTTGGAATTGATTTTATTGGGCAGATCTTCAGGGGCTTTAAACTTCTTCACAGGTGAAGTCTCCTATAGGGAGGGGGACGCCTCTCCCTCCCTGGGCAGAGCTGCTCTCTGCAGGGGCTGCTGGCTGACCCAGCCAGGGGCTGGAGCCTGTTCTGCCCTCCCTGCTTCCAAAACTCTGTAGTTGTCAACCAGGATCCTGCCACCCTGCAGTCTGAAACAGTCTGGTGTCGCTAAAGACTGCCCCAGTGCCAAGTGTATCTTCAGGCAAAGATCAAAATTACAAGTCTACACGTGTCTACAGCTAGGCCTGTAAGCTGGTAATTAAAAATGATTTTCCTTTCTTAAGTAATGGACTTACTTTGCATCTGCCCTCATTTTCAGGTTTGTGGCTTGGGAGAGGGTTCTTGTAAGAAGAAGGGAAGGCAAAGACTTCTGAAAAATGCGATAGTTGGGACACGTTTGAGGAAGCTGATTAGCTGTAGTATGAAGTGACAACTAGGTTAAAATTACAGGATTTCAGATACACTTGTCAGGTCCCATACCGTGCTTTGGCTGTAAACTGCAGCAGTGCATTTCCAGTAACTTAAAACACTTAATTCAGGTGCTTAAAACCAACGGTGTAGTATGTCTGACATTTAGTATTTAAACCTCGTGCTTCAGAATTGGTGTTTTTATAAGCATGGCATAGCTAAAGGAATGTTTGTTTTATCTGAAGTAAGAGGATGCCATGAAATGTAATTTTGAAGCTGCCACTTCCCATAAAAATTGATTGGCGTTTTGCAGTAGTCAGACTTGAAGGGCTGGATTGTGGCTACTGTATAAAAGGAGGTGGGGCACAAGATTAATCCTCTCCGGATGCCCTACAAAGAGCCAGGCACATTCAGACTGAAATAATGCATTTTTTGTTAAACTGGGATTTCATTCAGTAACAAACTCTGATCAGCTCCTGTGGCTAGAGTCTCATGCCTTGTCTTCCATTTTCCCTGCTTTTCTGCAGGCTTCCCCAAACCCATTTTAAATTCTACTATTTTCCCCTTATTATTTTGGTTCCTTTTTAGATAACTTTGTTTTAAATTATAACTTGGCTGTTTGTTTAATCTTAAATTGTGTCTTTTGGGCTACTCTCATCAGGTTTTCTTTTATCTTGGTGGCTTACTGGTCCTTAATTAGAACCTCATTTAATTTTTAAGGTGGTGAGTAAATAAGTCCTTTTTTAAAGAAAAGACCAAGAACAGTATTTGCATTCATGTAACAATTTCCATCCTAATACCCAAGCTGCAAGCCCTATGGCTTTGCTGAATTGCAGCCACCTCAGAGGACTGTAGCAGCCAAGGAAAACGAGGCAGGAATCTGTTTTTTTTCCAAAAAGCCCCAAGCTATCTTTTTTGTCCAAGGCAGGCACAGAGGGTATGGATATTTAAGGTCTCATCTGAAGGATGCAAATGAGCAGACTGCCATGAGTTAGAGGTAATTAAAACCACATATTGAGATAATCGGCCAATTCAATTCTTGTTTTATTGCAGTCTGTTTTCTAACCTGAGGGACATATTTTTTACAGTGTTAAATTTTCTATACACTGACCGATGCACAGAAAAGGTAGCTGCAGGTAGCCTGCTTGTGGCAGCAAAGAAGAAATGTGTTTGCAAGCACTAGTGACTGGCATGCCAGCACTTGTAGGGTGTATGTGTGAAGCCATGTATGGACAAAGAGGGAACACATGAAAATCTGCTCTCAGGTATTTTGTGCCTCATGAAATACAGAGCAGAGCTGAGCCTGTAGAGTCTTTGGTCACTTGGAAATGTCCAGGGAGAGGATTCTTTAAACCAAAATTGTAATACCAACTTGTCCTTATGCAAGTGAGTGATTTTCAGTGGCTGGTAGCAGCAAGTGTAGTCATCTTCTTGAGAGGTGGGATGGTAACAACCACCTTTTCCAGCAATGGGGCTGTTTAAAACACTTCCTATAATGTGTGTATTCCTGTGTTTGTTGTAGCTCTAAACCAGTGTTTCCCATGATTCTTGAGAATATTTTCATAGGTAATGTAGGACAGACTGATTATGATTTTCATGTCTGAAAAATGTGGCCACTTTTCTTTAGTTTTTTTTTCTCTTTGAGTCTGTGATGGTGACTGTCCCATCGTTCTACTCTACAGATGTCATGGACTGTGAACACTTCTTGCTGGGGAAAGGCTTTTGCAGCAGCAGCTCCAGCCCAAGCCTCCCTCTCCAACCTGAGGGGGGGACCAGTGCTTGGCCTCACACTGTTCCCTCTGCAGAGGCAGCTGCCCCAGCTGCATCCGAGCTGGAGGTAGCAAGCTGCATGTGGCATTTTCCAACACGGACAACAACTGCTGCCAGGGTGCATCCTTAACAGTCATTTATTGCACTCCTATTTTTGAAGCTCCCTCTGTTATTTCATTCACTACAGATGATGTGGTCCAAAGGCCGGTCTATGCTTCATTTGTATTTACCTCGTGAATGAAGTCCCTTTTGCTTTGTCTGAACTTATTTAATGAATAGCTGCTTTTAGGAAAGCTGGACCTTAGGTCTGAAAGGAATTAACCCAGAAGCAAGAACAGGAGCAATAATTGATGCCACTGTTTATGTCTTAGCCTGATGTGGGTAGCACTTCAGTATTCCCTGTTCCAGGGCTGGGGAAATGAAGGTGAAGTGAGCTAGAACAGTGTGATTTCAGTCTTCTGAATAATGAAGGATAATGTGATGGCCACACACATGAAGGATTAAATTTTGCTCAGTAAATTTAATTAATAACTTTCAGGAAGTCAATTTCTGCCTTCACTCAAACGGATGAAGGACAGAAGATCAATTTTCCATCTGCATCTGGTTTCTGGCAGGTTTAGGACTTCAGGGGTTGTTTTTCTTCTCAGTACTTGCTATATTTGGAGGCACCTTCCTCTAAATGTGTGTTTGAGCCAGAGCAGGGCAGGTGGAACTGATATTGTCAAATCTTATCTCTGTTCATTAATCTAAAATAATGATATGCTAAAGTGTTTGTACAAAAACAATTATCATAACCTGTCTTTCTAAATCTGTATGCCACAGCTAATGTTTTGGCCTCTTTCCTTCTGATGCTGTCATACCCTGGTGTATCCCACGTTTTTGCCTTGTAAGACTTTATCTCCAAAGAAAACTCTTGAGGATATTTTGTTTTCTTTTACACCCTCCCTCCACCCAATTATGGATTAATTCTATCTAACTGGGTTAATTGCTGTTAGCTAGAAAACAAATCTGTCCTGGCAAAGGGGTTGAATTGCAAACTGAAGTGACCTGTATTATCTAGAGATCTTAACGCTCAGATAACATGATGCAAGTTTAAGTTACAGAGACTATTGCCTTGAAGGTACTGCTCTATAGCTAGTTTGGTTATCTCTGATCATTGTCAAAGCATACTCTGTTTAGTCACAGTACCTTTTGTGACTAGACCAAGAAATCAATCCATAAATAAGGCGTAGATTCTAGGCTGAACTTAATTTTTGTTTATGGTAAACAAACTCAGGACACCCTCTTCTCGTACTCCCTTTGCTTTTTATACTGTTTTACAACTTCTTAATTTAGTTAACAGCTTTGCTGTTTCTGCAGTCAAGCAAACAATTTACTTTTATCATGTGATGGCAAAGAGTGTAACAGATACTTGAATTTGAATATAACAAAAACTTGCTAGTCTTTAGAGTATCTCCTGCAAAATACTGTTTTGCCCAGTTAAGAATTAAGGACTTTATTTACCTGTTGCTGTTCCCATAGCATGGTTACCTGTGTGTGCCCTTGTAGTGCTGTCTGTTGTAGGGAAATGCTGGTGTCTTTGCTTCACTGGGGGACGTGGCCTTATGAACAAATCAGGAGGGAAACCTCTGGAGCTCTGTGAGTGCAGCAGCATGTCCTTTGTGGGTGCTTGACCCCTGCAGCCGAGGGCAGAACCACAGCTATCCACCTTCACGTGCAATGTGGTCGTGTGTGAGACAAGGTTGCCTTTACATGTGACCTAAAAAGAAATTCAGAAAACTTATATACAGCCTCCTTGGGTTTTATCTTTCCCCAGATGTGGTGTTCTTCATTGATTAAATAATAAATAATGTTTGTTAGCGGTTATACAAAACATTATATCTGAAATTCCAGCTCTTCTGTGGAGCTGGTTTCCCTAGTCATGGAGATACAAAGATGCCTCAACATCTTACTTCCCTTCTTGAGTTGTCTGCAGCAATTCCTTTCAAGAGGTGTTTGGTCTTGCTCTGTGAAGGAGTAAAAAAAAAAAAACTGCAGGTGGTGATCCTTCATACCTTTTGCATTCGCTTTCCTGCACTTTCCTCCTCCACAGCTGGCACAGCAGGTTTGCCCTGCTCTCACAGTTTTGAGGTTCTGGTCTGTGGTTTGATGAATTCCCAATGTATACAGGAGCAGAGAACTGTATAGTGGGCCATACAGACAGAAATACAGACCAAAGAGTGCAGAGAACAGGCTTGCAGAACCTTCCTCTGTACATTGCATAGTGATGAATTAGCTTACTATGCAATTCCAATTTTTTGCCTCCAAAATATCTTACTTGAAGCATAAGATTAGACCTTGAATTCACTTGTCTTGAACGAAGTTAACTACAAAGTTTTAGAATTCCATAGATATTTTAATTTTTATTCAGAACAGTAAGCTCGAGAACACAGAGTCTTTTTCCATATACTTAGAGTACTGTTGGTATGTATAGGAACTTCAGCATCTGCAGCTCAAAGCTGCTGTGGATACTAATATTTTATTTCAAAATTAAATCCGTTCTCGTTTGAGGGTAAATATTAAAACAGGAGGAAAATGTGAAGTATCAATGCCATTTGGATAGTAGTCCTCAGAACTGGCATGGTCCTGGTAATTCCCAGCAACACCAGCTGTGCTGCTGTGGGTTCTGTCTCTGACAGTCTGGGTGTCATTGGAGAAAATGGAGATATTTCAAACTAAATCAGTGTGTGTAGCTTATAATAAGGGTGATATGGCTGTTTCACCAGGCTGCAACTCTGAACTAGTTCCTTTCCCTTTCCTGTAAATAGGAGAGAGTAATAACTTGGGTCTATAGTGTTTTTTTTGGCCTTATGTCAGTGAGGAGCTGTTGCATATGCTCTTATATACCATTTGTTGGTACAAATGGTACCAAAGAATGGGTGTTCAATGATTCTACCCAGCCCATTCGGAAATTAGTGGGGTATTCCTTACAGCAAGAGGTGTACTAGTTAGGAAAAACTAAGTTCATTATTTACAAACAGGCATTGAAGCCATTACCAATTACTTGCACATTCCTAATTACCACCCTTCTAAAAGGATAATGCAATTTTGTAAGGTTTCCAAATAAAACTTTCAGGGAGTATTCTGTAAAAGATCCTTAGCCCAGTGAGGTGTGAAAATTTCTTCAGTTTATTACTTTAATTAGTCATTAAGTGCATGATACAATCTTTTTTCTTGATTTCTCTTTCTATGGAAAATGTACATGACTTCTACTTAAAAATAACTTCAAAATGACAAAATGCCCTGTGTCTTAGAAACTCTGAACAGATAAAAATAGATAGGTAGAACGTTATTTGATTTCTCCTGATGTACCTGAAGCTCCCATTTCTTTCTGAAGATGATATCCTCATTGAATATGGAGCATAAACAGGAATCACATTTCATTAAAAGATTGCGTTCCTAGAAAAGTATGTGGATGGAGAGTCCTCATAAAGATGTTCTCAGTTCTTGCCTGAGCCATAGAGTTCCTTCAGGAGCAGGGCTTGCTCTCATTGTGGTATTTTTTTCCATTTGCTAACTCAGTATAATATTGCAAGTAAAAATTCCACCAATGACTACTCTTTTCAGATACTGTGGTGGTGAAGATTTGGTAACTATTTCACTGGAAAGGTATTTATGATACTTTCGGTAGTTAGTAGTGGAATGCTCTACGAGATGTTTATTCAGGATAACGGTGCAGTAAGAAACTCCTTACGGAAATTATAAATTGAAGCTTTGCCTGTCAGCGTGGGAAGATTTCTGTCCATACTTCATAGATGCTCACATATTCACATCCAGATGTTCTGAGTGAAGGCAAAGTGATTGAAGTAAAATGTGGGCAGTGTCAACTATTTATTTCTTTGTCAAGTTTCTAGGATCTGTATCATGATGTGTGTTACTGCCATAAACCTTTTCAGTTAGCAGAAATCAAAAGCCTGAAAAAGCAGCTTCTGACTCATATAACCAAAGTGGTTGGATTGGGTGGATCCAAGGCAATTCAGCTGTTGCTTTGCCTCTTCTGTGGATGCAGTAAGATAGTTTCAGTTACTCTAAATCAGGCACCAGTCACAAACAGTTAAGTATTTCTATTTACTGCCCTCAGAAAGCTGCCTGCACTAGTCCAGAAAGAGTCTTTACATTGACAGCAGCTATGCATTCTGCCTGGTAGCAAAAGAGGAATCCCAGATCACCACTGTAGCAAAAGTACCCTGACAGAAGCACGGTCATCTCCACTGCTGAAAGGACTGCTGTGGTTCAGGTCCAGAGACACTTCTTGCAGTGGCAGTGGGACACTCAGAGTAGACTGATGAAGGATTGGAAGCCAATGATTAATTATATCCCACAGTTTAAGTCATATTTTCCCTGTTTCATCTTTTCTTTCTTTTAAAAATAAAAAGGCTGTATTTTTGTCTCCTTACACCTACACTTGAAATACATCTTGGCAGGATATGTGAATTTGAAATGTGAAGCAAGTTTTCTGAACTGTGTGGCTAGCTAATAGCAATGCAAATTGGTTACCTAGCGAGAAAAAAACAGCAGAAGATTTTTGTTGAAGGGTCTGCTGAAGGAATAGCATCATCTTAAATCTCAACAATGCATCAGCCTAAATGCATCTTCTATGCAGGGTCTTGAACTCTTTAGCTCAGGAGATCAGGGCAGGGAGTGTGGGAGGAATGTTTTAGTTTCTGTTTTCCTCTCCTGTTTGTTATCTTTATGTTCTTGACACCATATTAGGTTTAGTTTTATGAATGGCTCGGAAAGGCAGGCCTCATTGATTTCCTGTGGTAATTGAGCTCGTAAAACATCAGGCCCTTCTGGAAATCTTCCCTGTTGGTGGGGTGTCTGCAGCGCTTCCCCAGCACAGCCAGCACTGCTCTGCCTCTGCGGGGAGGTTGGCTGGGCTGGGGCTGCCTTTGCCTTGTGCTGGGGAGATGCTGCTTTGATTTGGGCCCCCCAAGGCATGGCAGGGGACCAGGCTGCAGCGTTGGCAGCTTGCTCTGCTGGGTTCTGCCCTTCAAATGGTGCTGTGCTGCTTCTCTGCTTGCTGCTGAAATGCCCAAAACACAGTTGAAGGAATTAGTAGGATGATCATTATGTCGGCTTATCTCTCAGAATTGCTCCCAGCTGAGTAGGCTCATCAGCTGCTTTTTCAGGACCAGTTTTAAGGCAATTCTTAATAGAACACAGGATTTTTTCCTGTGTTAAGAGGCCATACTATTTTGGGGTGAGGGAGTTTCACCCCAACTATAAGCTTCTTAAGGAAAGAGCACTTGTCTCAGGATGACAAATTGGACTACCACCAAGAAACTGCCTCTTCCCCTCCAAGTCTTCAGCACAAGTTCCTGGGAAGCCCAGGACAGGTTTGGATTCACAGGCTGTTGTCTCCACTTCATCTGGCATGTGGTAAAGAGAAGAAGGCAGAGCTCCTCCCTCCTGCCAAGAAAAGCAAGTAACTACGCAAGATTGTGGCAATCTAGTACCTTTCCATTTTAGGTTCATGCTTCATGACAAAAATACTCTGTAAACTTAATTGCATTTATTTTTTAGTATCTTCCTTACTAGTGTAAATGTGGTGCTTTGGTCCTGAAAGGGATATTGATTTGTTTGTCTGTTAGAGAGTTGCCTTGTGTTCCCCACTCCAGAGGAACAGGAAGAGGAGAGACAAGTTCTAATCTTGTATCTTTAATTTGTCAGTCTTGGAATGTATATCCATTTGTTCCTTAAATACAAACAAATAGTTATTTATGCATTTTTCTAAGGCTGGTAGCTCCAAGATATTTCTATCCACTGGCTAAGGTAAAGCCTGTTGTGTACTTTTGATAAATTCTGATGAACAATCTGAGATGTAAGCCCTTCCAAACTACAAACTTAAACTATTAAATATTTCATCTTGTGTTTACCTTTAAAAACTTACTTGCAAAAGCTCCAGTTGTGACACTTTTAGACATTTCTAATAGCTCTTCCTGTCAGCACTAACATATGCATACATGCTAAATATAGAATGCAAATTACCTGTTCCATGCTGCTATCATTTTTCTAGTTATTGTATTCATAGAACTCCATTTATCATAGTTTCTAGGCAATCAGGTAGAGCAAAACAAGAGTTAGGACTTGCAAGAAAAGTGGCTTTCAATTCTACTTTTTGATACATTTATATTTGCTTGTTATTTTGCATCTGCATCAAATCAGATGCAAACCTACCCTTCGTAGTTTGGTGCGTTTGCGTTTCTGGTTCTTGTGGGACCTAATGAAAAGGGAACAGCCGTTTAACAGCAGAGCAGGTTTTGATGTATGACTCAGGCTAAGTGTGTGAGCCCAGAGAAGCCAGTTGCTTCTAAGAAATGCAAATTCCATGTAAAATGGGAAGGAATAGAAATGCACCATTGGAAATGTGCTGTTTTAAAATTAAAATGTGATTAGAGACAGTGTGAAATTGCGTTAACGTTGACAACTGTGGGTCTGTTCTACCGAGCACAGTCACTGCAGCTTGGAGGGCTGAATGCTTTTGACTGCTGGGTTGCTTGCTAAGGGCTTGTTGCTGCTCATGGCCATGGCTTTTGCAGCCAAATGACAAAGCCTTGAGTCTTCCAACACTTACTCATCCCGCTTTCTTTCCTGCATAAGCCGTCCTTCCTTCATAGGCCAATTGTACCCATTTGGATTATTGCAGCTTCAGACATGGAATTTCTTATGGATGTCCTTCAACTGATAATCCACTCTGTAGCAAGTGGACAGGTATAAGGCTTAAGCAAGGTTGCCCTTTTCTGTGTCCTGAGCTGCTTTTCTCTGACCTCACAGTGTATGAGCCCTGTGCTTTCAGCAAGTTGGAAGGAGTCCCGCTGGATTCTGTGTGGCTGGACTAGCCATGCCTGGCACGTTTGGGACTGTCCCCATACGGGTCAAAAGACACGCATGGCGAGGTCAATGAAAGTGAGCTCAGGAATTAAGTAAAGACAAATACCCATTTATATCAAGCGTTTGAGTTGCCTACCTGGTTTACTGCTTTTGTTTTCAGAGAGGGATGACAAATGTTGCAGTCAGCAATAAGCCAGCCCCTTGATTCATAACAGTGTCAAGCAGTCATCAGTTCGATTCCGCCTGTGATAGACTGAATGCATTTTACTGAGTGAGTTGCTGATGAAAACATGCACTTCTCTCCTATTTAATGTCCTTGAAGTAACCTCTATGCTTGAAGGATGAAGTTAGTTTATACTCACTTTCTCTTTCTGATGTGAATAAAGTAGAATATAATTAATGTTATATTATACTGGCCTAGTCATGAACTTCTTTTTGGCACCATCTCATAAAATGAACACATACCAGTTTGTAATGTATAAACAACAAGGTTCATGTCTTAGTCTTCAATAAAGATGTCATCTTAAAGATTCATGATGGGATTTCGTATTTTTTTTAAGTTGCACAATTAACCAAGCCTTATAATTAACCTTTTAATTTAACTAAAAAAGTCACTTAAATAGGGATATTGTTACAGTCATCTAAAGTGTGATTATTATACATAAGAATTAACTATACAAGTTATGAAATGTGTTTAAATTTAATTTGTTCTTACTATTTGCTTTTCCTCTGACATAAATTATTCTTTTGATTGCATGCTGAAAATGTTTGTTCTTAACAACAATGACAAGAAAATCTAAAAATTGTGTGCCTGTGTTTCTGACTTCTTTTTCTACTTTATAGTTGCAGCATGTATTTTACTGAATGTAAAAAATATTCTGAAAGAGGTGATGACTTAGTTCCACATCAAGATTCAAGCTTTGTTTCCAATGCCAGGCATTATGGGCTTGACTTTTTTTGATGAATAGGTATGTTTATGGAAAGTAACCAAAGCTTAATCTGAGGGTAGCATTTGTCCAAAGCTTTGTTTTTGCTTCTGGGCGAGGATTCTTTTTAGGTAAAACTTTTGTTATCCACTGGTTGTTTCTTTTAAGTTTCCTTTTCTCATGTGCATCTAATACTGTGTTTATGGAAAAAACCATTGAAAAAAAATCAGGCAGTCCCTGCACTATCCACTCATGGCTAGGCTTCGCGAACGAAGATTTACAAGGGCTCTACCCACGCTTGCTACAAGCACGTTGGTGGCTAAAT
>JAWWEW010000078.1:9679745-9722471 GCA_035583185.1 Anabacerthia variegaticeps | reverse complement strand
CCCACCCTTTACTCCTAAGGTTCATCTGTCAGGGCCAAGCGAGCTTGGACGGTGACAGCGAAGTCCTCAGGACGTAACTATCCACTAGAAGCAGGTGAAAGAGAGAAGGAGGTTGCTGGGGAGCCCCAGTATGCAGCAGCACTTTGGTTCCGTACAGCTCCAACAGAACACAAGCCTTGCTTATAAACTCTGTTAAACCCCAGTATCTTTAAAACAGTCAAAAAACCTCTTGCCTGGCCCCTGAATTGCTGAAAGAGTACAGTGTAAGGTAATTTGCTATAAAGATTTCTTGAAATACTCAGTTCAGTGTATTCACTCTTGGTTGCTCTTTCTAAACCAATCCTATTATCATGGTGCAAATTTGATGTATAGACAAGACTCTCATTAGGTTCAGGGTTGAATTTTTGCCTTTTCACCTCATGTTTTAGATATTCAGACAGTGCTTTATCAATGTTTTTATGAAAGTGAGAATAACTTATTCATTGTTTTCTTTGAGGGTGTTAATTTTTACTACCTGACTGGTCCTCGGCTTGCCACATCACCCCTTAATATTAATTCCTCTTTTACATGAATCCAGGCAAGTCACCATTTTAGATTCACAGATAACTCTGTATTAACTTTTGCTGAATCTATTGCATAATCTTCTTTGTAATACAGTGGTATTGATCACTGAAAAGATTAAGTAGATCTTTATGTTTTCAGACACTTTAAAAATTATTTGTTCAAGTTAGGGGAATTGAAAGTGCACTACAATTTATCATCTGAAATGGCAAAAATCATTCAGAGTTAAGGATGTAACATCTCTGGATGTGTTTTATGAGATCCTTTTAATCAGTGGCTATGCCAGTGGCTTCCTGTGGGTCAGCAGTGATTTTATTTAATGACAGGTTTTAGCTCTTCAAAAGAAAAAAAAAAAATTGTCGCCAATCTGCATTATCCTTCTTGCTTTAAAAAAAATGGTGATTCATAGTATCCACTCCTAAGATATCTCTTAGGATTTGCTGTGACTATGGGAGAAGTTCAGCTGAGAGAGTCCTTCAGACAGAAGCTGCTGTAGCTTGCTACTTTAATCATTATTCCAAGTGCAAGTTGCAGGCTTAAGCCTGTTATTAGCTTGCATACAAAAAAAAAAAAATATAATTTGACAACTAACTCCTACAAATTACCCATTATCCATTTCTTTAAAAACTATGAACACTTCTGTATTCAGGCCAGTTTCCATGATTGCTCTTAGTCACTGTCATGGGGCTCTGTGTTAATTTGACTGGAGCTGGCAGATGCAGGGTGTGCTGCTTAATGTGCTAGCCAGAACCTTCTCTGAGGTTAGTTTGCAAAGAAAGAATAAAGGATTTGTTTTCAGAGTAGCAGACTTCGGGTTTGAGTCTTGTCTTTTCTTTGCATTCATCCAATGGCCAGCTGCATGAGTGTCTCTCCAGTTTTAGGGCTGGACTTCTCTTTGGCTCCCCAGGTTTAAACCTGAGCCTGCAAGTTGAAATGCCTGACTGTGATTTCAAAACCCACTAAAAAACAGGAGTAAGTTTTTTCTTTGTTTTTCCATGCTTAAATACAGCCTATTCTGTTAGCTTGTGTGTGGTATGGGGTGGCTGTTTTTTTCAGAAAGTGCCTATCTGACAGAACTGAATGGAGTCTGGGAACAAAGCAAGTTACTTTCCCCTGTCCGAGGAAAGTGAAGGAATACTTTCAGCTGTTTTTCTTTTGTTTTCCTGCATAATGGTATGAAGACTTTCTGTTACACAGCGTGGATTGAATTCAGGTCTGCTCAATAGCATGTCTGACTTTGGCCTTTCACATTTTTGAACACAGATCCACAAAGGAAAGGGGAAGGAAGCAAGCAATGCTTCCTCCTGCAAGTCAGTCCAAACCCGAGAGGGGGATGCTCAGAATTTATCAGGCTGGTGAGAGAGGTTTCAGGTCCTGAGCCTGTGCTGTTTCATGCTGGGACATGCAGGTCACAGTGAAAGGGTCAGTGACTCAGGAATACTGCAAGGGCTAGGTCTCCTTCCATGTAAAGCTCTCCTAGAAGAGTTACTTTTGGGGTCATGGCTATTTTTTCTCAGCACAGGCTGGCTGGCTGTGTCTGACAGCTGAATGACAGGGCATGGTTCTGATCCTGGAGGTTTGTCATTTGTCTGCATGGGGAGCACAAGGTAAGGACTCCCATGGTTACATAGAAGAGACAAGCTGAAAAATTGGTAAAAATTCAGTGAATAGTGGACTGTATCAGGGAATCGTGAAAAGGTTCTATCCTGGGGAAAAAAGGTAGATGCCCATGTTTTGGAGAAAGGAAAGGTATTGGAGAAACTCACTGTACTGTAAGGAGCTGTCTGGGATTGAATTGGGCAGGGGTAAGAAAAGAGTGCCCAGAGGTTAAGGGGATGGCAAACCTTTAGTAAGGGTTTAAAAATGTAAAATGCCCTGGTAGCACTTAGTTGCCTGAAAGGAGAGGATTGAGTCTGGACAGTGACAACAGCTGGATCACTGGAAATACTGAAGATGTTTTGAGTGTGCTAATGCCACCTGCTTTAAGAGGGAACTTCTGTGTTCCATTCTTAGACAGTGTTGCCATTTATTTCAAGTGAAGTGCTGACTTTAATGGCTGAGAAAGCCATCGAAAGTTTGTGCCTAACAGAGCAAATAATTGCATAAGGATCAAGCCTGTAATCACTCCAAATAAGAACTGGAACATTTGAACTTGAAAACACAGACTTCTGCATGTAAAATCTCTCTTTGCTTAATGATCATTGACATTATAATAAAGATTGCAACATTTCTCTCTGATAATTTTTGTGCCTGTCCGTGTTGCAGAAGTAATGGATAGAATCAAGTAATGCAAAGAGCAAGAACTGAGCATCGAAAGACTCTTTTCAACATGCGTTCCTGATGGAAAGTAAGGCTGTCCAGAACCAGTCTTGGATGATTTCTATAGATCTGCTGCAGTTTTCTGTGGATTTGAACCAAATTAAGAAAAAAATTTGTTTCAGGTGTCACCATCAGGATGGTAAAGGGAGAATCCTATTGAGTTTAATGAAGTGAACGAACTATGCTTTTTCTTCTTCCCTGATTAAAGGGTTCTTGAGTTTGTGATTTTGGTATTGGCCATTTTTTTAGCAGAACAGCTAGAGTAGAGTGGAGGGAAAATTGCAATGTGAAAACATGGCTGATACAGATACCCTAGGTCCATCCCAGGCTTTCCCAAGCAGCAGCTGTTTGCTTGCTCTTTGTAACCAAGTGTCATTGCCTTTGGAAATAGCAGAATAAGTTAGATACAGATTTGCAAAACCTTGAATGTATTTAGTTGGAGAGCAGTTATGAGGTGAGAAAGGGTAAGCAGTAGTGCAGAGACTGCAGAGGGATTGCATTGTACTGAATAATTGGAGTGCCATAGTGAGAAGTAAGTTGGGCTGCTCTGGAGCACTTAACATCCGGTGCATTGTGCTGATTCCTTTCCCGTGCAATGCCAAGGTGTTGTCCTTAATCCTGGCTGTTGTCTGGGGAAGTAGTGTCTGTTGAAACAATTTTATAAAAAGGATCTGTTAAAGTGGTTCAAAATTACCATGAAATTTTTATAATCCGTTTACACCTTATAACTTTGTTAAGCAAAAAAGTAACCTGGCACATCATGTTCTCGAGAGCTTTGTCATCAAAGCCTGAATAAAAATGTTGAATTTTAAAGCACTTGAGATTCTTTTTCCCAGTTACATTAGTAACTGGCCCGAACAGAAAAAGTGAAAGCTGGAATGAGAACATCTAGGCCTTTTGTTGAAGAGGAATCATACTCTGTTTTATGTTGCAAAATGAACTGATAATGGATTATATTGTATTCAGGAGAGAACTGGTGTTAGAATATGGCTTTAGACTGAGCCAGTGGAGTCTTGGACTGTCTTGGAATGGCTGCCATCAACTGTGTCACTCCTGTCTCACTTTAATTTGCTGAAAAATTGGTTGTGGATATAAGATGGAAATCTTTCTGTTTGACCTCCTTTTTGATCTTAATCTTCAACAAATTCAGAGAAAAACTGAAAACAAGACTATAAATTAGAGCGGACCTTGCTAATGAGACCTGGTTAATTACATTCATTTGCATGCCTTCAGTGGTGAGGTGAAATTTACTTAAATACTGAATTCTTCAGTTATGTGAAGACTTTTCATTTTATCCTTTATATCTAAGGCCATAGCATGATCATGGGTTGACATTTTTAATAGTTAGGAAATTACAGTATTATAGTTTTTGGTATTATCATAATTTGTTTTTGCTTGCTTTTAAAGGCTCAGTTCACAAGGAAGCAAAGGAAAGTGACAGCCTCTAGGACTTTCTGCTATTACTTTGTTTTGTTTAATGCAAAGAAGCTCCAGCGTATCTGGCTTTCACAGTTTGTGTGTGAAAATCTCTTTTTAGTGTACTGCTTATCCTGGATGCAAGTTAAGAAATGTGTTTTGGGCACTTCCAAACCAGAAGTATTCTTATTTAGAAAGCCCCATGCCATTAAAGGATCATGTTCATTGTTCACTCATATTGGCTTACATGTCATCAATTGTTTTGTAGCCTCAAGGCCATTTTATACATGGTTGGGCAGTTAAATGTTTAAAATGATTTTGGAAAGGACCAAGAGCTGGGAGTCATTGAATTTCTTACCATTGTGTTTGAAATGCTACAAGCAGCAGTTGTTTTCTGTGCATCTGAGAAATGTGGGTAGGTCACCTAATCCAGCCAAGGGCTGATGGGCGGTTTTGCAGTTCATCTGTGACAAGCCCTCATTAACAATACATAGTTCAGCCTTGATTAAGCCTGGTGGCAAATGTGCCATCTGCTTGTGTCCAGTCTTGGATCCTGCCAGACCTTTTTTCAAAGGCATCCCTTAGATCCACCCGAGCATCCCAGTCCTGAGAGCGTGCTCATAGAGGTGGGAGTTGTGATCACAGGGAGCATCACACAGGGATCATTGAGGTGTGCAAAAACTCAACAGAAAATAAGCAAAATGTACACACAATATAAAAATAATCTGCGAGTTCTGTGAAGTTACTTCAAGAAAACTTCTGTACTGAGCATAGTAGCGCTCAGGTGAAGTAAGCAAAAAGAGGCTTCAATCATAGCAAGTAAATTAGGTGGTGGAGATTATGGATATAAACTCTGATGCCCAGGAGCTGAGACCAGTTGAAAAGAAATGAGTAGTATGGAGAAATTTCTCCAAGAGCAGATTATTGTGCAGTGGTTTCCTGAAGCTTCACTATAGCATTTATAAGTCCCTATTGTCAGGGATAGGATATTGAACCAAATAGCTGACTAGTCCAATCTGATATTCTATTTTATACATATATATATTTATATATATATATATAAACTAAAAAAAAAAAAAAGTAGGCTGAGCAGAAAGATACTGCAGTGTAAATTGTGATAGCAGAAAATTGCGTTTAATGAGAAAGTTATTTAGAGCTCATACAGGAAGAACATGGAGTGAAGCATTTTTATTGCAGATAAGAAAATGCATAAAGCAAAAAAAGTATTGTTTAACTGTGTGGAAGATTGAAGTTGAGCAATTTGAGATTTTAATGAGTCAGGATTATGGAGTACAAATACACTGATATTTCAGCTAGGAAATATTTTGCTGCTTGCTTTCATCAGCTGAGATGCTGCACCGTATGTGAATTCTAAAAATACCTCTCTTGAGTCCTGTTGTCAAAATAGTTTTCTTTTCCTTTAAAGCAGCACATAACAAACCAGTATTTTCACTATCCAGAATTACGTTTGTGTGTAATTATGCACTTTAAACTATGCAATTGAACTTCTGTAAAGAGCCACGAGAAGTGTTCACGGTGCAGTCTGTCTGCTGGGCCTTGCTTAGTCTGCTCACCTTTTAGGAAGGGCTGCTCCCCGCATGGTGACCTTGCACTCCTAGAAGTGGTTGTCCATAAAATGCTGGTGACAGAAATAGGATTGAAGTTGGCAAATTTAGAACTAGTGGTGTTTTAGGGTGGGTTTTTTGTTTTCTTTTACCTACAGTCATTCATGTGTGGAAACTTTGCAAACTTCCATGCTGTTGCTGATGGTGGTGGTTTGGGGTGTGTTTGTGAAAGACTGGTTGTTCCCCATCCTCCCATTTGGTGTAGAACTGCAGCCCTGTGTTTAAATCCTTGGGTTTCCCAACCACTGACTGAGGTGTTGTGCATGCTGGAAAGATCAGTGGCATCTTCTGGGCTTGTAGGAGTGAGCTTTTGCATCAGCAGGTTATTATGACCAGAGAGAGAATATTTTCACCCAATTATTCTCCCACAGTGAATTTCTTACAAATTTATCGCAGACATAATTTTGTCCTCACCTGTATAAGGAAAATCTTCCTGTATATACAAAGAGATGTATTTATAAGGAAAAAAAAAAATCCCTCTCTGCTTATGGAGGGTTTTTAGGTGAGAGACTGTAACCTCGTTTTTATGTTTCAGGACCAATTATTTCTTTCTCTTCCTTTAAAATGGAGTAATCTGCATTGTCACTCCTAATTCTGTACAACAATACAGGTCCTGTTTCAATCCTGTTTAGAACAATAAGATATCCAATTTGCTGCTAAACGGCTTGACAGACTGTTTAGTTCTCCACAAGCTCTGAGTGAGTGTCAGATCTTCCAACGTGGTGTTCGTATGTCAGCTGCAATTTTATAGATAGTCTTTACCCCTGTAAGTATATAAGGACATTAGATGGCAAAGAGAAAGTGTTTGCTACTATTGTCTTCTGGAAAGAAAAGCAATTTAATGTTTACAAAACTGGCATGTCAACCAGATAGAGTTATTAATGTTTTACTTTTGCGAAGAGAGACTTGAAATTGTTTCAGTTCCAGAATGGAAGAATTGCATAATAAAATCCTGACACTAAATTAGGAAAGGATTATGCTGAAGAGAAAGCTCCATTCATTGCTCAGAAATCCTATCATAGACAGAGGGAGAGGATCTTCACCGTTGGCTGAATGGATGGGAGATTTTGTGCATGATGTATTGCACAGTTTTATGACAGATGCTCATTGTTTAATGACTTTTATACTTCAGCAAAATTCATGCAGCTTACTTTGCTAACAAAGACTAATTATTAGAGTTAATATGCCATCAGCAATGCACATTATAGGCTTACTGGATTTGAGAGCTTATTTAGCATTTTTAGGAAAACCAAGGCCTTTTATTGAAATAGGTATATTTTCCTGTTTTCCACCTTCAAAACAGTAAGCAAACAAACCTCAAAATGGATCAGAAAAAGGGAATTGGCAAACTCATTCCTGGAAAAGAATTCAGATTGTTTGCCACTTGTACAGCTACTGTCTAACACTGTGCCTGATGATCATAATTGGTCTTTCAAACAATATATACAAATTAATTGACATTTCTATCTGGCATTCGGCTAAGATGTAAATATGGGCTATGATTGCAATTCAGATTAGTCTGAAATTTAATATCTGGTTATAATCAGAATTGCTAAAGATGTCTCGCTAATTTAATTGACATAATTGTTTTAACGTCTCTAATTTTATGTTGATGTCTGAGGTAATGACTGCTGAGTCACCTCTGCTTTGGGAGGCTTTTAAAATAAAAATAAGGATACATAGGACTGGATTGAAAATATGTAGAAGAAGAGTTTGTATCAGTTTTTCTCTCTTTTGGTGGGTTGCTGGAGGGGAATGAATGAAATCTGAAGGTGTACAGCAGTATACCAGCCCTATCATTCTCTAGTAAAGATCGGCATGAAAAAGCAAATGGCTCATTTATTGGACTGAATCACTGTTACTTATTTACAGGACCAGAATAGTTTCCTTCATATAAAAAGCCTTCAGCAAGTTCTCCTCGGATAGGAGGATTTATTTATGAAGTCTCTCTGGGATAATGTGGGATGATTCACTGTTTTTGCTACTTGCCAAAAATGACTCCAGCAGATTAGTAGAATTTAAGCTATTGTAAGTACTGGATAACTTGTTAAAGTAAGCCAGGGACCTAACTCAGCTGAAAGTGCCAAGGGGCAGTTAAAAACCTACCTGATGGAGACAACATGCTGGTGGACTGCTGGCATCCCTGTGTTGCCACAACCAGTCCCAGCTACTTGGGTGGGAGTGATTTTCCAGTGCAGAAACGAGGACACTGTCATTCCCTGGCCTTCTGTCTAATGCAAAAGCTTAAAAATTTTCTTAAGTCGGCTGGAGTGGAGCTGAACATCGGTTTATGAGCTAAAATTATCTTGATTACTTGACCGTGGAGATCAGTCTCCTGACTTTGATTTCACCCCATGTCTCCAGCTGAAGACAAATGTGTGATTGTGTGGGGAAGATGAGAAACCAAACTGACTTCTTAATTCAGTATGTGCTGACAGACGGACCCTGTTCATGATTTGGGGAGGAAGGCAGTGAAGGGAAGCTGGAGAAACGGTAGGAAGAGAGAAGCTGTCAGCAGTCGTGCAGCTGAGCAGCTCTGGGGGATGTGGGCACTGCAGGTGGTGCCTGCTGGGTCCTGAGTGCACAGACCAGTGTGGGGCTTGGGAGGCAGCCATCTGACTAAAACCTGGGGTATTACTGCCTTCACTTCTCTGAACGTATCAGGGAAGGTAAAGATTCAGTACAGAGGTAGATTGCCAAGATTTCCTTTATCCATGCACTGTGTCTGTCTGGGTTTCATTTTCAGAAGGTTTCTCATTTCTAATAGACTACCTGAGTTTAGGCTTCATGTGCTGTTCTCAAAATTCAGATGTTCTCTGTCAATGTAATGATCGTCTAACAAGCTGTCCATCCTGCTGCACTTGGTTTTCCAGTAAGCTTTTCAAATATCTGAGAAAATAAATCTTTCCTTATAACAGAAATTACCTTTGTCTCTCTAGTCAGGTATCTTTTTTTTTTTTTCTTTCTGATTTGGCAAGTGTCAGCAGATGGTGTGAGATGTGAGAAGATGCATCCACTACCTTGTCAAAGATGAGGGTTTTTTGCAGACAGTAAGATATATCTAGGCTGTCCTGCAACAGTGGTTTGGATCACCTGTGGCCATGCCAGAGGGGATGGTCACAATGTTTGTGGGCAGAGCTTCCTACCTTCATGGTTTTGAAGGCGCTGTAGAGGGGTGCGATGTCATGTATTATTTGAATATTGCTTTAAAATGGGAAGAGTGATTTATATTCCCCAGGGGACAGCAGAGTGGTCTGCTGATGTCTTCATCCAAGAGACAAACCTTGTTGGGTTTGGGAGCAGTGTTTTCACAGAGGTAACCATCATTGCTCTGACATCAGGTATCTAATAATAACTCCCTAGCAAGTCATCCGCTCTCTTCTGCTTCACCCACTCTTAGTCACTCTTCCAGTTTCTGTAGGCTACAAGTAGTAGGCTATTTATTAAAAGCAGTAGCTAGTGAAAAATGATTTTCTTAATCAAGTTTCTCCTGCCAAGAACGTAAAATCAGTGAGACCAATTTTAGGTGCCTTGAATTCTGTCCAAGTCAGATTACTTGGCAACTTGTGTTACCCCAGCTGCTTCCATACCTTCCATTCACATTCCAGGTGGTGAGGAACACTGTTTAAAAATCTGTGGTTATTAAAAATAATGCCTTAAAATTTTTCGTAAGGGAATAAATGTATTTGGCTAATGTCCTTCCTGTGTCCCATTCAAATCTGGCACTGCCTTGCATGATAGAGTCTTCCTTTACTCTGGAGGAGAGAGTCAAGGTTATCTGAGAATAAATCACCCACTTCTGTATCCTTCTCACCTCAGTGCTACCCATGGGGTCATGCCTGGAAATGCCAAGGGCAAGCACAATATTAATGAAAGTCTGCCTGGAGGCAAAGGGGTTTGTGTTTTTTCTGACCTTGTTGACTTTACAGGTCAGTAGCTGTGCTTATGCCAGTTTTCTCAGTAAGCTCACTTGTCCCCAAGTTCTTTAAGGAATGTGACATTTCACTTCCTTTTTATGATTGGTCACTGATTGACAAGCTCTTTGCATGGGGGAGCTATTCTGACAGCAGGAGAGCAGCAAAGCCAAGCACCCACTCCTTCCCACACAAGGCAGAAGCTTGTCCTGCCTTCTGGGAAGGACGGAGAAGTGGGAATGCCCTGGAGAGCTGCCTTGAATGGGATGCAGTAATGTGGGTTTGTAGCAAAAAATACCTTTCTAATTTAGTTTGTTCAATTTATAGGTCAATATCCTGCTAACAAAAAAGGAAAAGAATTGTATAGATTGAAAGTTTCCCAGTGGAAGATTATTTGTGAGTAAAAAAGCTTATGCTGGTGTAACTCATTGCTCTGGAGGAATGACAGTTTTTGACACCACATGGCAATTTACAGTGGAGGCTGTCTAATGGTAGGGGGGAGTGCACTGGAACCTCCACCACACTGTCACATTACTTCATCTTATCTACTTTGGTTTGTCACTGTGCTAATTTATGGGAATGTTCCTCTTTAACTCTTGCACCATCCTTTTTCTGTATTCATTTTTCTACTTCCAGTATGAACTCATGTTTTTATGGAGCATAATTTGGGATAGGGAGCACAAATTAAAAATTTTTAATTTTAGAGTTTTTCCTCCAAGTTGGTTTCTGCTCTGTTTCTGAGCCACCTCCTTAGTTTCTTGTGCTTTAAAATGGAAGAGTAGACTTGCTGCTCTCATGAGGGTCATAATTTTATTAGTCTTTCTGTAGGTGCATAAAATTTTAAAAATAATTGTATTATCAAACTTATTTCTGGAATATTCCCCTTTCTGGCAGGGCATTTTATACCTCAGTGCGCAGTTATATTTTTTCTTCCAACTTACCATTTTTTTTTAAAATCCAACTATATTGCTAAAGTGTTTCAGATCACAAAAGACAGAATTATCATTAAGTAGTCTTAGAAGATCCTAGTTTTGAGCTTTCAAATAGTCTTATACTACTGACAAATTGCAGGTACTTGGCTGAAGCTGGGGAAGAGGAGGGTTGGAATTAAGAGTTTGGATTAGCTTTTTTTTGCCACCTGCCTTCTTTCAGCCACCTTTTGAGATTCAGGGCTGCTCTTTGGTGCAGAAGGGGTGTGTTTGACTGATGAGCCAGCTGCTTAGGGGAACTCAGTTTTTAAAACTATCTACACTGAAACAGCTGGAAAACATATTTCCCAGTCCAGCTTCAAGAAAGAGTAATAGATCTGTTTGACAGCATTGATATTTCACTACCAATTGCCATTAATCTTTAGAATTAACGCAAAAAAAGGTGCAGGGAAGCACTGAGGCAGAAATGGGACTTAAGTGTCCATGCAAGAGACAGATGGGTGCTCCAAGAGAGGGTGTCTGTAAGCAAGAAAGGGGGCTGTGCTTGTGGGTGTGCTTGGGTAAAGGGCCATGATGGAGAATCTGGGTCTTCTGGTGAGTGCCTGGAGGGTACTGAGTTGGTTTATATTTTATTTATTTAATTGCTTTTGTGAAAGGGCTGGTGTGTTTTGATATTATGTGGTATTGTAGGGCGACATTATAAATAGTTTATGGGAGAAGTAAAATATCATATAGCAGTAATTTCATCTTTCTGTGTTGAATAGTCTGTCTTCTGGGGATGTTAAAGTTGTTGCTGGGGTTTGATTTTTTACCTTAACAAATTGTCTGGAGTTTTAAATATCTTATGAAACCTGCTGTAAGCTTTCTGCCTGAGAGTTTGCTGCTCCCTTCCTCCTTTTACAGCCACACTGCCTTGCAGCTGCTCAGCCTCAGCAGTCCTTGCTGGTGGATGAGATGGCCATACAAACTGCAGTGATCTCATGTTGAGACAGGCACCTAAGACCATTGTCTTTTTAGTCCAGGGTCAGGCAGTGAAGCTATATTTTTATATTTTGGGTTTTCTGAATTTTGACTTCTGTCTGTGGAGTGAGGAAGGTGAGGCTGTACTAGGAAGAGGGGCTGTGGAGTGTTGGCTCCAGCGCTGGGCTCCCCAGTACAGAAAGGACATGACTATGGATGAAGGACCCTGATGACAATTAAGTAAATTGGATCATGTAAGAAGGGGCTGAGGGAGTTGGAGCTAATGCGTCTTAACAGTATGTATGAAGAGCTGATGGGGGAGTAAAGAAGCTGGAACCAGGCTCTTCTCAGGGTATCCAGTGACAGGACAAGAGGCAATGGTACAAACTGAAATACAGGAAATTCTGCTAAAGCACAATAAACAAAGCAGACAACTCTCCATCTATAGGGCAGTTCCAAACCCAACTGGTCATGGCCCTGAGCGATATCTCCTAAGTGACCCTGCTTTGGGTACGGGTTGGGAGTAGATAGTCTCCTGAAGTCCCTGCTGATCCAGCTCTTTTGTGATTCAGTGAATTGATAGGAAGAGCTGATGTGAGGGGTACTAGATGCTGGTACATGTGCATGTAGCATTCACTTAGATCTTGCCTGAGCAAAACAGTTGCAACGATATTAATAAGTCACTTGACAATGTAGCTTGGTACAGCCTGTTTGTGTGGACATCTCTAAAAGTATTTTACTTATTGTCCATTAGTTGAGGAGGTGTTCATACAAGTTTAATAAAGTCAACTTAAGTAGGTGTACGGAAAATTCTTTCCTGTGTTTCAGGATGTGAATTGTCTTGCACTGCCCAAAATTAGGAAGATGCTCCACCCATAGAAATATTTTTGAGTCTATATCCATTAGGTTGTTTTGTGCTTAAAGAAATAGATTGAATGCAGAGCCTTGTGAAGGACCAGGCAGTACTTTTTAACCCCTTTGTTGCTCACACATCACCACACTGGCTAATGATATCTATTAAGAACATGGGCGGGGGGGGAGGTGTCAGAAAATTGTGGCCCAGGACTGAATAAAATGAAGCAAGTTTTCAGTCCTTTGAGCCAGAGCCTCCTTGTTGCTGTTTTCAGTCATAGGAAGAGCTATAGTGGATCTGACAAGCCCAGCATGTTCCTGGCCAGCACAGACAGTGGTAGGAAGGGGTAAGCAAGGGCAGTGCTTTCCCTGGTGAATCTCCTGAACTTCCCGCAGTTGGCCAGCCAGAAGCTTTCAGAGCTGTGCTGTTAGCTTGGTCATCTTCTTCAATAGTTGGTGATGAACTTATTTCCCCTGAAGTTTTTCCATAAAATCATTTATACTTTTGGCCTCTGCAGCACAGAGTTTCACAATTTAATAGTTTTGTTTGTGTGGAAAGGGCCCTTTGTTTTAGTTTGATTTTTTTTTTTTTTTTAAAAAAAAACCTGCTGAATGATAATTTCTGTGAATCCCCATGAGTTTTCTGTGTTTACAAGAGAGGAGATAGTTCAGAAAGTTAAATGCAAATACCAAACTGCTAGAGAAAATGCTCTCAATCAAATGGACCTTTGGCTTCATCCTGTGTAACAGTTCATTCATTCCTGTAAATAATTAGGTGAAATTCCTGTAAAGTCCTGTAAGTCGTTCCTAAGGAAAGTGATATTCCGGGCAACTGGGCAGCTCCAGTTTTTGCATTGATTTCCTGTCCCTCTGAGAGTACATTCATATATTTTGGGGTTTTGCCTTTTAACTACTTTTCAGCATTCAAATGAAGTATGTCAGTAGGCAACAGTATCTAGAAATAAGGGAAAACCAGTGCATAGCCAGGAGAGTTGTACAGTTGGAGTAACTTGGTACGTATATCTTAAGGATTGAAGCTTCATTTGAACAATATGGAATTAAAATGTTCCAAATTTCCTGTATATTGTTTCTCTCTTCAGCTTTCTACAGTCACTTTGAGGTGTGAAAAGGTGGAGTGAGAAATTAATGCAGTTACAAAATATCTCAAAGGTTAAAAAATTGAGATATGTACTCTTAGCTATTTCTGTTCTGACTCCAGAACAACTGAATAAAATGACAACAGGAGATTAGGAAATGACATTTAAGAGCAGATTCATCTGAAAAGGGGAGTTGAAAGTTTTGCAGTTTGCTTTCTCTTCTCTGGGATATTGTTTAGCAGAGAATATGCATTCTCTATTCCCATGCTTTTAACAGTTATCACCTTTTACAGTATGGTATTGCAGATTTAAGAAGAAAATTGCTGCATGAAAAATGATGAGATGTTTTAGAGTTTCACACTTAGAACCTGCTTTAATAACAAGATACCATGTAGAGTTCAGCAGCAATGGCAGCAGAAAGGTAGTCCATCTGGGTCCTACTGCAACTTACTTTCAAGCAGATGATTTTTTTTCCCCTTAAAATTATCCAGGCTTATATGGAGAAGGGTATTTTGATGGTAAGCGTTTGAAAAAGTTGAAAATCTATTCACAATCTCAGCAAAACAACAAAACCTCATATTTGATGGAATATCTGTTATACCAAAAGAATCTTAGTTTATGGTTATTTGATCATAAGCAAATATAACTGTCCTAGTTCTTGGGGTTTGACTTGGAATGGAAAAACTGATGAAAGTCTGGGAGAGGAAAGATAACTCTCCTTTTCCGGCCTCTCCTCATCCTCCCACCCACAGCCCCCCAAATGAGATTTTGTCAGGGTTAGCTGAGTCTGTTCGTTTGTGTAGTACTTGCATTTACCTTACTGTAGAATGGTGGGAAAAAGAAATACACAGCATATGAACCGTATCTGTTTTCTTTTCAAATTTGTTTATACTTTGTGATTTCTTCCAGCTAGCCAGCTTCCATCATTTGTTAACGAAAGCTACATCTGAGTTATTTACAGCTGTGATACAGAGGAATGTTTAAGGTAGCGTTCTCATATGTTGATTTGAGTTGGTGCTGGACTTCATATGGCTCAGCTGTTGCAATGTACACAGTTTTAGTGATGTGTTCATTGTAATAGGTACATTAGCCATGGTCAGTGGATCTTATTTTTTTAATTTAACACTGCTGCTACTTTCTCCTAAAGAATATGTTGCAACTTTTTCCTGTATAATTAACTGTAAGGTTTTTGTGTTCACTCCAGGGAGTCTGAATGGCACAACAGAATACTAAAAGGAAAAACATGCTTCATAAGGGGGTTGCCAGAGGTGGAATTACACTATTATTATTAGACTAAAAATAGTATAATAAAAGTTGGATCATGTCAATGTATGTACAATCAGGAGAACCTTTTTTGTACAGTGTATGTACATCAGGAGAAATGTTTTTGTGAGATAGCTTTGGTTACTGCTTCAATATAGCCTGGGAATACAGTATCTTGAAAATGAGCTGTTATGTTTTCAAGATTGTTTTGAAGCTGGGGATTAAGCAGCAAGATTCATTCTGTATAGGATCAGTTCACAAGGTTAACATGAGCCAACTGGGTTTTCTAAACCAGATGTATTTGTCCATAACATGCGATTTCAGGATTGTGTATTTTCACAGACCCTTTGCAATTAGATTTCTAACTCCTAATTGCACTGCTTTTCCATACAGGCTGCCACCAAGACTTTAAAATGTGTCACAAGAAAAGATTTGAGCTAAATATAGCATGTCCTCTTCATTTGAAAATGAAAGCAAGGAACATAAACGTGTAAATGATTTCCGTGGTGCGGAGCAGGCACATTACTGAATGGCTGCTCTTTCCCCCTTCTCTCCCTCTCTGAGCTGCATTGCTGCCTCTTGAGCTTGTGCACTGTGATTCACACTGATGTCATTCCTCACGTTGGCAAAACAAAATTTGGCAGATCCGTGACTCTTTCTGTTTTGGGATTTACAGATTTGGGATTTGGTAGCATTGTAGACATCTGAATATAGGAGTAACAGTTTTAATGTTGTATTACCCTCCCATGACGTCGTATGTCACACAAGTGATCGCCTTCCCACTCACTAACACCTGAATGATACCATTTTCTCGAAGTTTTCTCTCTTTCCCTTCCTACTCCTTATTAGCACCTTTAATTAGAGGTGGCAAGGCTTTATTAATTAAATACTGTCAATACAACAGGGGTTGGAAGCCTGGAGGTTGCTGTTCTGGAGGCTCCTGTGCAGTGTGAGGACTTTAATCCCTGCTATGTTCCTCCTTGCAAGGATCATTCCTTTATTGAAATGGTGATGATCCTAATGCAACTGGAGATTTCTGTTTCAAATACCTCTTTTTGTGGAGATTTGCCATATTGTGCTGCTTTTTGAAAGTGAAATTGGACATTACTAGATACGTTGAAAGTGTGGATGCAAGTTGCTGAAGCCTAAAATTACTCAGCATGATGAAAAAGAATTTTTATTAAAGGAAAACAGTGCTGTTTCTTTTGTGGTGTGCAAAGTTTAATGACTGATGTGTCATCTACCAAATACCTTCAGTTTCCAGGTTTGCTGGAAAAGCTGGCATATTGCAGTGGGCCTAGATGATCACTGTAGGTCCCTTCCAAATGAACTAGTCTATTCTGTTCTGTTCTGTCCTATTCCTCCTCTTCTGTAACTATAACCAGAGATAAGGTGAACTAGTTTTTACATTGAACTAACCTCATTTTCAACTAGCTCTGCGCTGCCATAGTTTAATAGCTCATTTATTTTCCCCCAAGTGTTAGGAATGTAGTTCATACATGCAAGCAAATTCTGTGTAACATTCTGGAAGGAGGAATGTCTCTTCTTTTTTCAACTTGGATTTTACTGAAGTGCTGGGTGTCTGTCAAGCTCACTTTTGCTTAATGTCTAAAATTCTTTGAGCTCTCTGCTTTGCCC
Source organism: Anabacerthia variegaticeps (assembly GCA_035583185.1). Classification (NCBI taxonomy): domain Eukaryota; kingdom Metazoa; phylum Chordata; class Aves; order Passeriformes; family Furnariidae; genus Anabacerthia; species Anabacerthia variegaticeps. Next base: position 9,705,897 of record JAWWEW010000078.1, on the reverse strand, counting down.
TGTGTAAGCCGGACTGCAACAGGACTTCAGGAGTTATTTTACTCACAACACACAATAAAGTAGGTTGTGACTACACCTGAATGCTAATGGCAGCTGTAATAAAACAAATGTTCTTTCTGCTTTTCATTACCCATGTACATATTGCATTCCCACTAGAAAATGATGTTCTAATTCTTTCTGAATGGCATTTCACACTTAATGAAGACCTTTTCAATAACTTGGGGTTGTAAATAGTTGTGTAAATATGCTATATTAAAAATATTGCTTCTTTTGCATTTTGATCATGCAATAGAAGTCACGAGACAGAAGTCAGAAGCTGCAACCAAAGGTAATATAAGTAAATAGTTCTTGTATTTTGAGGTCATAACTTAAGGAGGCATAAACAGTTTAGTCTTCTGAATATTACTTGTTTCTGCACTTTGGAAATGGAAAAATTTACTGAACGTAGATGTCACTAAAATTGTCCAAAGCATATGGCATACACTGCAAGAGAAAAGGAGTTAACCAAGAGACTGCAACAGGGTCCACATACAGCATTTAAATATTCATAACCGCTGAATTTTGGATGCTGTTTAGAATGTGGCTAATTAATTTTCATTCAGTGAAGGTAAAATTCAATGTGGAAAATCTTATTGCAGTAATCTTGTAATAAGAACATAACTACAGACAGAACTGATCAGTATTTAAGGAATACACTCCATTAAAGCGAGACTGGGTTGGAAATTAAAAGTCAATAACTCAGATAGCAAAATGTTTTCTGATTGCTGTCTCCTTCTTGGTCTTAGTTACAATTTTGAAATTATGTTGTCTGTTGTAACTTAGATCAATGTCAGGAAAACAAGAAAGATCCGTGGTGGTGATTTTAAATAGACCTTGTGTGTTGCTCCTCAGGTAATGTTGTGGCACTGAGGGGCAAACTTGGTCTTGTGTTTTCAGCACTGACTTGCATGTGATGCATCGCTGTGGCCACAGCAGAGCCACACAGTCTTTTCTGTGGAGAAAAGCAAAATTGTGTCCATTCTTTCATTATTTACATTTGTACGGGACAACATGGTTACTTGGGATTATTCAAAAGTAGGTGTCTGTATTGAGAATTGAATTCTCTGTTCTGCAAAGCAAAATACTTGGTGTGGTACAATGTAACAGTGTCAAAAGTCTCCTTGTTATCCGAAGTAAATGAAACAGATTTTCTTATTAAGAACTTAAACGTCAGCATTAGAACAAAAATGTTTACTGTGCGAATAAGAAGTTTCTCAACAAAAGTTTTGTTCTTGCTTAATAAAAGAAACTTCACAGTGGATTAATAGCATTAAAACGAAGGCTGTGGAAAACAGTTTTAATACCAAAATAATTGTTTAAATAGAGATTTAATTACAGTGATTAGTGTAGTTCTTATTGAGTGATAATATATTCCAACTCAAAATCGTATCTGGGTTGTAAGTATTACTGTGTAACTATGCACTGAAGGGTTACTTTATCTAAACCCAAAACAACAACATTTTGTAGTAAGAAAGTAAAAGATGAATTTGATTCATATGCATCTAGTGTTTTTGTTTCATACAAGTTACTTTGAGAATGGGATGCCCAGATGTGTTAACAGGGGCACTTCCCTGGCGGTCCAGAATTGAAGGAAGAATGGCTTTTGCTTTATTTCGGTTTATAACTACTGCTCTCTGTGTTTTCTGGGGACTGTTACAGTTCTGCCTTCTTCAGGACTTGTTGTTCTCCAGAATAGGCGCCTTTTAGGTGGTCCTTAAAGGATCAGGTATTTGGGGTTTTTTTTTTGGCATATTGCATGGTAGTGGATCAGGATTTGAGCCAGTCTTTCCTTCCACGTGTTGCATATTTGCTGTTAATAAATGCTGCGGTAGCTGTGACAGAGATGGAGGTATCCTTTCAGTCACAAGTGCTAGTGCGTTCCTAGTGAGGTGGTTTCTTGCACTTCATCTTTGCCAGTTTTAAACACTTCTTAAATTCCTTGGCTAGTTGCCCCTGACATCTATTTTCTTTCTCTAATTGTATTTGTTAAAAGAGTGGGTCCCTGTAATAAGCTTTAAGAATATGGTCACTACAGGGTTTAAATAACAATGTTTGGAAGGAGGACATTGCCCTTTATCCGTACAACATATTGGAACAATTTTGTGCATCTGAAACAAGTCTTGGACCTAAAAGTGATGGTATCTAGTGCGGGTTAAGTTCAAGGTTGTGACCAGCAGTCTGCAACAATAGCCAGATCTGGCAGAGGAAAACATTTAACAGGAATTTTTTTAGTGTGGTTTGATTTATGTTCTGACTATTACATGTGAACAGCTAAGCCGTGAATCTGCTTAAATTTAAACATGTGAGTATTCCCACTGGCTGAAATGAGACTGCCTGTGCTTAAATGAAGTGTAGGCATTGGTGTTCCCAGGGCTGGAAGACAGCAGAAAATGCTCTCATGCATTTGCTGTTTTATGCTGAAAAGGGGACTGTGGTCTCAAAAATGAAACCGGTCCACTAGCAGCTGTAGTATATTTAATTTTCGAATGAAGATAAACTATCCCGCTCAAGTAATACTGTATATTTAATTAAGTTGACTGCAACAATTTATGACACAAACTATAACCATTGGACACATCATATTAAAAGCTGTATTTTTAGAACAGGACATTAGATAGTTACTTGGAATCCTTTATTGTAAATATTCATGAAGTTTCTAGTTATATGTATGTATATTTAATTCAGAAATGTATATACTTTCATCTCCCATCTTTTACTTTATGCTGGGCATAAATTAAGTGTTTTGGAATCTGCGCATCAGGAGGTAAGCTTATCCTCCCTTGATTTCACACTATTTAAAGAAAAAGAATTGGCTTATTGTATTTTGTTAAACTCTTTAGAAGAATTCAAAATTTAGGGATAACATTTTAGATGAATTCTTAGGGAAATGGTTTCAAAAGAAAGCTTAGAAAATCTCGCTTAAGTAAAGTTCAAATATAAAAAAAGCAGGAGATCTCGAAAGTTACTGATCTTGGCAATGCTTTTTCTATGAACTGAGTATTGCAAAACCTAATTAGTGATCTGGAAAATAAGTGGTAATTAAACATGGCCAGAATGGTCAGAGCTCCTCAAGCAGAGACATGAAAGTTTGTATTGCAGCAATAGAGTCAAACCAAATGGAAATGTGGCTTAGGTGGCTGCTCCTTTTCCTGGGTAATGTCTGAAGGAAAGGGATGAGGCAGCACGGCTCACAACTTCACAGGCAGCTTGAGGCCGGGTTTCCTTAGGTTTCTTTCCTTAGAAAGAATGTCTTAGCTAAAGGCAAGTCAGAAAATATACCCTGAAATCAGAGCTGCTTTATCCTGATAGATAATTTTAGTAGCAGGACCTAGATATGTCTTTCTCTTTCTCATGGATGTTGTAGTTGTGAGATGAAGAAATACTTAATACCATAAATGGTGGTAAAAGCTCTTCACAGAATCCCCAGTATACAGTTTGCTTGTAGTTGTATTTTATTTAAGTACACACAGGAATTGTCATTATGTATGTTTTTATGAAAACCTATTTTAATAATAACTGTTTTTGAGAAGCCCAAATAACCTCACTGTCATGTAAGACAGATGACATCTTATGTCATTTTTTAACCCTCCAACTGTGCAAAAAGAAATATCTCAAAAACCTCATATATACAATTGCCAATGTGCCTGGGGATAGCAATGCATACTGCACTAGTCTATTAGTGTATGTGGTTCAAATTCTTTTTATTGTTAACTTGCCATTTAGGGTTTCTATATCACTCGTGATGGGACAGTCAGATTGCATTTTGGCACAAGGATGTGGTCTTAGGCCAGACTGTACAGCTGAGAAGTTGATCTGGTCTCTGTGACATTGGTAATTGAGTTGTTACATATTCTCACAGATAAGAGCTGTCTGGATCCTCACAATAGAAGCTGAAACATGTTTTGGAAAGGGTAATTTTTACATCTTTGATCATTGGGACAATTAAATTCCCGATTTTACAGTTATTTATAGTAAACTGAGCCATTTTTACCATCTATAATATGTCCATAGTCGCAAGGGGCTCTTGTGTTTTAGCAAGCTTGTGTGACTACATATCTGTCATGATATAGGATGTCTTCTAAATTTAAATCACTAAATTTTAAATCACTTGATGCAAGTGATACAGCCTCTTCTCCCTTCTGCTGGCCCACTCAAAAAGCTTGGAAGGTCGAAGTGTCATGCAGCTTGTGTCCTTGTACAGGGTGAGCCCTCTGCTCCAAGGTGGGATGTGCTTCTTCAACCTGCCATTCCTCTGTGTGTATTCATTGTTACACATTCGTCATGGCATTCAAATCTTGTTGTTTATAAAGGTTTACTAAACACTTGAAATTTATTTACTATGTGGTAAGACACATTTTTCTTCTTGCCTGGCTTTCACTGCATAGATTAGTGTTTTGCCAGGGGTATTGCAACACTTCATTACTTAAGTGGAGCGTTACTTTATAATGTGTTCAAGCCAGTGCAAGACCTGTTGTTTCAATGCTGTTGAATCCTGGTGCACAGTAATGGATGTGTTCCTAGCCAACAGAAGAAATCTTCCAATTTCTCCAAATTTTACGTACAATCTGAGAATTTCAATTAAAAAAAAAAAAAAGGAAAGTGTTGGCTTCCTTTTACCTCTGTCAGGATATTTGAAACAGAGTACTGTTTGTCACCACCAGTGTCAGTGGTTTCCTTCAGGACTGCATCGACATCCTCCTTACTCCCCCCTGCTCTTTTTAGTACAGCTTTTATAGTTTTATATAGGTTGTTTCTTCCTGTAGAAGTATACTGCCGTAGGTGTGTAAGAGATCTAGTCTTGCTGGGCCATCTTGGGCATTTCTCGGATCTGGAGATAATAAATGATGCAGATCCTTTAGTTACAGTAGTATGTAGTTCAAACTACTGCTCTTGACTGTTATGGAAAATAAGAGACAGTAGCTGTCATAGGAGTTTACAATATAAATAGATGTGAGAAGTAAAAGCTGGCCCATGAGATGCATCTCCCCCAGGTATGAACAGTTAGGGTCAAAACTAAAATGATATAGCTAGTTTGAGCCACCTCAGTGATATCTAAGGTGAAATAGAAGAGCCCTGTCATAATATAAATGGTTCTAATTAATCTCTCCTGAAGCAGCCACATAAATGTGCAGTGCTGACATTTATTTATGTTTAATACAGTCAGTGTCAGGCTCAATTACTCCAGTTTATGATACAAATATATAAAAAGAAACACTTTTTGCCCTAAAGACTTTGCATTCCAGTCTTAAAGAAAGTCCTGGCAAGCAGACATTGCAGAGGGAAGCAGGGTAAGGAAGGTGTGTGTATTATAGTGTTGACAGATCTCATGGCTACACAAGAGTCACTTTCAAACCACAGGAAGCACTTGGCATCTTGCAGGATAAGACCTCTTCAGGTCATCACACAAATAATATCCTCCTTATTGTGCCGGAGATAAATGTCCTTTGAGTGCACTCAAAAAGCAGCTCCTCTGCTGTTGATAAGAAATGCAGATGCTGAACATCTTTCAACTATTAATTTAGAAAGAATGAAATGGAGAATGACACCTGTGGTTTTTGTTGAACTGTTCAGTTTATCTAACCTGTGTGTGTTCTTTTACCTGTTTCCTAAGAGGACTTGTAAATATGCTGTATACTGACTGACTTGTTTGCTGTCAGAAGCATAATTGTGTAAGCTTGTGGAGGGAATATTCTCCACATAGATACATCCAGAAGCACTGCCTGATAATAGCTAGGGTCTTTATATGAAGCTATCTGTGTAAAAGCAAACTGTATCAATTATGTAATCATTTTGCATTTAGTCTTGAAAGTCAGTAAAAGCCGATGGTATGTAACACTGTGGAAAGGATTAATAAGAAAAGTGAAATACATGTATTAATACTGCTGATGAAATGAACCCGCTGTTTAGGATTCTGCTGTCCTCAGGTTGGCCCCATTAAGCAATAGCGTGCCAAATTTGATCCGAGTTCATCACTCCACCTGTATTTATTTCACCAGCTCTGTGTCTCATATCTCTTAGAGTCATAGAAACATAGAATCATTTAGGTTGAAAAAGACCTGTAAGTTTACTGAGTCCAACTGTTAACTCTGCACTGCCAAGTCTACCATGAGGCCAAGTGACACATCTACAGGTCTTTTAAATACTTCCAGAGATAGTGACTGCACCGCTTCCCTGGCCAGCCTGTTCTAATGCTTGACAAACTTTTTCATGAAGAAATTTTTCCTACTATCCAACCTAAGCTTTCCCTGGCACAACTTGAGGCCGTTTCCTCTCATCCTTTCACTTGTTACTTGGGAGAAGAGCCTGATCCCCACCTGGCTACAACCTCCTTTCAGGTCATACTAGGGAGTGAGGTCTCCCCTGAACCTCCTTTTACTCCAGGCTAAACACCCCCAGCTCCCTCAGCTGCTCCTCGTGTATTCCTGCCTGCTGTACTAGTGCTGTGTGCAAGGTTTAACCCTGCATGGTTCTGCTCAGTCTTGTCTGTTTATTTTAGAATGAGATGAGAATGCTCAGCTATAGGGCTCACCAAATAAACACATGAAGCTGGGTGTGATAGCTCAGCCTCAATGTAGCAGTAGAGCTGAAAGAGTACATTTAGCTCTTTTTGTACCAGCCAGAAAGACGGTCAGCAATGATGGGTCCTGGCAATTGAATGGAGAATATTGGTTTATTTTGGCTAATGGCTGCACAGAGGTATTGAGTAGACTCTGTCAAAGGTACTGAAGCTGTGAATCATCTTGTGTAACGTTAAATAGCAGTTTAGGTGTCTAACTCTGATCAAATCCTACTAGGATCCATATGTAATCAAGGGAGAAGTATAGTTTTTTCTTGGACACAATTCACCTGATCCTTTTTTTAGACATCTAAGGGTCAAGTGAATTGTAGCCCAGGAGTGTCTGTCTCTATCCATTGTCTAGGAGTGGAAACCAGATTAATGAGATGGATTCGTTTCACAAAACTGAGACATCCTAACCAGACAATCTCACTATAGATTTTAACAAGGTTTCTGATCAGGCCCCAGATGGATTGACTCAGTGACTCTTTCTGTTGCTAAACAATAGAAAAATGGGACATGAATTCTGAGTAGAATTTTTATGTATTCTAGAAATCCAAGTAACCTGATAAATGAATTTTAGTTATTTTGAGTACTGTATATATAACCAGCAATGTAGAAAAGGATTTTTTTTTAAAGTACATGGCTTTTCATGCAGTAAAGAATGGGTTCCTTTGTTACAATTGGAATAAGATTTGTTTGTTATAGTCAGAATAAGTCCTTTTACTTCAGACTTAAGGGGCCTTTCAGTTCCAAAAGCTGCTTTACAGATTTGACAGCTATCCAGCTCCAGACTGATAGTCTGTGGATACATGCATCACAGACACTGTTACGATGCAGGGATGCGTCATAGTGGATTCTCTTACAAGACTTGCTTACTGGAAGGGAAAATAAGAGTATTTTTTTCATGACTGGCCTGCATTTCTGATAATTTCCAGGTATATTCTTCTATTCCTGGATTCCTAATATGTTCAGGAAAGGAAAGAACAAACACATTTCTAGTTCCAAACTTTCTGGGAGCTGTTTTGATCAACCTACAGCTAGAAAGGCCCATCCATCTGGGATGCCACCCGAGTGGGCCATGTTGGGTGCTCCCTGCCGAGGTTGTCAGTGCCAGTGCCATGGACAGGGACAGCAACAGGGACATCTGGGGAACCCTTCCTCTCATCCCAGAGAGACTTCAGTCTGAGGTCCATTCCAGTCTCACACCCAAAAGTCTTTGACCAGTTACTGATGTTAAGAGGGTTACTGATGTTGGCTTCAGTGCAATTAAAGTTAATTTCATAGCCCTTTCAGCTTGTGGGATTGTATTTTGTCATTGTAGGAACAGAAGTTTCTTACAAGGTATTTACACACTTACTTACCTTCTCTGGACCTCAGTACAATTGTCCTGAGTCTCTTAAGGCCTGTTTTGCATGTTGCACAGAAATACATGAAACTTTAGGCACCAGTTGTCCCTATAGGTGCTTGTAAGGATGTTCCTGAACACTACTATAGCATCTTCACTGCCTACAGTGCCTTGAAGTACCAGTTACTTACTGGGTAAGTCATAATGGCACTTTGGTGTTGTATTTTCTCAAATCTGCAGAAGACATCCTGGTTTCTTGGCATTCAAAATTAAATCTGCTTTGGTTGTCTTCATTTCAACTACATGGCAGGCACCAGCCCACTGCTTAATTTGCATTTTCATGTAATATTTAAAGAAAAAAAAATTCCCTGGATGAAGTTATCTGTTAATATAGAGCTAAATTATTTTATTTTATTACAGAAATATTTTTATTGACTTCATTGGGGCAATTTAGTATCAATGAGGCACACAGTGTTTGGCTTGTAAGCAGCAGAATTTAACATGCAATGCAATTTAAACAAAAATGCAGATTTGTAGATCTTTTTGTCCTTTTGAGCTCTAGACTATGCTAATTTAACTAGTGTTGCATCTTGTATTGATTATAGTGCCTCAGATTTTAATGAACATTTGCATCTTTGGCATTTCAGCTTTGGAAAGCTAAATGCATTTAATTATTGGCAAACAAAATCATTTAATGGTTATTGGTGTATTTGTTTATCAAGATGCTTTTAAGTCAGTCTTTCAGCCATTCAGAATTGTTCTCTGAGCTGGCATCCCTTGAACACAAGAAATCACTGAAGGCCATCTGTACCTCTTCCTGACTTGTTGTAAAGTAACTAGATCCTTTTGAAGAGCTTCTGGCCCATCTCCTAAAAAATGGGAAGTACTGGAACAGGGGAAATCAAAAAGACAAGATTATAATTGGTACTTTATGAGAACTTGTGAAGTTTGTGTAAACCCTGTAGCTGCAGTGGGCTGGCATGGTCAGGTGGAAAAGAGTAGAATGATATGTTTTGGATGAAGAAATGTTGCATAATTCCCTGCAAGGAAAAGATTGCAATCGGAGATGCTGCAGCACAATGGATTGTTTATGCCTGAATTGTAGTGGTTGTATACAGTTTAGAGTTTTTGGACTTGAGCTTGTATTTACCTTGTATGTTTGCACTTTCCAACCATGCTGTTGAAATGCTAGTAAAAATGTTGGGTTCAGAATGCCTTTTAGGTTCCAAATTACACTAAATTTGCCCTAGATTTGCCCTAGATGAATCAAACTAAGCTCTTGAAACCAGAGAGGCTTAGGGGGTTGCTTTTATTTAGAGTACAGAAATGAAATCATTGTGACAGCAGACTTTTTCAAGTTAATACTAATTCTGACCGGTTGGAAAAAACTTTGGAAAAAAAAATTATGTAAATTATTTACATAATTGAAAACAAGTTAAGGGGCTGGTTGAGGGAAGGGTGTGTTAGAAATTATGAAGTGCCAGTCTGTGGCTTTTAGTAGTGAAAATCTTTTATTTTAGATTATTTTTGCTGATCCTGTTTTGAAGGTACTTCCAAAGTCTTGCCTGTTCATCAGGAGGAAGAGAAAAGGGATTCAGTGACTGTGAAATATGTATTTCCACTGGTAACTGGTTTTGTCCCTTTGAGTACCTGTGGTAATTAATTCAAGTGCCTAGTAGTTGGTAAATATGACCCCTAAGGTTTTGGGGACGAAAATTTAGATCCCATTGTGTTATGGGTTAAGATCCTAGGATGTACATGTCTAGGATTCATGAAAACCTTATGATGGAGGAAGGGGGAGATTTATTAAGGAGATGTATTGGTGAGTTTTGCAGTTGTTGCTTTGTCACTGTGTAAACGTAGGCATTATTCAACCTTAGCTACATAGCTTTCCTTGGAGATAGCCGTTGTCCTTCATCTTGGATGTGTTTCAGCTGCAGGAATGGATGAAGGCAGTGTGTGGGACCTTCATACCTGCCTTCATGCCTTGAGAGCAGAGACTGCATTGTGTGTCTGCCCGGGCAGTCAGCTGGAGACTTGAAACTGGTGGTATTTTTTGAGCTGGCGAAGGCTGGGAACGTGGCACTGAGCTCAGCTGCTGGAGGAGAGAAACATCCTCAGTAGCAGTGCCTCTGCCTAATGATCCAAATTAGATTTTTTGGCTTCACGGGGAGTTGTGTTTACTCAGGCACAATAAGGGCCTCAAAGTTGGGTCTCTCGCTCTCAGTAAAAGCAGGAAAGCTGTCACAGGGTGTTCCCAGATTCTCCCCATTCCCCCCAGTGCAGGTGCCTGTGATGGGAATGGAGAACGCAGTAAGCTTTTCAGACAAGTTCTTGAAGCTTTATCTGCTGGAGTGTAATGCTAAGCAGCCTCTTACGAAGAACATTGTTGTTGTTTATGTTTGAAGGTAGTTTTCTTGCAGCACACTAATGCAACTCATTAGTAGGAATGCTGACTTTGCCTGTTCTGACTTTCTAAGAGGAGCTAATAGAAACTTCCGGTTTAGAAGTGTGTTTAGATTGGTCATTTCAATGGTAAACCTCTCATTTCTTTGATAAAATGGATATATGAAGTAGATGCAAAGTCTGAGGAAGGCGAGAAGAGGGGTTTGTTGGTAACACAGCCAGCAGCATTTCTCTCCAAGTTAAATTCTGAGCAGCGCTCACATGTGAATGTTTGTTCTTTTGTGCTGCTTCACTCTTGTTGTTTAGACACAGAGGGGCCTGTATCCCTGGGACGGGATACGCAGTGATTTTGGCTTGCCATTGCAAAACTCTCGAAGCAGCAGAAAACTTGTGGCTTCTGCACCTGTCTTCATGGATTAGTGCCCAGAACCTGTAATTAATGTGAGTCCTTGTGTGTCTAATCTGCCTTGAAAAATTAGACTTTCACCCCAGAATGCACTTGGTGCCGCATTCCGAACAGCCCATGCAGGCTGTAGCTCTTGACAGGGCAGGATAGATACACAGTGTGAGATGGTGACACCAACTCCTCACTCTTGTGAGGAGCAGTACTGGCTCCCTGGGTGGCTTCTTGGCCTGTTTTTGCCCATGTATCCTGCACTGGTTGCATTTTCACAGGGAAATCCCAGGTACTTGTACTTGCTCTGTGGTAGGTCCCTATTTCAGTCATCCCATGTGTCCTTGTGGTTGACAGCATGAGGCAGAAACAATGCAAGAAGTGTGCTTTGGCAGTTGTCCTAAAATCCTTCCTAGAAAGAATGTGGAATTGCTTGTCAAAGAGACAGATGGGATTTGCAGGCTGCTGGGTGCAGGTAGTGCGTGGGCTCTCCCTGAGTGTGGATGCCAGGTCCTGGCCATGGCCTGGAGCTGGGGCAGCTCCCAAAGGTGGCAGGAATGCTGTGGGTGCCATCCAAGTGCTGTTTGCTGGGTGGTGCCTCGAGGGGCCTGTTGACTTCTAAGCTGGTTTGTCCTAAGAGGCCTCTGAAAAGCACATGCATAGCAGTGTCACTCTGAATTGCAGTAGCCAGCTTTGTCAGCCTCTTCTTGCAGGTGGCTGTGGCTCACGTGACAGGTGATGGTTATGCACATGGGCGAGGAAGGGATACGGGATATGAAAGATGTCAAAGAGTTAGAGCCTGGTTTCCCAGTGAGAACTGTTGTTGCCATTGATTCCATTGTATAATTGGTATGAATTTATGATTACTGTGCACTTACCAAATTAAGACATAATGGGGACTATGATGCATACAAACAAGAATAAATTGCCAGGAGACATGATTAAAATATACCAAGTTTCAAGCTTGCATTCTAGTTTTAAACACGAGAAATTTTTCAAGAGCTAAGTAGTGATAACTATGCAAGACTTGACCAACAGCTTTGTCTCTGCGTAGCTGACACTAAGTGCCAGCTGAACTCTGTTGATTGTGATTTTATGCTTTCTGGGAAGAGTTGAATTGTGAGTCTGCCAGCCCCTGAAGATTGTGTTGGTAGGATTTGTTTTCCAGAACCAATTTCTGGAAACAATGGTCAGGAAAAAATGTGGCAAGTTAAATGTACTCACCATAATTTTGTAATAAAGGGACTCTGTTTTAATGGGATTTTTGCAGTCTCTGTAGGAGAATTAAAGGTCACCATGGCCTCAAGGTAATGAGGTATTGCTCTGAGTTTCTTTTCAGCTGGGATTTCACCATGTGAGTTAATTATCGTATTTGGTGAGGATGAAATAGTGCATGCAAGTACCAACTTCTTTGAGCATCTTACAATCGTATTTTATTTTAACCAGGGATCATTTAAATGCTTGGGTAACTCCAATTGCCAAACCTATTTAGTCCTTTACTAAAGTGGATCATGAATCTATGTTTATGAAATTATTGAAGTGGAACTTCTGCAAAATAGTATAGAAGGTGATTCTCCTGATTTTTCCCAACATGCTTATCTCTGTCTCTGTGCTATAATGTAGACTGCAGAAATGATACGAATTAGTTTTTTCTCTGTATCACCTGGAGCTGCAAAGTAGAGCTTATGTAACAGGCAGAGGCAGAATAATTGAACGAGCAGTACAACTGCTGAGATACACAGTGCTTGATGTCACTTGTGATAAATGTAGCTAATTATTTTGCTTTTAGTGATGAAATTAATACAATCTGTCTGCAGTGTTGATCTGGACAAATGCAGTTGTAGAACTAATGTTTTGTTCAACTCAAACCTTACCATTAGCAGACTTCTTTTGCATATTGTCGAGGAGATAAACCGGCTTCTCTGGTCTAAGAGGTAATGGACTCATACTGCAAATTTGAATTGGTCACTGATTCTGCTGAAGCAGGAGATAGACATTTGGGCAACTAAATAACCTCTTTTTCCCAGCCTGTACTCACAAATAATATATTAGAGTGCAGAAATGGTTGCCACTGCTGAACTTAAGAAGTTAGCTGAGTGTTAAGGTTGTTGGCATGCACCTAATGCCATTCTCATTTTAATTTTCTAATCCAGAGCGACACACACACGTCCAGGCCCCATAGCAGTGGGAGAGACATGCTCTTGTGTGTTGGCGCATTCCCATTTTGGAGGAGGGCTCCGGCAGTGCTTGGCAGTAGGTTGGGTGTTGTGCTCTCCTCCTTGGCTCCTGGGTTGTCATGGGGATATGTTTTCAGCTGGTGAGTTGAAGCAGAAAGGGGCTGCACTTGGAATCAGTGAATCAGATCTTACAAATGCTGCAATAATATTGCATAAAGGTTTGGAGGCTTCATTATTTTAGGCAGTTCTTAAGCATCATTTTTTTATCAGGCTCTTTGTCTAATATGAGACTTCAGGATGGCATTTCCCTTCTGGAGATTGGTTACTTGTAAAAATATTGCCTCCTCTAGCTCACATTTTTCCATTTTTATAGTACTGATCATATCTTACTTAAACATGCTTTTGTTTGCATTCTCAAGATAGTCTTCTGCCTTTCTCTGCTGCTCATTCCAGCTCAGAACATGAGAGCTACTATAGCTGAAGCTACTCAGCTGTGTAGGGACAGAATAAGACTTAATTCTAAATGGGTTCAAAGTGTATCAGCATCAATGAATCAGAAAGGAAAGGAAATCTTGAACCATTGTAGAAGGTGGTCACCAGTTCTTGGCTAATTTCCTTTCTTCAGCCACACTGAAATGATTTCTTTGGTTGTTACCTGAATGCTCAGTCAAACGGAAAATAAGCCTCTACTGTTTTATTGGAGTAGAAATCTTGCTTTCATTTGTTTTATTAGACAGAGGAATAGGTTTGAAATTTTTCCAAAAAAAAGTCCAGAAGATATCTTGTATGTTGTATGTATCTCATAATATTCACTTTAATTACCAAATAAGTTGAGGAGAAAAGGACTTATAAATGAAACAATATAATTTTTATTTTAAACAACTTAAGCCATTTTTTTGCCTTTGGAAGGATCAGAGAATCTGTTTAGAAAATAAATCTTGATTACTGTCTCTGTCAAGTCATCTTTTCCTTTCAGAGAAAGAATCTTGATTTCACTTCTGCTCTTGTGACCACTAAGCTGATTTCATCTTGCTAACAATATACCATGTTATTACTGTACCACAAAACAAAGTCCTTAAGTCTTGATATAATAATGACACTCAGCTTTCCAGAATTATCAGAATTTATTTTTTTTTATTTTGAAGCTAGATTTTTGGTAATTCAGCAGAGTTATTGTTGGTGCCATCTAAGAGATACTCCTGAAAAAGCAGGTAGTTAATTTGGCTGTCTATGACAAAGAAGTGTTAGAACAACAACACACATAAATAATTGGTATGTTCAAATCTCCTCTGGTGTTTAAGGCACAAAAATACTTCTTACTAATCTCTGAACCAATCCCTTGATTATGGTATGAAGAATCTTACTGAAATATTAAAATCTTAAACTCAGATTTGACTTCTCTAAAGCAGCATTGGACTAATATATCTCAGTGTATTATATCTCAGCTTTGTAGCTGCATGTGAAATCCCCATAGGTAGATAAAAAGTCAGGGATGTTGATTGTGCTGAAGAGTTAAACAGTGCCCCAAACTGCATGAGAGGTGAGGAGCAGAGCTCTGGAGTCACCCGTGCTAGACCTTTTCCTATCTTTCTGGTTCTGAGTGCATTGTTAGGTTTTATTTTAAAACAAGCTGCTTTTCAAAACAAACACAACTGGAATGGTTCTTTATGACCCTTTGCTGTGTTTGTAAAATTTGTATTTCTGGCTGTTTAAATGTTATAGGAAATAGCCAAAATTCCTTTACTTGTTTTCTGGCAGTATCTTTATACAGCTTAGGAACTCTTGTGTTTTCCTGTCAGTGCAGAAACCATTAAATTCTGGGTTTGGAATAATTCAATTTACCTTCCTTCTGAAGCAGATACAGATTTCATAGAGTAGGATTAGGAGTCTGGAGAGTACATATAATAACTGAAATTTGTATTTGACTCATCACTTTTTTCTGGAAACTGATCTTTTCTGTCCCAAACCATCTGATTGCATGGATGCACTGGTTGCTCTTGGCGCTTTCTTGGCAGAGGTTTTTATTTCCTCGGCAAAGTCAGTTTTGGTTGTGTGATACGCGTAGATTAGCTCTGGGATTCTTGAGATGAACACATTAGAAATACATATTGAAATATAGTAATTTATATGTATTATGAAAAAAGAATAAGTCAGTACTGTATCAAATAAAAGCCCAGAATGAAGCAGATACTTTAGAATGTGCTTGACTGTGAAGTATGAGAACCATCATTAAATTACAGATTTGCTGGACTGTTGGCCGTGGTCTTGTATGCCAGTGACAGTATCTTCATCTGAGGTTGAGCACAGAATGTAAGGAGCTTGGAGACATGCATCGTGCACTTTTTTTTCCTCATTCCACAACAATTGTAATTTCATTGATTTCAGTAAGTATAACTTTGCATAAGGCTGCCATGAAATCATGATTTTCTCTTTTGCTGTGCTTCCTCTAATTGCTCATGTTTAACCAAAAATTGGATATTTGCAAAGTGATGATTCAGTGCAGGGAGGAAGTGCAGTAGAGATAGTGCTGAGATTTGTATAAAACTGCAATGAAATCTGCTTTTTCCATGTTGATGGAAAGAGACTTTTTCACCCTTTTCTCAGAGAATTAAGCAGTGATCGAAATAAGTGAGAAAACTGTTTTTTACTACACATTTTCCCTCTTTTTTCTTGTCTTGTTTTCTGGCCAATTGAAACAAGGTTTTATCAGTTCATAGTACCAATTGGAAACTTCAGAAGCTTTTTATGTCTTGCAAATGTCCTCCCACATCTCTTTCTTCCCCCGCAAGCATACAGGAGAAAAAGAAAAAAGTGAGCAACACATTTAGGTAGAGGATGATTAAACAACTGTGTTACTGAATAAAAACAACATTTCTTTCACAGCAAATGACTTCTGTATCATTTTCCATAATATTGTTAAAACTTTAAAATAATGTGCTGCTCATTTATGCTAGAAGAACCTCACCACCAGACTGGTTAACAGATCAAGGCAGTCAGCTGATGAGCTACATATGGCAGAAACTGCTGCATATGAGTTGTTAATGATCTTCACTGAGGAAAATAACCTTCTTCCTGTTGGTATGGAGCCCAACTGGAGTGTGGAAAAATCCATTAAATATATGAAGATTACAGTGAGTCAGACTTCATATCCTCTCTCAATAGGCTGTTGTGTGAAATGGTGATTTAGAAATGCTTTCTGGTTTTTATTACATTCCTTGGTATCATCTAACCCTGATATACCACTAGTTGAAACACCATTCTGAAGGCTAGATGTTCATCTGAAGGAAAAAAGCAAAATCTGGGTCAGAAGGGTTTGGGCATCCTCATCAACATTTAGGGGAGGTCACAGAGAGCTGCCTGGAAGTTCTGTCTTGTCCACAAGAAAATCATGGTAGACTAACAACACCGTTGAGGATTAAATGAGATTCTTTGGGGAGAGAATTAGAATTACTTTTAGCATCCTTCTCCTGTGTTGGTAACATCTATGGCTCTGCAGGGGAAGATGGATGTGGCCAGCAAACCCTGTGGGTCCCTACTGAGCTCGCAGGAACAGGATCTTGGGATCCTGTTGTGAGTTCTTGCCTGGTTGCTTGCCCTGGTCCCTTACTGTATGGAGGTAGAAAAGTAAAGGGGAAAGTTAATGGTGAGAGGTCTTGCTTCTGTCTCCCTGTGGCTTTGGAGACTGCTTCCACATGTGCCACTGAACGTGTCTTTTGTGTGGGACACTGGGTGACAAAAACTTCCCTGTCCTCTGAGAAAAAATAATTGTACCATGGAGTTAGTATTGCTAACTTGCTTTCTACTGCCTTTAGATATATTCTGCTATTATTGTTGTTATTATAGTAAAAAAGAATCACACTATAGTTGGTTGTAGGCCTGCTGCTAACTTTACTGTGCCTGAATATGCAGGATAAATTCAAGAGTTCCTTTTAGCTGCATGGGCAGGTGGGTGTGTGGGATCCCAGACAGGCAGGCAGGCAGGAGAAAAGGCAGCGGGCAGAAATGCCTGACCCAAATCGTCTCTGTCTCATGTCACTGGTTCACTACTCCATTATACTTGCCAAAATATTTCAAGTACTGTAATCTTTTCAGTTAAATTAAATGACAATGATATAAGTTTTTAAAGAGAGATTTTAATTCATCATCTTTGAAGAATTATTTGAGTTAAATCTGCCTCTCTGTAATTTTTGATTGCATTTATAGCAGAACTGTTTTTGGATGAGGGAGGGAAGACTGGCGTAAAGGGGCCACAAATGCCAGTTTTCATTCCAAGTCATCATCAGATACTAGAGATTTGTGGATACCATTTGAAGAGAAAAACATCACTGCAGATTTAGCAGTTTACGAAACTGAGAAAAAAGGTGGAATGCATGAAAACAGAATTAATTATTTCTAGAGCTGTAATATCAGCCCCATTTAGTGCATTTCTGTAGCACTTTCTTACATAATGCCACTGGATAAATTCAGCTCTGCAGAATTTGGCCTTCAGTAAATATTTTTAAACCTATTTATAGTCTGTTAAAATGACAGCGTAAAATTGTTACAACAGAAATGCTTTCCCTCTGCAGCTTCAAGTATTGTCTACTTATTTTGGGCACCAAAGCAATTTTTAGCATGACTTTAGCTTCTCTTAGGATGACAGTGCTAATGTGGCATTAGCAGTGGAGCTGATGGCGCTGTGTAAACCAGGGAGATTGCGGCTTTGGTGGAGGTTTCAGCCTTGGCAGTCAGATTAAATGATAGTTTTATTTTTATCACTGAGGAGCAATAAATATATCCCTACAATATCATTGTGAAGTTAATTTTCAGAGATCTGCACTCCCATTAAAACATACAGTTATCTGGCAGTGACTGTTTTCCCTGCATGGTTTCTTTTTAGAAGGCCTAAGGGCTATTTATGATAAAACTGTCAAATTTTGTATCCTCCTGTTTTACAGTTCGCTCTTGGCCAGGATGTATTTTAAGTCCTGCCTGTGGGTGTTACATAGTTGTGCAGCCTCAGGTGAAAAACTGGGGAGGAACCATGACTCAGACGTGAAGAGTAGGATTCATCTACCTTCACTCAGATGTCCAACTTTGAGATGCCTCTGAACCAGTTGTTCTGGCTCTATTTATAGTCACTGAAGGGAATAGGCCCCTGCCAAAGGTGACTCACCTGCCTCAACAGGCACCTGGGGCAGCAATGAAACTCTAACTTTTGAATGGTACTGCCTTCAGAAGAGGAACCATGTATTTTATCCTCGATGCTTTCACGTATTACAGAGCATGTAAGATAGAAGGAGATAGCAAAAGCATCGGATGTTTGAAATGTTTACATCTGGTTTTATTTTTGTTATGTGGTAATACAGGCATGTGCAAATAAGCTTCCAAGTGTTTAACGTCCACAACAGATTGATTTGAGTTGTTCTGCCAAGTTGGAAATTGTTTGCTGTTATCTCTGTATCCATCATCAAAACTGTAGTGGCTCTCCATGATACTTTTAATTATTTCTGTTTCTAATTCTGTATTTGATATGACTGCAGTTTATTATGCACCTTCATTGCTTACATAATGCTAAAAATGAGAGGGTTTTGGTGTCAGATGCAAATTTATGACTAGTTCAGATAAAATCCATTGCTCACAACTTGTTTTTATTTATTCTTTTTTTTGGCTACAGTGTTGAAATATATATCAACGTGCACTTTATAGGGTTTCTGTCTCTATGGCTTTAATAGAACATCACAAATTGTAACACTAAATCTTTGATTCTGCAAAGAATGGTTACTGCAGAGGAATGACTCCAGTGGGGCTGTGCAAATAGTTTGCTTTGTTTTGTTTCTTCTCTACCTGCGGATTAATCTTTGCAGTGTATTAGAAGTATCCCAAAGAAGTTGTTCATAACGCTTGTTGTGTCATTTCTCCAATTGAGTTATTTTTTTATAATTATTGCTTGAACCAGCAACACTAAGCTTGAGAGTCTGTGTAGAAGTGCTGCAACTGATAAAGCTGCACAGGAACTTGCATATTAAATACTTTAGGAGCCTGAATGCTGTTGTGCTTTACCTATCCCTTTAAGGACATGCTCTGATGCCAATATCACCCCAAGCATGCGCAGGCCTTCTGAGCGCTCCAGCCCTGGAATACAGAGATCTGAGCAGCTGGAAATTCTGCATTGCCCTGTGGCAGGCCTGTTAGCTCAAGGCCGGTTGTAGGAAGCTGTCTTGCTACCTAAATCACATTTGATGTAAATAATGCTAATTAACAAAGATGTGTGGTTCTTTCTTGGGTATAGTGGTGTGAATGCAATTTTCTTCATTTACATATGAGTGCAATTTTCTTCATTTACATGTAAGTACATCTGCTTGTTATTCTGAGGAAAGCTTTTTCACTGGAGCATTTTGGTGTGGAGAGGAGGGAGAAAAATCCTGCCCTGTGATCTGAAAAAAACTCAGAGCAGCCCTGACACTGAGACTTGGAGCAGTACAATGAAAGTTTGAGGGCAATATCTTTCACTAGGCACTTTTCCATGCACAGGGAAATGCTGTGATTTGCACTGGCACAGCTCCCTGCTGATGTGTGTCTTGGTCTGAAAAGCAGAGAGGATTTTGACTTGGACTTTGCTCTTGAGGATAATTATTTGCCTTCTTCTGCATGTTTGTGCTTCTGTATTCCACCATTTCCCTCCAGGCTCTTCACTCCCACCTAGTTTCCTGCGATACTGACTCTGGCCAGGATGCTTTCAGATTAGAGAGACCCCATTTCTGCTAGGCTGTGTTCCATACAAATGCTTCAGAGGCTTCTGCTGGCCAAAGGCCACTGAAATTCTACCAGTCCCACTGGAGCTGGTGTGGGATTGGCAGGCAGGGTTTTGGTCTCAATGAGTCCTGACTGTTGGAAGTCAGGGCTGCCCTCTCTGCAACGTGCCACTGTTGGTACATGGCACATGTTCAATTAACAGCTGTGCTTCATTATAAAGGTGACTGATTCTTTAACTCACTAAAGAAGCTATGAGGTACTGTACTGTTAATTGTTATATTGACAACTTAAAATACAGGAAATGCAGCAGTCTGTATAGTGCTGCTCATGCATGTTCTTTGCATAGTATTTTAATAGTTATGTCTGTTGGAAATAGACATCTGTTTGAATGGTTCATTTTCTTCAGGGTACACAAAGTGATGTATTGAATGGCTTTTTTGTTAAAATGTAATTACTGGTGTTTGAGGAGAAGCCTGAAAAGAGTCAGCCATGTTGGAGCCATGGCTAAATATTACCTTAAAATGTACTTGGCATGTGTAATCTTCTGGTGCTAGCAGTGTCATCTCAAGTCAAATCTGCACTAATTAACCGTTGCATTATCTTAGCAAGTTAAGTTTGTACCTAATGTCTCTCTGTAAAATTGTTCTAGTTCCAGGCATTATCTGGGATCATTAAATGGGAGCTATGGGTGAACCTTGGTGAAGTCCATGGAGTGGCTGTGGGATGTTTTTTGGGTTTGTGTGGGCTTCTTTCGCTCTCTAATTATTATTCTTTGCAAGTGAAATTAAAAGAGATCTGTAATTAAAATGTTCTGGTTTTGAGCTTTTGTCATCTTGAGTTGGTGGGCAGTAGTGTTGTATCTCCTTTGGTGACAGAAGTATGGTATGCAAAATCAGGGTAACTAAGGAGGCTGTCAGGGAGAGGGCTGGGAGAAGTCATTTGCTGTGGTAGAAAAAGAGTTATTTCTGTATTCTGTGCAGAAACACTATAATGGATCTAAGTGTCTGGGTTCTGTTTTTCTAATTTTGGAGACTAAAACCCTTTCTCCTCCAGCCCTGCTGCTCATCTGAACTTTCAGGGCAGATTCTACAACGGAGCACGCTGACTGTCTCATTTCTTTATTTATTCACTGTAGAAATTAAGTGGAGCGAGTGAGTGCTCGTTGTTTTCCTCCGTGCCAATTCATCGTGGTGAGATTAAGCGGGGGAGGATCGGCTGGGCAGAGATTTCCGTCGCGGGGCCCTGGATTGCCGGTTATTAGATGACCCACATACGTCGGGCCCCTGTTGTGACACGTGATTTTTCAGCTCTTCGGTGGAAACTGATGGTGCACAAAGCCCCCTTTGAGATGTGGATAGATGAAAGGAGATGAAACAGCTGGTTTGGTTTTATCCCATTCAGGTCAGATTTTTTGTAGTCAATGTGCAGCATTAATAGTAATAAAACCAGCTGTTGTATACCAGAAAACTTGCCATAAAAGGGACATAATTACAGAGGGGGCCGGTACTGTCATTTAACCTGTCCTCAGTTCAAAGCAGAGATCTTAAGTTTTAAGATCAGGAATGATGAATGACTATGACATTACTATTAAAGTATTTGCATTGATTACTTTTGTGCTTGAAAGGGGGAGGCAGAGATCATCCTTGATCCTGCAGTGTCATACAGACCTACTTGAATGCATACATAAAAATGCCTCATGTCACAGAGACAAAGGGTTGATAATTAACTTCCAGCTCTTGAGGTTTTAGTAGAAAAAGCAGAAGCCTTGAGCAGTCAAGAATCAGCAAAACCAGGAAGGTGTGAAGTCATAGTGGAGAGAGAGAATGAGAGACCTGGTGGGTAGAAGGAGGGGGTATAGACTGTGGAATAAAATTAAAACCCCAAACCAGTGCACTGGCCATACCCTGCTTTTCTTGCAACTCTCCAGCTCATACACTTCTGCAGCTAGTAACAAAACCATGAAAGGTGTCTGCTACCTCTTGTGCCAGGGATCATTTTTTAAATGAAAAGCATAAGTTTGGTCGTTAAGGACAGTTACTTACAGTGCACAGAGGAATCTGGATTTGCGTGAGCCAATTATTGAAGACTGATGCAAATAAAGATTTGATTGTAGATGGGTTTTTTTTTAAACCAGTATTGGACATAATTAGCCTAGTCCTGTCCTGAGTTATGTCTGTCCAGCCTCACCAAACTTACTCATTTCTTCCGAGGTATGAATAGATGTCCTTCTGCAGCAGGGTATTTAGGACAAGGCCTTCAAGTGAATTTGATGGGAAATTCACTTGAAATTCACTGAGAATTTTATGTTAAAGGTCACAAAAATAATTATATCACTGACTTTGTTTATAAGCTTCGTAACAATTTGATTCCATCAAATATGTTTACTGGTTCTTTGGCTTCAATAAATTTATGTTATAGCCTGTACATTCTGATTGGGCAATTCAGTAAGTATCTAAGAGCTTAGGAAGAGATGAGTGATATCTGAGCCTGCTCACAAATGCATGTTGAGATCACCTAAAAGGTTTTCTAAGCTAGTTGCCTACATGTATACATCTCACAGATAAACTCCCAGTTAAGGAAGTAACTTCACTGGATTTTGACTCTCCCCGCTCATTCTCCCCACCCCCTTTTTTAGTCCTTTTAAGAACTGACTATGAGCTGTAATATCTTATTATTTTCTAGCTCCTAAAATTTTGGAGTAATTTAATTTTGTGTAGCCAAGCACAGAGACAAAGTTCTACTTTTACATCAGATAGGAAATCATAAGGGCAGCCAGAAATCTGAAGTGGTTTTGAGATCCAGCTCTGCTTTCATTTTATTTTAGGGGCATCTTGAACTCTGGCTTGTCTGTAATCCTCACCTGCCTTGTGCCAGGTGGTGGCAGAACTCCTCTAAGAAAGGTGTTGAGCTGCTTTTCCTGTCTGATGTTAGTCAAGTGGAATTGAAAAAAATGATGATTAAAAAAAAGATTATAGTCTGTTACCACCTAAACGACTCCAGAGAGGTGTTTGATGTGGACTTTAAACTTACTTTAAAATGTACTTGGCCTTGCCTGAGTTTGGTTTGTGTTTCAGATCACAGGGTGGAGCAGTAATTGCAAGAGATTTTAGAAGCTTTTTAATACGAAACACACAGAAAGAGATGTTAAAACTGTTGCTTCTATATACTTGTCTTTAATGCATGTGATGATTGCTATCAAACACAAACTGAATTTTATTATTTGTACCTTCCATTTATTGCCTAACTCCTGTGTTAACTCAGTTGATGTTTAGTGGCTATCTGGAGTCTTCTGCGCTTAATCCTGTGGCAGCACTAATGAAACCCCTGGGATTTCTTCCCCAGCAGCTCGGGGGTGTGTGGCTCAGAGAGGGGGCACCTGCTGAGCTGAGGCAGGGAAGGGATGTGCACAGCACTTGGAGAACAAGGGGTGTTGTCTGCCATTCCCATATTGATGAAGCAAACTCGAGATTGGAAATCATCTGTAAGTTATGCAAAGCGAGATATTAACTGAGGGTATGACTCTTTTCTAGGTAGCTTCAGTGCCAACTGGTGTTTCAGGTCATTGGTTTCCTACATCTGCTAATAGACATTTCAAGTTATAACTTGAAAAAAAAAAATTATTTGTATATGGGTAATGTGAGCTCTGTAGCTATATAATGGTCACAAGGGTGTGTGTGGGAAGGTGTACGTGTGTTTATGGATATAAAGTAAATATTTATGCTAGCAACACCAACTCAGTTTCAAGTAGAAGAAAGAAAGCTCACTGGCGTCTTGTATTGACTGTGAAACTGCTGTGGAAAGACTTTCATTTGTTGCATATGACCTATTAGTCCTAAATGCAAAGCAGCCAGCTTGTGAAGTATCCAGGAGGAAAGAGGGAAAGGCAAGCACAGTTAAGTTTCTTGGGCTTCAGGAATGAAGAAACAGGATCTTTCACCAGCTGGGGAAAGGCTTTGTTGCAAAATTGGCTGCAAAGAGGTCCCAACCATGGCTGGGAGTAAAAGTCTCCTCATTAACCTACACTGATTGTACATTTTGCTACTCTGAAAATATGAGTGATGGTTTCCATCCTTGTTCCTGAGACATTCCTCCATTTACTGTTTTAAAATCTCCCTCTTGCCTTAGCTTTTGCTGAGTATAAATTGTCTTTTTTTTTATCAGAACAATGAAAAAATAAACTTAGTTTTTATGTGAATTTTTTTTTAGATCATAGTATTTCTTCTCCTGCACAACCACTGATGTGTATCCCATTTGGTGACTGAATGTTTTTATTCACTCCATAGTGCTAAAGAATTGGCCTAACCTCTAGAGGGATTTAAACAAAGTGGTTTAAATGCTTCTTTTTAGGGAAGGTAGTCTTCAAAGAAAACAAGAGTGGTGACATAGAGTAAGATTAGAAGCCCACGAGGCTGTTCTTGTCAGCTTTAATATTCCAGATTCAGAGTATTTAATGTTTTCTACTCCATGGGAATTCTTTTTAGCTATCTAGCTTTTTGAAAATGTTTTCAGGGTGTCCTGGTTTCAGCTGGGATAGAGTTAATTTTCTTCCTAGTAGCTTGTACAGTGCTGTGTATGGGATTTAGGATGAGAATAATGTTGACAACACACTGATGTTTTAGTTATTATTGAGCAGTGTTAACACAGTGCTAAGGTCTTTTCTGCTTCTCACCCCACCCTGCCAGTGAGGAGGCTGGGGGTACAGAAAAGACTGGGAAGGGACACAGCTGGGACAGCTGTCCCCAGCTGACCAGAGGGGTATCACACATGGTTTGGAGTCATGCTCAGTGTAAAAACTAGGGGAAAAGCTGTCCAGGGGCTGCACTGGGGATCTGGCTGGGCATCAGTCAGCCAGTGCATTGTGCATCACTTGTTTTGTGTGTTGTTTATTGTTGTTATTATTATTATTGCTACTCTACTAGTACTATTATTATTACTTCAATTCCCGTCCATTTAAATTGTGTTTATCTCAACCCACAAATTTCACTTTTTTCCCCCCAATTCTTTCCACCATCCTGCTGGGAGGGGAAGTGAGTGAGAGAGTCTGAGTGATGTTTAGCTACATGCCAGTTCAAACCACAACATTCTATCCAAAACACCAAGTGTATAGACTGCAATAGGAGAGTGATCTGTGAACACACATGGGCAATGCTGTGGGATCAGTGACTGTTAGATGTATCCACTTTCATTACTAAAAATTGTTTAAAATTTGCACATTTTTGCTTTAGTCAGCCATATGACTTCATTCATTTTACTGGATAACTAGCAAGACACGCAAGCAAGATTTGGTCATCTTATCATTTATTCTATTGCATATCTGAATCTTTGTATATTTGCCACTTAGTGGTGACTTGAAGTCCCTTGTTCTGATGGAGAAGGCAAAGCAGTTTTCAAGAGGTCAAGCTGCAGGCTGTGAACATCATGGAAACTTGGAAAACTGTTCATTAACTTCTTAAAAATTGTACACAACAGACATCTGATCTACTGATAGCAAAGCTGTGTGAGTGTTACCCTCAAGAAAATAATAGTAGTATCTTTGTGTGTTATTGGATCTTACCATGTTTACTGGACAGTGCTACATTAAACAAAAGGATTGTCCCTTATACTTCATTTTGTTTCCCTGCTATCTGTCGATTCTTTTTATTTATGTTGGAAGGTCTGATGGGTAACACCAGTAAAGACGTTTCTAAGCATCAACCAGATTCTTGGTTTTCTTGGACCCCTAACACAGAGTAAAAGGCTGAGCCCCACCTTAGCAACAATTACCTATATCCCTTTGTGGCTTAATTACTAAAGGGAAGCAGGAAGACTTGTATTCTTGGGTACCCAGCGTGTGCTGCAGATTCCTGCTGACGTCTGCGTTGTCTGGGGTGATCATGTTACCCTGACAACCAAGAACATCCCTGTTTTCAGGGCTGGTTCCTGAATCTCTTTGGATTTTATGGACATCACAATTTTTTGTTAGAAGTACACCAGTTTTCCCTTGCACACTCCTCAAGTTGGACATCTACAAGCTGCCCCAGCAGAACAACAAAGAGATCTCCTTCTAGGAAGATGGATGACAGCCTGCCTCACCACATGTGGATCACATTTGCCTGCCAGATCCTGACTCCTTTGTACTTCC
Source organism: Anabacerthia variegaticeps (assembly GCA_035583185.1). Taxonomy (NCBI): domain Eukaryota; kingdom Metazoa; phylum Chordata; class Aves; order Passeriformes; family Furnariidae; genus Anabacerthia; species Anabacerthia variegaticeps. The sequence goes on along the minus strand of JAWWEW010000078.1, from coordinate 9,680,121 downwards.
CTCTCAAGCCGTTTCTTATATTATAGCCTTCCTTCAGTTCTGCAGAATGTAGTGATCCCAATTAAAGCCAGTTCCTGTGTTCTTTCTTGCTTGTTAAATCTCTTGTGTTGTGTTAATTTTGGTCAGTCTAATGGTGTCACATGGCTGAAGGAATGAGCAAAAGTCACCTTTTTATTCTCATGGAGCAGTCAAAAGTAATGGAAACTAGAACCAGCAGGGAGAAAAATGTAACATTTCAAATCCTTAAGGAAATCACAAGTCTTTCTAAGTGTAATAAGTACATACATTTTCTACAAAAACCCTGCAGACATCAGTCCAGATTTGCTTTCTTCCCAAGTCCCTTTTTCCTAGTGCAGAGTAAGAAGTTTAATTACCT
>JAWWEW010000078.1:9664579-9679645 GCA_035583185.1 Anabacerthia variegaticeps | reverse complement strand
CCCTGCAGACATCAGTCCAGATTTGCTTTCTTCCCAAGTCCCTTTTTCCTAGTGCAGAGTAAGAAGTTTAATTACCTGGTAAAGCATTTCTTTCATGTAACAGATTAGTTTCACAGAACTGTGTACTGGAGACCGGTGTCTAGAGAGCAGTGCATTCAGTTTCTTATTTTAACAGTTATTGGTTTATTGTCAAAACAAAGCATTTTGGCCAATGTGCTTTCCTGGTTGCTCATTTCTAAAATTGAACATAAGATTGTGAAAATTTTTAGGATAAAGGAATGCCTAATATGTGACAAAACTCTGAATATTGGTTCTTTGAAAATGGCATTCCTTATTCAAGGCCTTTTAAAGGCTTCTGGCTGAAATAATACATCATCTATAAAAAATTTCCCTGTCTCCAGATGCCAAAGTGCCAACCCTATAAATTGAATGTCAGGCCATGTTTTTTGTGGCTCACACATTCCAACCAGGAATAGCAGCTCTGCAACTGAAGTTTAACTAACAAGTCTAATGGTGTATGACCCAGAAACAGTCAGTTCCTGCCTTCCATTTGTGTTGGATTTTGCATTGCAAAGAGCTGCAAATGAGGAGAAAAGTAATTTTAATCCCTAAAGCAACCAGAGGTAATCTGGATGGCACATGCGTAGCATGTCTATTAAGAAAAGGTGTTTTCTTGTATCTGCTTTTCTGAACATCAGCACACTGTTAAGACCATGAGACTAGTTTTCCTGTGGCTAACCTTCATGAATAAAGTTGGGCTTTGCTAACTGTGAATTTAAAAATAGTTTTTTGTGGTGTCCCCCCCCCCCGAATATATTAAAATAATTCCTTCCGTTTTCTTAGATGAAACTGCTTGTCAAAAGACGTTCAGATGTCAGCAATCATCTCACTTCTTACATGGATCTGAAATGTTACCGGAGCTGTCACCATTTGTCTTTGCAGTTCTGTATTTCATCTCATGCACAATATGGTAACTCCTCATTCTGCGAAGTTGGGCTTTGGCAACTGCTTGCTGTACAACTGCATTGCTGAGATCCTTGGGCTGGTGTAGTGCGATGGACGTGGACTTTACGGTATTAATAGAAAGTGGGGCTTGTTGAGATTTATAGTCCTCAGGTCAAAAGCATTTCGCTTCAGATTGCAGAAAGGAACTTTGCTGAGATTGTCCAGCCTGTTCCTTGCTCTTGGCTGGAATCAGCTGCGTGTAGCTTGTGTGGGTCATTAATAAGGACTTTACCTGGATGCTAAACAGGGCACAGATGGAACTTTCTAGCCCTCTGCCATTCCTTGTTGAGTAAGTCCAGACTGTCTTAGGAGGTGCTGAGATAATGTGTAGTGCCCAGAGCTGATCACCAGGTTTCACATGAGGTCTAGCAAAGCTGTGTAGAAGAAATATTCAAATACTTTGCAGACTAAACTCCTGTTTGTATTTCCAAAATGTGATGATTAGCTGTTATGCAATTGCGTGGAATTAGTAATGTGTGTCCTGCAAAAAAAACCCCAGTTGTTGCCCATTCTGTAATTTTGCAAGTGTGTATTGTTTGTTTTCACACTAAACCATTAAGGAAACAAATAGCAGGCTAAGATTGGGTAAAATATCACAAAACATAGGATACAAGCAACTCCTTAAATCCACTGAATTTCCTCTTTGCAGAAAGCAGATTAATAGAGATCTATTTCAGAATAATTTTTTTTCAGCAGAAACACCCTGCTCTAAGTAGTTTTCCTGTGGGTTGAGGAATATTGATTTTTTTCATTGATCATCAAAACATAAAAAAATGAATTATAATTCTGAATTTGAATTGAATTAATATATCTTATGTTTTCTGCTATTACTCATTCGTCTTCCTCTTTCCTCTCCTTCATTTTGGATGTGAACATGTACTCTTAAGTAATTTTTTCTTATATGACAGAGGCATCTAAACCCCAGTAAATTCACTGGACTTTGAACATGGCTGTTTATTCTTACTGACATGAACAGGAAATGCACTTTTGTGTCTTAGGGGATTAGATCTCTGTCTTTTTTTATGACAGCTCTCCATCATGTTTTATTCATCGTAAATAAATGAGACTACTGCTGCTAGTTATAATTATTTTACTGTTTACTTGTGCGTTTTCATAGACGACGTACTCGAGAACATGGGATTATTTTCCTGTTCAACAGAAAGAAAGTAAAAATCTGCTACCTTTTTTTTTTTTATTCAGTATGGCATATCACACCAGAGCTAGTGACAGGTGGACAGAAATTAAATACAGCTTAGCCTCAGAACCCCATCTACTTTCTTGAATTTGCAAGTCTATAATAATGCTAGTTTCCCAGCTTGACAGGTTTAATGGCTCAGTGATTTTAAATCTAGAACCAAAAGGGGAAAAAACCTTTATATTCTCATTTTATTTCAGAGTTCTCTGAAACCTGATGTGATTTGGGTCTTACTGTGGTTATTACAGACTAAACAGTACTGTACCAGTTCCCTGTACTGAGTGTTTTGGGGCTTTGGCCATCACAGCCCAAATGCGAAACTGAAGTTATGGTGGCATATCTTTGTTCCACCCACTGAAGTACTCAAATAAATAACCTGAATGCAAGATGGCTTATGAGTTCTGTGAGTGCTGCAGTTAGTAGGGGAATGGAGACCATATATAAAATCAGTTGTCCGTGAATAGCACTTTGATTTCAATACAGACATTGGAAAGTTAAGGCTTCTTTCTTGACTTCATTGACCCCCTCTTACTATATGAAGATTTATGTCAGCAATTCAGAAATTACTGCTTTCTTTTCTTGGAAGCTGGTGTGCTGTGGTGATGGTGGGAAGAATAAAAAGGAAAGTGATAGCTTTAAAATCTCCAGTGACACCAAATGTTAAATTTGAGATCTCTAAGTGCAGTCCTTGTGCTAAAGGCTAGGAAATACAGGAAGGTGGTTTCAGTTTTTCCCCCCAGCCTCAAAAGCATCAAGTTTTACTTCGATAATTAACTCCCCCTGCAGTTCTCTATAAGGAAACAATTGAGCTATTATTGGCAAGATTAGCTGAAAAAGGCAAATATGTGGGAGTTTGGTTCCTTGTTCTGTTCCGTTTCCTTTTTTTCTTATGACTGTACCTTCACGAGTCGCAGGCTTTTGCATATATTCATCTGTGTAGGCACAGCATAGGCAGTGGCTTCTGGGGTACTTGTTTTTAAATGCTCTACACTGCATAAAGGCTCTTCAGCACAATAAGAATCTTAAAGATCTGATTTAATAAAGGGCTCTGGTAATTTTATTGTGTATTTTGGGCAATTTCTGAAGTATTGCATTTACTTCTTATTTAGGACAGGCTATGGCAACCCTTGCACTCAGAGATTTGTATTTGATAGTTGGTGTAGGAAATCAGCAGGAGCCTCAGGGAGGAGGACTTGGTGCTAGAGATCCCTCAGGGGGGTAGGTTACCCAGGAGGAATCAGAGCTCTTCAGTGAAAGCAGTTGGGATTTCCTGTCGCTGTAGTTGTCCTGTGGAAACTGATTTGGGCACAGCCCTTGGTGAAGGGGTAGGGTCTTCTTCCATGTTATCCTTACTGGAGCAGCTCTTTGGGGGCTGGAGCATGCCCTCCAAAAAGCCTGATTCTTGGTGTGTGAATACGACCGATGTGATTGTCATTAAAGCCAGCAGCCATACAGCTTTGTAAGCATTGCTTTGCATGCAGTATTTCTTTCTAACTTCTGGGATGAATTTGCTTATAATGTGTGATAAAAATACCCAGCTGAAGGTATCCAGCACTGACAGTTCATCCTTGTGTAGCAATTTTCATGTCCAAACTCTCCAGCAGAGTGTCCGGTGCTTCTTTCTGCTTGGTGTAACACAACAAAGCTGCTGACCACGATTTTGTTAGAAATCTTGATTTTTATCTTATCCTTTACATGTTTCTTTGCTTATTGAGAAATGCTGGCTGCCCAACCCGTGCTAGCTGTCCCTGAATCCCAGGGGAGTTTCCAGCAGCTGTGAGTAGCTGGAACAACTTGGTTTTGGGCCAGCCCTTTCCTTGGAGGTGCCTGGCTCTTGCACATCCCTGTGCATGGTGGAGCAAGGCTGAGGCTGCTGAGGCAGACACTTCCCTAAGTCCAAGGAACTGGTGGGCTGAGGCCTTGCCATTCGCTATCTGGACAGGGCTGAAGACCCACCATGGCTGAAGATTTTCCTATTTCATATGGTGTAAGTTTGTGAGCACCTGTGAAGCCATTCTCTTGCAACCCAGTGTATCCTTTTGTGTTGGTTTTTTCCCCTGCCAAATTGTACATTAAATACGTAAGTACTGATGTGGGTAGTGGAGAACAGAGCATGTATATGCATATGTCAGACATATTTTCTTACTATTTTCGGCTGTATATTTTCTCTGCCTGAAATAACTTCTGTATGGCTCTGTCTCCATTGCTGCCACTCAAGCCTCTTTCCTTTTCTGCTCATAGGTTCTTATATTTTAAAGCTGGAATGCAACCTTAGATCCTCTAGTCTGCTCTCTTGTTTTGCAGAGATCACGAAATTTCATCCAGTTATTTCTAACTTAATTAAAATGTAACTATTCAAAATGCCTCTGGTTCTGTTCAAGGAATTCTAGAGGATCTTTCTGCTTCCCTCTATCTTGCCTTTTCTTTCACATTCAATAAGTTGGTGTTCTGGTTGAAATTTTTGCTTTTTTATGTCACATCTTTTTTGTCTCATTTAATAGTAATGTCTCTCTGATTTTGTATACACTCTCCAATGGGATTGTTTATGGATCAGGAGAAGAGTTTTAGTCTTGTTCCCTAAAATAAACTCCCAGCTGCTAATGCTGCTGCTCCCAGTACTTAATGGCTGCTTGGCTGAAAAACATGACTCTTGCTTTGCTTGATCACCTAATTGTGCTAAAAGTATACTAAGGAATTGGTATTTAGGGCATGTAAATGTTACCTTGAAATCCCAGGTGAAAAAAAAATTGACCTAAATGGGCAGTTCACACTTCCAAGCCCTGTTATCAGACTCTGCAAGCAGGGACTGCTGAGTTAGTCATTCTGCGCTCCCGGAAAAACAAACAAACAAGCAAACGAAAAACCAGCTGCCAAGTTGTGCTGGGGTTGTGCATGTGAATGCTGCCTCTGGTCATGTCCCCAAACATGGTGCATGGTGGTTCTATGGGATACCAGTGCTCAGGCACAATTTTTGAAGTTGCTTGACTTGCATATGCCATATAGTTATTGCAGTAATGCAATGTCAAGTATCAGGTGTTCTCTGTTCATGGTACCTCTGTCTGCTTCTGAGAGTAATGGGAGTCCTGCTCTAGAGTAAGACTTCTCCTGCCTTTTCTTACAAACACAGCACTGACAGAAGTTTACGGGCTGTGCTCCTGCTTCCCTGGGTGTGTTCAGGTGCTCTTCACCGCTCTCAGAATTACCAAACTGTGACTAAAGCATATTTCCTATTCCATGCTTTATATAAGATGAGCCAGCACTTAGGAACCTTCATTTATGGTTGAGCTCTGGATGGAAGTGTTGGCAACCATTATCAGTAGTGTACTGGTGAGGGCAGGCACGGGGTGGGGAGCCAGGACTGGGTCAGCCGGCAGCCAAGCGGAGCCTCTGGAGAGCCAGGTCAGTAATAGTCTCATGTTGGGTGTTCAGCTTTATGAGGACTTTCCACCAAACAGAGTTTGTAGGACTTGACACGTGTCTGGCTGTAGATGAATGCAGTCTGTTGTTGGCTGTGCACATCAGACCCTCATGATGTATGTCATGTGAAAATACAGATTATAACTGATAGAAGAATACAGCCCAGAACAACAGTCTGGATGTTGCTGAAGTTGAGCAGTATCTGGTATAAAATCATGGCAGTTTGGGAAGAAACATGTCTTGGTCTTCATTCTCCAAGACAGGAGACTTGTGGGTAATCTTGTCTGGACTGAAATGTCAGTAATTTTGGCTGAGGTTTTATTTTAATGCCAAATTTTTTACAGGGAGATTGTACAAATAGTTTATTGTTACCAGGGAGTATATTAAGTGCTACTGAACAGCTGCTGGAAACTTTGGGTTGTTTTAGTTTTTTTGTTGGTTTAGTTTTGGTTGGGTTTTTTGTTTGTTTTGGTGTGTGTGTTTTTTTTTTTTGTTTGTTTTTTTTTTGTTTTCATTAAACACACTATCAGTTTGGATCTGGACTGGAGCCAGTGTCCAGGTGGTGAAATATTCTGTGTCGGATTAACTGCTCCCCTGCCTCATTCGATCACCTGTGGAAATATCTTTCACTGTGACAGATGTTTACAGGTTAGAAAATAAACATTTGACTTCAGTTATTTTTACAGTTACTGAATTTTGCTAGGAATGCAAATGAAAAGGATACCCATGAAATGAATCCAAATGGATATTAGGGGCCCTGACTTCTTAATCTAATATTACTCAAGTGGGAACAAAAAAAAAGTGTTATTGCTTGTACTCTGTGTGTAATGATGTAATGCTCTGTTTAGCTGATGTGTGGTTTTTTAAAAAGTAATGTCTTTTGGACAATTGTTTCATTCTCCATTTGGAGCTCAGGATGTTGGTGAGTGCAGTAGTTAAGCCAAATTTTTGCCTTTTGTAAATTTGTTGTGTAGGCTTAAAAATTTTTATATATTAAGTTTTTTAAAAGTTCATTTTTCCAGTATAATCAACCAGTGTTTATCGTGTTTTTTCACTTAGAGGGTATTGTAAAGATTAACTCCCATATTGCTCTTTAGTCCTCGTTCTCAGCTTCAGACCTGGCAGTAAACTCACAACTGTCCTCACACTGGATGCTGTCTCAAGCTGCTGTGCCCCTTTGGAATGACTGGCATCCACAGTGTGCAGCCAGGCCCTCACTCTCTCTCTAAGAAAAAGTGAGACTCCAGAACTAGTTTAGTCAGAGTGACCATAATGCAGGTCAGAGCACATGTAGGTCAGGCTTTTTTCACAGGAACTTGAGAGATGTAAATAGTGCCATCTCAATAAGGTTGTCATGGGTCAGTGCAGTTTTTCAATATAGCTAAATTCCACTCTAAGCTGTCAAGAAGAGTTAACTGTGAAGTTTTGGAAAATTTTTCTCAACACCTAGCCAGCCTGGTAAATTGTGAGATTGCATCTGTTTCCATTGAAACAAAAACAAAATGATTTTTACATTAAAACTTCGGAAAAAATGGCTCACATGTATAGCTAACTGTTTAAAACCACAACAGAAATAGCACAGTTTGATTTATTTTTTTTTAAGATCTTCATAATTTGATGACCTAAACTTAAGATTTTGGAAGTTAGCTTGTAATTTCTACATTCCAAAAATGTTAAACCCCTCAGGCTGATAATTTTACTGTTACTCTTTTTATGTGTACCTCAAGTGAGCTCATCCAAGATCAAACATGTTTCTAGAGTACACTGAAAAATATTTGAACTCTTTCAATATCTGAATACAACTCAATATCAATTAAATATCTTAGTATTTTAATAAGGTTGTCTTAGTTTAGTTTATGGTGCATCTTCAGAGGGAAGTTTATTGTGTGAAACACAGTAAGAGGATGTCTCTGATCCCTCACTTCTTTCATACCAAAGTGACATCTGGGAGTTTGCCTTAAATTAGTTTAATCTCTGTGTATCAGTCGCGTTTGTTTTAAATACTTTGATATTTACATTTCAGGATTTTTAAATTTTGGACTTCTTAATCCAAACCTTGCCTCTTAAAGCTTGTTCTGCAAAGGCTTTAAGCCTAATAGAAAATTTCATTTTAGCTATCATTTATCACTCCAAAGCCTTTGGGGAAAAATGTCACACTGCTTCCTTGCCAAGTACAGTAACTTCACTGAAGAGGAAAAACTACTTTGGATAGTTATGAAATATATTTATTACTCTTGAAAATGAACTTTTAAATATTTCAGAGAGCTGCTGACAGGAGTAAGTGTGTTTCTTACATACCTTGCCGTCACCTGGAAAATACAACACTCTCTGAGGCCTTCCCAGCTTACAGAGATCTGTAAGATCCTGTGACATCCACTGCAGCAGGGGGCTGGATTTTTTTTGGATCCCCAGCTTTTGATCATACATGAAGGAATAGTTGGTGTCTGCATGGCTTCTTTTTAAGGGCAGTCTAACCCTTATGTAATAATTATTGATGATCGCTGAAATCTGTACTACCAGCATTCCATTGATACATCAGTGGGAGAGAGGCTAGGAGAGTGTGCCTTGCCACACATAGCTAGCACATATCTCAGTACTGGGGTTATAAATAAAATAATAGGAATTGATATTTGGCAGCAGGCTTGTCTTTGCTCTAAGTGACAGGTGTTCAACATCCCATTCTCCCTGGTCAGGTGGGCAGTGCTTTTCATGGCAGCACTGCTGGGATTGCTTTCATGATGGAGCATCTTTCAACTCCCTGTTTTCAGGATGAGTTTTAATTAATTTTGCATGCCTGTACTTTCATAGGGTATCTGCTTCCTTGTAGAACTGAGCTCCAGCTTTAGTCTCAGGCAGGGAACTCCATTGCAATTGCTATTTCTTTTAACTAAGCCTCTCCTGGGGTGCAGCCCAAGCAGAGAGGCCACGCGGTTCCTGCTGTAACAGAAAAAATATCATAATTTCTTCTGGTCATGTGCTAAATGGTTTCTTTTCTGGCAACAGCTTGTGTCCCTGTGTTGGAGAGATATCGTATTCTCTGCTGGTCTTCTGTGGTCTGAGCCATATCTCAATGAAGGGGAAGAAAATTGAGGCTCAAGCACATGCATTTGTCTAACCCAAGGCATCACAGACAGCGTGGCACAAACTTACAGGACACGCAGTCTTGATTTTATCTTCTTGCTGGGTATTTGTTCTCTGCTTCTAGTTGACATAGCATGCCGTGGCTGGAGACTTTCTCTGAGCCCTTTTGCAGCTGAGTTTGTCTTCTGAGGGTCTGCATGTTAGTAGTAGGCAAGAGGATTTCAGATCCCTCAGCCAACGTGCACTGCTGCTCACCTCTCCATGCTGGCATTTCATCCACCGTCAAACTCACATCTCCCTGAGTGCTGCAGCTGGTGAGAAGTACCACACAGTCATTTGCAACTCCCTTTGTGCATTTCCTTTTTGAAAGGGCTCTGTGAAACTGAGCTGAAAAGCTTCTATCAGAGGAAATAAATACTTCCAAGTGACTTTTGAGCATATAATCAACCTATGTAGTATTATGACCGTGTTAATGATGCCTGCTTCTTTCAATTATTTGTGATAATCATTAGTTTTTTTGAGATATATATATACATATATATATAGGTGTTTCCTAGAATAACTCTCAACCTGATTGAGATCCCTGATGGAGGTTGCATTGCAAATAACCTTAACGTACTGGGTAGACCTGATCTAATAGAGGGCATTGGAGAGTAGGCACAGGGCTGTGTCTCTGCTGTGGGAGTTTTCAAAGGACCTGGGGTTCCTCCAGACTTTTAAAGTGATTCTACTGTGTCACACTTATGAATGGGGTGCAAAGGCTTCTGGGGAGGGGAAGGGGTTTGCTTCCTTAATGAGTATGTTTTCAAAGAAGAATTACATTTCCTTGTCACATGAAAGAAAGTAATGTGTACACAAATGCTAGCCATTATTTGGAAAATGGCTCGAGCTCAAAAATTCTGGCTGGAAACCATTAGGAAGAAAAACGTTCTCCACCATCAATTAATGCATTGTTTTTCTTTTCCTTTCATGTTGCTAAGCAGGCCAAGAGATAAGAGGCCAGCTGTAATCCATCTTGTCAGATGAGTTAAGTCACTTCGAGTTATACTGGTCATCTGGAAGGCAAAAACTCAATTTCACTGAGTTTGATTTTAAATCATATTTTTCAAATTATTTTTGCTTTTACCTAGTGTTCTTGCATTCTGCTTGTATTGATTGAGTATTCTGATTCAAGAATATGTAAGATAGTCCTGCCTTTTACACTGTGTAGTGTCGAAGAAAAGTTGTTAATACATGTTTGGTGTGATACTTAAAACCAGCAGTGTAGATTCCGGTAATTAATTGCTCTCTCTATCTTGAGAGCTGCATCTTCATCACCGATCCTAATTACAGAGGGTAGGTTTTGGTAGGAGCTCTCCTTGAAACCAGCTAGATGAGGCACTGCCAGCACTGCAGCCCAGGAGGAGGGCAGTGGTGTCAGGTGCCCTGTGGAGCTCAGAAGGGCTGCTGGCAGCTGAGCTCTGATGAGATTCACAAGGACAGTTTGACACGCTGGTGCCCCTGGCTGGGGCACACCACGTTGTCCAGCAGAAGGGCTGAACGAAGGCTTTGGGAAACAATGGTGAGACTTGGCAATAACACCTTCTGTCATAGCTCAGAATACCTCTGTGCCTGTCCTGTGGCCTGAGTCTGCACAGTTACACCACTGGCAGTATTCGAGCAACCCAGCTGAAATGCTGGTTGTTTCCTGACTATCTGTAGTACCACTGGTGCTCAGCATCTCAGGTCCAAAGGAAACATTGACTATTCACCTTCATCTACTGTACCAGAGGTCCCTGTGTTTGTGGCTTCCCCCTCTGTCCTTCACTCCAGGTGCTAAGGAACAGGATTGCAGAAGTTAAGTGCTACAACCAGTCTTACTAGAAGCTTCTCGGGTTTTGGCTTTTGCAGACAGCTTTGACCATGGGAGATGTGTGAGAGACCTAGGAGTGATACAGGTCTGAGTCCTGCAAGCTCCCTAATGCGTAGATTGTATTCACCAGTATTGACTGGTGAGGACAGTAATACCCTCAGATCATTTGTCCTGCTCTCCTAACATTTGTATTTTACTGAAACAATAGAATCAAATCCAGTAGCACCTGTCTGACCTCTCCTATGTATGGCAGAGTATTTTGGGTGCAAGAAAGGAGCTTGATTTGTCATTTTAAAGAATTAAAATGTAGGCATTTTTGAATGCCTTTCTGAAATGCTGTCCCCCAGCTCAGTGCAGCTGTAGAAGGCACACGTACTTAGAGCCTGTGTTTTGCATTCATAAAGTCCATTTTAAGTAACTATTTGCTTCTATATCGCTCAGACTTGTACACTAACAAACAGAAATAAAGCACATTTCCCAAAGTTAAACTCACTGGGTTTTTTACAAGTTGATGACAGATATTTTCTCCTGGACCACAGGAGGTCTCTCACCAGTGTTACAGTATATGGTCTCTACAGGACACGCTGAAGGTGATTTGTGTCCACAGTCAGAGGAGAAGTACCTCATGGGGACCACGTACCACTGGAGTGGTTCTGCTCTGCAGTGGCTGTACATGAGACAGGTGAAGACACCTAAATGTAAAACAGTCGGAGCTCCAAGGCTGGCACACCCTACATGGTGCTGGTGGTTTGCTGCTGGGATTTATTGGTGCATAAAAATGCTGTGGCTGCTCTGGCAGTGGGGCCAGCTGGCACAGCAGAGCCCCAGCCAGCACCTCTGAGTGTTACACTCCAAAACAGGTTGGTTGCATCCCAATTGATGGATGGGCAGAGCTGGGCCAGAGATTGGCTTGGGAGAGCACTGCTTGGTTTGGGGCCAGGTGCTGTGCTGCCAGGGACCATCTCCCACCGTGAGAGTGCCGACCATCGGGTTCCTTGTCACGGGAACATTCCCTGGCACTGCGTAATGTGCTGGGATAGATGGAGCCTGTGATCCTCAAAGAGTGATTTTATTAATATAAATCCTACGTAGGAGGACAGCTCTCATTTATGAAATAGGTTCAGTCTTGTGTGGGAAGCTGAGGAGAAGGAGGAAGATGAGAAGAGAGATTTAACCCCTTGATTCTTGACAAGCTTTCTTGATTCAAAGAAGAGATTGAACAAGCTATTGCCGTGTAACATCAGGGAAGTTTGTATAGGTCATTCATTGGCTGGGACACACAGTTACTGTTCTGCTGCCTCTGAAGCAGATGTTCAGTAGTTTGTTTGGTTCTTTGTAGTCTGGGAAGAATTGCACTTTGTCCTTCTGACTATATTTTTTCAACTGAAATTTTAAATGTTAATTTGAAAATAATTCTGTCTTATCTGTCAAAGATGCTCCTATTTTTATTTTGTTTACTATCCCACAGACTTACAGAGTAGGTACAGGACATGGCCAGTTGCAGTGTTTTTGTTTAGACAAAGATACCTTCATGTTTCTCCGACACTAAAGTTGTCATGTACGACTCAGAAAGTGAAAAATTACTAAAGACTGTGGTTCATGAGTAATTGAAAGAGGGAGAAACTCTACCCTGTCTCTCTGCCCAGCAACTTGGGAATTTTCCATTTGCTTTACTTGGACTTTATGGTATCAGTTTTTAAGAATAAGTTAAATAAAAAACCTGTTCTGTTTGCTTTCAGACATGTGGTCAGAGTATCTAAGAGCAAACATAGAATCAAGAGCAGACTTAGTAGTCTTTCACCCATCTGCAAAGTATTTTAGCTATTGCTGTGTTGCATTCCAGTCTAAAACATTATTAATATCTATGGACTTGCTCAGCAGCCCATGTGCTATAATATAATGGGAGTGTATTGTGTATTGTTTATAATTGGGTCTTGAAGTGGTGAGCTTTTTCTCATATTTATTCGTGTATATATGTGTCTTTTGCCGAATCCCTTCATTCCTCCTTTTATCCCTTTTCATTGATTGTGTAAATTATACCTAAGGTTGTATAATCCTTTTCTTGTCATGAACCCATTTTAGTACGTTGCTTTCTTTGTCTTCTGTCATCTTCAGTTGTCTGAAACAAGAGACCACAGCCCATGTGTTATTTCTATCACACACACTCCATGGATGAGATGTGGGCAGGGAGTCTTCCTTAGCAGAAACTCTTTCTGTACAGAAGCTGGATAACTTCTTAGCAGATGCAGTTAATGATGCTAATCATTTTAATTCTGTTTCAGAATAAATATAGTGTGGTTTAATTTGTGGCTGGCAGGTTTCTTCTTTTTTAAATCACATCTTCTGAGGCTATTTACATGAGATTTTCGTTTTTCCTTTTTTTTCCCTCTCATCATCTATTTTTGGCTACAATCTGGAGAAAAAAAATATCTATCAAATAGATAATGCCTCCCACACCAGCTTCCAAGGGCTAATTTGAAGAATAGAAAAATAGAAAGCTCTGCAGAGCTGGAAACCATCAGAACCAGACAGTCCTGGAAGTTCAGCTTCCTGCCTTGGAGGAAATCTTTGCATCTTGCAGTTGTGCATTTCTTGTACCACTTCTTGCAGTGTTTCCTAGAGATTTTTTAGTATGTGACTATGGGTCTAGAAAGAGTACATGGTAATACATCCAAACAAAAGCTGGAATGTAAAATGGATTTTGTGGTGTAGGTTTTTTTGTTTGGTTGTGTTTTTTTTTTTTATTGTTGTGTTTTTTGTGGTTTTTTTTTTTAAACTAGAAAAGGGAAAAGATTTCAAGCACTTATGTGTAATTCAGAGAGCATTATATATCTCATAGAGATTGTGCTTGAATTAGTTTTCATATGGTGGAGAGAGGAGTGTGGCAGATTATTTTATGTTTCACAGAAAATGTCGTTACATCAATGTTACATATTTCATCTCAAATTTCTGCCAGATAAGTGCCAAAATATTTTAGCAAAGCAACTTAATAAATATGCCCTTCCAATATTAAAAATCAAAATCAACCTTTGATGCTCTTGTGTGAATGTACCAAAACATCATATTTAGTGCTGTTAATCAATTTATGTTCCAAGAAAACTGCAGTCATTTTGTTCAGTCTTCAAGTGTGAAGGTTGACAATAATCCTTCCCAATTCATGACATTGGCCATTCTGAGGGCAAGTTGCAGTTCCTGAGCAATATATGATGTAATCAGTGTAAAGAAAATTTCTGTTCTTGTGCAATATATATCCATTAAAAGATTTCCATATTTTGTAGACCTTGCAAATTGATGTGTGAGTGTTTTAATCAGGAGCGTGCAAACCCACCTGTCTCTTGGGCATTCCAGCATCACAGATTCTGATCAGGGTGATTTCTGTGATTGAGTACCCATTTTTGAAGTGAGTTAAAAAAACAAGGTGCAAGATAGAAACGTCAGCAAAGCATTCCTCTGAAAACCAGAAGAATAAAAGGAATTGCATTTGCAGAATTAGCTCTTTTCTAATGCATCTTGAAACAATTGGATTGGCCTTGAAATGTTTTCTTCTGAAAAGGTAAACTCATTTTGTTTATGTCTCGTCTGTACTATTAAAAATCAGTTTTAGGCATTAGTGTAGAGCAAATTTCTGTGGAGAGATTTCTGTCAAGAAGAGGAAATCATTGTGGTTAATTGTGGTACGTGCTGGCACAGGCTGACTTGTTATTAGCAGCCAATGCATGTGGAAGGTTTTCCGTTAGCGTGTGAAGCTCTTTAATGCCGTCCTGGGGCCTCACAGTAATGACTTTCACAGGTAATAGCAATAACATGTTTTGTGATCCAGTTTCTTTCATGAATGCATTATGAAATAATTTCAGAGTTCCAGTAGTACTGCATTTTTGGCATACTGGCATCATTTTGAAGTGGTATGGTAGGTACATTACTCATAACAAAAACGCCTGTAAAACCTGTACGTGTGTCTTGGAGTAGAGTGTGATTCTCTTGAAAATCCTAACTAAAAACCTGAAATAAAACAGAAAACTTTGCTAGAGAGAAATGGCAATGTGATTATTTTCTGCTGTTCACATACATAGTAAATGGAAGCTGTTAGATTCAGAGTTACTTCAAGGAGTAATTTAAAAAAAAAAAAAGGAATGGTTTAAAAAAAAAAAGTAAAGTTGGATGAGGTCAGAAAATAAACAAGTTCTTGTTAATAATTTACACTGGAAGGAGCCAAGAGGTAAAAAAATCCTTTTTCTCAAATC
Organism: Anabacerthia variegaticeps; assembly: GCA_035583185.1. NCBI lineage: Eukaryota > Metazoa > Chordata > Aves > Passeriformes > Furnariidae > Anabacerthia > Anabacerthia variegaticeps. Next base: position 9,664,854 of record JAWWEW010000078.1, on the reverse strand, counting down.
AGCTTTCAATGGAGAGATACTAGTGAATGATAAGCATGCAATATAATGAGTGTTATATATGGGATGTTGCTGCCTTTGTGTTTGGAAGCGTGGTTTGCTGCAGGATGCTGGGGCAGGGCAAGAGGCACCTCCGTCTGCAAAGTGCAGAATCAAAAGAGGTTGAGGAACGTGATAAAAGTATTCCGGTGCAATCTTTCAGTGTTGTTCGATTAAAGATAACTCCTCCACGAGAGCGGAAGTTTGAACGTGGCCTTTCAGGCTGACCTGCTGCTCTG
>JAWWEW010000078.1:9652157-9664479 GCA_035583185.1 Anabacerthia variegaticeps | reverse complement strand
GTGTTGTTCGATTAAAGATAACTCCTCCACGAGAGCGGAAGTTTGAACGTGGCCTTTCAGGCTGACCTGCTGCTCTGTGCCTGCAACAAAAACTCCTGCTTATTGATTCTGAGGCTGCAGGGGGCAATGGGGTTTGGGTTATTAATTTGTACAGCTGAGGCCTAGATGCTGCTCAGTAGGAGAACTCCATGCCTTTAGTAGTTCTGTGATACTGTTTTATTTTTGAATTCAGGTATTTTCAGACAAGGGGTTACCCTTTCATGGGTGCTGCATGGGGCAGGATTGGAGGAGGGGCTGATTTTATTATTTTTTATTTTTGTGTCTTAGACAGCAGAAATAGAGAATGGTTTTATTTTTTTACAGAAAGATGGTGTTCAGTTGCACTCCTAAAGCCTAAGGGAAAAGAGAAAGTAAAATGTTTTGGGAACTGGCTCATTTCAACAACAGCTCCCTTTGTCTTTTTCTTATATATGATGTTTGTGGGTTTTTTTCATGGAGCATAGTTCCCTTCCCTCCTTTGTATACAGATTTCTCTAGTAATTATGAGAGCCTGTCTGTTTGAATTTGTCACATTTTTGGCAGCCAGTGTTCATCTGCAGACACTGTTTCTGTAAAGGAATGGCGTACATGAAGCATGAGGAGGGGACTAAGGCTCTTTTGCTTCTAAGCAGCTTCTAAGCCCAGACCCAGACACCACATAGAGCAGGATGGGCATCTCCATCTGCCTGTGGGCACTTCTTCCCATAGCCATGAATTGCTGTTACTGGCTTGGTTGTATTTCCTCTTTAATATAAATGAGAGCATATACTACTAATATATTTGGTGGCCCAGCTATCAAATCCCGTTCTTCAAAAGCATCTTCTTCCTCCCCCAAACCTTTCTCATCACCCCAGGCTTTGTTCATGAGGCTAAACCACTGTTTATAACGGAAGCAACACCTCACCCCGCCCCCCTCCCCACATTAAAAATGTAAAGGGAAAATAGGAATTACTCAGCCTGCCAAGAGAAAACTTTGCAGAGATGTGCTGTGGTGTCTCCGCTTTCTGGCTGCTGGATATCACAGGGAGGAGGGAGAAGGGAGAGCCTCTCTGCCCTACCTCCGATACCTAATTAGAGGTTTAGTCTCCATCCCAGTATGGAGTGTTCACACTGATGTACAAAGTCTGAGCAGACTTCTGCTTGCAAAGCATCCCAGGATGCAGTGTGTGTAAAGAGCAGGGATACCTCTGCCATAGCTCATTTAATCTTTCTCCTCTTTTAATTTCAATTCACTTTTAGAATTAATTAGAAAGAAAATAAATCACCATAGGTTTTCCAGTAGCTTTCTGTCACAGTGAGAGAAATGAGCAAAATCATGACTGAAGTATCCTGTGTTCTAACTGTGTAACCCTTTGCTCTGCTCTGGTTATGAAACAAACAGCCCAGCAGGAAGGGGATCGTTTTGGGATAGTTTGATTACTTTTTCTCTCTGAGAAGCTGTTTTCCTCCATGTCTTATTATGATCTGCTGTGTCAAATTACTCTTGATCTGCTTTCAAAAATAGTCAGAGCTCTACTTAGGAAAAACCCCAAAACTTTCAAGTTGTTTTCCAACATTTTAGTTTTATTTATGTATTTCATGCAAAATTTTGCTGTCTCAGGATGTTGCTTGTATTGTTCATGCCAGTTTGGATAGATGGCTAGATAAGAGGCATTGCTAAAAAAGTAGGAGAACAAAGCTGTGTCCTGAAGTTTTGTGAGCAGATTACATTTCATTTTTGAAGTGCATGTTACTGCACAAATCCTTTTCATTGTCTTCACTTGAAGGTGTGCAAACTTGCTTTTTTCTTTTTCTAGGGAAATGCTATTCAGTGAAGCTGAGTTTGGCTGCCCATTAAGCAAAACAAATCTGTTGACAGCTACTAATGGGTAGAAGCAACTCTGGCAGTAGTTACTAAGGTTGGAGTTGTCTGAGGCTTGTCTCCCTCTGATAATAATTTACAAACAAATAATAGCAGGGTTTTTAAATATTCTTTGGTTCGTAGCAGCTCTGATTTCTAACAGTTCAAAAAGCAAAGGCAACTGGGCTTAGAAAATACAAACATGGGTCATCCCCAGCCATGTTGTGTTACGTGTAGTTAGAAGCGTAGAGGGTGTTGATTTGAAAGCAGACTAAGTGGTTGTCAAATTATAATGAGATGCCCAAAGAGTCATGTTAGTTAAAGAAATTGGTTTTGGTTAATATTGTGTACTTCCTTAAACACAGAAGGAAAATTAGGGGCATTTTAGTGCTTTTAATAATTTTTAAGGGTGTTGTGTTAGGTAGAGATAGGGGTAATAAAACTAATGGAAATACCATTGGAAGCTGTAGCAGAACTTCCTTTAATTTTGGCTGCACTAACATTTCCATTGGAACAGCTTCCAGTGTGAAAACTGCCTCTAGAACTGCTCAACTGGTCCTGAAATAAAGAACAAGGAGAAATTGCTTTTACTCATTAAACCCATGCTTTTTCAGATATGATTAACACATAAGAGGTTTTGCCTTTTTAGAAATCTTTTTATGTTAAAGCATACCCCAATTTTTGCCCCATTTTTAGACCCCTAAAGATATACCTTTCTGGGAGGGAGTACTCAAGCTGTTCAAAGCAAATGTTGGGACTGTTTGGTTGAGGTAGGAGATGAGGTGTGGGAAGGACAGACAGAATCTGCTTGGACAAAAAGGCTGTGCTACTGGGTCTTCAGCCACACCAGGCAGTCTCAACTTCACCTTGACTCCTGGGGAGCTGCGGTAGAATATAGAGAGTTAAATCTGGGAAAAATCCCAGCATGAAGTTTCCTGGCCTCTTTCCTTCGGCTCTCTGTAAGACACGGCCTCGCTGAGTTGCTTTTCTGGCCCTTGAATGAGCCAAGGGGAACCGGCACCCTGTCAAGCTCCAGCCTCCCTTCCTCGGCTTGGCAGAAGTCACCTTTGTGCCTGGATAATGAAAATGCATCTTCGGTGTAGCAGTTAGAGGGAGGAAATTCCAGGCAGTTTGGGACAGTGCTGTTACCTGTAATATTAATCAGCTCACACTGCGAAGCCACTCTTGAGAGTGGTGCCTTTTTTTAGGGAACTACTGCGAAGCAGCTGCACGGCTTCTAGTGAAAATAGGGATAGTGAGCCTTTTTGCATTTGGGTATCAGTGCAGGAGAGCTTTCTATATCAGATAAGCATGAGCATGGAATGTGGGGGTAAAGTATCTATTCTATCACATTTAATGTTTAGAAACAGCACACCTTTTGATATGAATTCCTAACTTCCATAGTTGGCCTTTTAGACAGGAAATGCTTTTTATCTAATTAAAAAAATTCTTCTGTGAAGAACATCTGATTACTTATATATATATACACACACTGTGTTTTCCTCGATTAGAGCCTGTCAGAGCTGCAAGGTCACACGGCCACCTTCCCTCTTAGAAATCCCTGCTAACTATTTAACCTTCATCTTCACTTTGCAGTGCTCCCGCGAGCGTGTGACTTGTGATGGAATAACTTAGCATGCTGTATCCGTAGTCATCACTGCAACTGGCAAAGAGGGGATGTGGTTATTTATAAAGCTGTAGGCCATCACACAGTTTTAATAGACATTCGTTTCCACATTTGTTTCCATTCAGATACTAAAAATATTAATCTCAACTGTAATATAATGTGATTTTTTGATAACGATAAGAAAAGCTGCCACTTAGAAAGGCCTTTAATTATTTAAGAGATCTAATTCTGTTTTCTACATAGGTACAAACTAATTAGTTTCCTCTTACTAGGCATTTTTGGCACTTATTTTTTTTCTGAAATGATAAAAGATCATCATAATAAAATTTTACGACTGTGAGGAGGAAACCATGCAAATTTTGAGCATATTTTTTTAAGGATAGTGAAACAGCCATGTGAAGCATCCACTTCATTGCTAATTTTGTAGTGTTTGCAACATTAGGCTCGAATTATACTGCCATGTATCACACTTTGGATTTTTGTTTGTTTGTATGCTTTATGAAGGGGTTTAAATTGACTTAAATGAGAGTATATTTTGCATACTTCTTCCTTCCTAGCATGTTGTCTCCTTTGGCTTTATTCTCTCCAATTTTTTTGATGCGTCTGAAAGTAATTCCATAGAAAATATATTTGTTAGCTGTATAAAATTTGCATGCTACAATGCACTTTAGCTGAGGTTCTTTTCCTCTGAACGTAGAATGCTGGTGCTGAAGGAAGCAGAAGTGGTGCAGTGCATTTCAGACAGGTGCTGTGTAGGAAACATGAATGGTTGAAAAGGTGTTGGAAGGCAGGAGACACATCCCTGTGTGCCTTTGCAGTCATCAAGGGAGAGACATACTGACAGCTGTTAAAGGGAAAACGAGGGAAAATTTACAGTGACAGTAGTACTGCAGTAATGTAGAGCAGCATGACATTTTGCCCTTTGGATAATTTCTTTCATATTGTTTTAGTTTATATGCTCTTCCTTTGCTAAGTAGTTTGTTTTTCAGAGGTCACTGAGCATCAGCAGCCCACCTTCAGATGGAGGGTTATGTCTGTGTGTGGACACAATAACTGTAAAAATCAGACCTTTGGTGTTTAGATGGAAAGGGGCAAATACAGCAAACTGGTGTTCTTTAACCTCATAATCCTGAATATGTATTCAGTGAGTTGCTGTTTTTTAATTGAAGATCCTAATTGAGGATTTTAACCTAGTTTCTGCCACTCTTTTGAAGAGGCCAGTATGCCAAAGTGCCTTTGGACTTGCAGGTGAAGCCCTACTTTTACTGCCTTTTTCCTATATGACTGAGGATGCCATCATTTCTGGAAACAGCGGTTGACTAAATATCCAGATGACATTTTCTGTGATTTTGTGACTACTTCTACCATATGGTGGAAACATTTCTTGAAAGAAGGACAGATTTGGTGGAGTAAAAAGAAATGCTCCAACATCCCCATCCAAAATCTATGTCTGCCTTGGCAGAGTATGACAGAAATAGGATGTTGTTGAAATTCTTCTTTCTTTCCAAGAAGCTGTTAATGTTCAGCATCACAGGCAGGGAGCCTCACCTGGTGTTTTACATCCTGAGTGGCTTCCTTGTCTGCTGGTTTTTCCTAATCTCCGACTTTTCTAAAGAAACACTGTGGAAGAGCCTGAAGTGAGCAGTGAATCTCACAGTGTTGCTCCTAAATCATCCTCACATTATTCCCATCAAATGTGCTAAAGGCTAAACCTAAATGGAATGAATCTACCCAGAGGACTGCCAGTATAAAAGGATTCACATGAAAGGACTCTTCAGATGTCCAGTGGAGAGCTCTCTAGAGCCTTTTACTAGTCAAAAACTCTTTTTTAAAAAAATTATATTTTCCAGTCAATTCACCCATTATGCATCTCTTTATGTGTAATGGGAAACAATTAACTATCAATGAAAATCCCAATAGCTCTTTGGTAACTGAAATTTCAGATACGTCTTGTGGCAAACCTGAGCCACGAGTTTATCGAGAAAGGCTGAACTTTGCCATCCTCTCCGTAATGGGTTGTGATGCAACAGAAATAGTTACTGCAGCTTCCAAGTCCTGGAGGACACCCTGTTGGCATGCAATTCATAACTGATATTAAAGATTGTGTGTTTAGGACAGAAAGGGGCTGTTCCTGTTCCATGTTTTCAGATCATCAGGAGGTTGGAGGGAAGGGATTACCTGGTATCTCTCCAGTGACAGGCAGATTTATGGAGGGCTGCAAAGTAATAGTCTGAGCTGTTAACAATTTTGTTTACTAAAAAGTGGTTACTATCCAAGAAACAAAATCTTCCCCAGCCTTCTGTGACTATTGCTTCAGGAACCTGTGATTGGATGAAGGAAGAGGCTTTTTCTCAACAGTCATCATTGGGTTCAGTTTGGGAGGTTGGGATGGCATGTGAATTTAGGTATCTGGCGTCTAGATGTACTCTGAAATACTTCGTGATGCTATGATCTGTGGGGTGTGGTATTTGTGTGTTGGCACCCAATATCTCAGTATTCTCTAGATTTTGGTGATGTGTCACAAAGATTTGCTGGAACTGTTACAGAGATATATATGATCCAGGTTTTGTTAAAATGTGGAATTGCTGAGCTGTTTCTATACCATGTACTTTCATTTACTCAGTAGTTCATCTCCCCGTGTCTTATTCTAGGATTTAACCCCTTGGTCAGGTCCTGCCAGCTTCTATTTAGAAAAAAAGAGGAAGTTTGCAGTACCTGGGTGGTTTTCACCATTAATCCTAGGCCCAAGCACGAAACAGGATTGCTAAGTGGGGACTTCCTGAGAGGTAGCCAGCAATATTGAATGGTGATAACATGCAGCAGCTTGATGTATGTACAGGTCAGCTGACAGCAACAGAGGAAACAGAAAAACTCACAAACCAGAATTTTCTAGGAAGGCAGTGACTGAAAGTGGCCCCATGGCCCTAGCAGACCCAGTCTCAGCACTCCTCACTGGCACCAGGATGGCTCTACCTTCCCGTCAGTTCTCATCCACGCCCGCTGCCAAGGCTGGATGTTTATCCACTGCTGTCAGGACAGAGAGGGACTTCATTTGTGTGTCATGAGCATGGCAGTGGAGGACTAGACAATAATTCCATTTTTTTCATACCAAATGCTTCCTTGCAAACCAAATCTGGGTGCAGGAGTGAAGATTTGGTGGAAGTCCTCTGGCAGCCAGCCAGTGTCCTGGCTGGAGATCTGATTCGGTTTCTCTTCTCATTCATGGGAAGGAGCATTGAAAGGGTCCTCCTTAAAACTCTGCTGGTTCACCTGTGTTCTGCAATTGTCTGTCACCCTGTGAATACATGATTTAATAAGTAAACAGAATTTTAAGCAGATTATACAGACAGTTGAAAAACACAAAAAAGCTCAAAGCCTCGAAATAGCTGTTTTCAATTTTCACTGCTTGAATAGAGTTTCAGAAGGATTTAACCTTTGTTCTTTGATCATGCCACAAAAGAATATATACATGCAAACGAGGAGACTGAGGTAATGATTATATGCAAAGATGCTGCTAAGTATATAATTAAAAACTGCCCTGAGAGACACCCCCAAATTTTATATCCTAATTTTATTTTATACTGCCATTTAGAGGAGGGATGAATTCACCTCTCCCACGCAGTCTTTGCACCTGTTTCGTATAATGGGCAGATTCAAAATTCATCTTTGTAGGAAGTCTGCTCTGTAGTATTCAGATAATATTATGCAGTATTTGTTAACCTAAATTTTGCCCCCATCAAATACTTCAGTCTAGACTAATTGGCTGCAGTGCTTAGCATTTAAATTATCAAGCAATGGGGTCTGTGAAAATTGATATTCCAACGTTTGATACTAATTCTTTGTTTTCTACTTCTTCACTGAGAAAATTGCAGCAATTGTTCTTCAAAGCTTGAAGCAAAGGAAATAAACATATAGTTACAGCTATGCTTACGAATGTCAGGAAGAGATTTTTATTTTAGGTCATGGTGATTTTATGTGGTGGGATGTTGAAACCAGGGATTCTGTAATCTTAGAATCATAAAATACCACATTGTAACACACACCACATAAAATTATATGCCGGTGAAGTATGTAAAGATGATAATATTGGTGAACCAAGGAAATTCTATAACAGTCCTTTTAGCTTCTGTCCTGTCAGTAATATTTTTGTACTCCTACTTGTAACTTCTACAGGTTCTTTCCCTAACACAACTTGATGTCTCTCTATGTTTGTATGTCCTGCAGAATAGGGCTTTGATACCAGCGGAGACATCTGTGTCAACACAAAGGCTAGTGATAAAGTTTCAGAATATAATGAAATGCAGCAGCCAGGTTTTTCTACTGACAAAGGTGGGAAATTTACTTTTGCTGGGAATTTCTTTTTCGTAACTCACAGGTTGCTGCATTGTTTTGAAATAACTTCCCCTGTAAAACGTGTTTTTTCCTACAGAATCTGACCAACAAAAAAGTGTAGAAAGCACTACAGTGCTTGAGATATTGCTGACATCCATTGCTGTTCTTCCCAGGCAGGGGCACTTCTCAGAGCTGTTGCAACAGCACTTGCAGTGTGTGTTCCTGCCTTCTCTATCTCATTACCCATTTTCAGAAAAGGGAGGTAGGCTTGAGGAATATGAGATACACTTATTGATTCTCAGTGTCTTAAGATTATGCCTAGATACTGGTGTGCTTCTGTGACCCTAGTTGTAGTTGCAAGGGTTCCAGTGATGAATGCATCTAAACAGAATGGATATTTGCACTGATAGGCAGAGAAAGAAAAAAACCTTGAAGATGTGGCACCTAACAGATGCTCTACTAGCTGCAGTCAGAGCAGATTTGCAGGTGAGATTAGATCTGAGCAGTGAGCTTTGTATTTGGGAAGGGGGCTGGAAGCTTTACCAAAAAAGCAAAGGAGCCAGCCAGTGAGCCAGGAGTCACATTGGAAGAGGAGGACAAGCTGTTGCACTGGGTGCAGTTACCTGAATGGTAATGCCAATTATTGCCCTTCAAGTGGAGGTACCACCACGGAGCTGTGCTTCTGCATTAGGAACTGTTATAAACCCCAGTTTTATTTCTAGCCCTTTATGGCTGAGGAAGTGTTTCACTTTTTCAGCTCAATACCTCTAATGCTTTGTGCTGTAAGTTATATAGTTGCATTTCATTAATGCTGCTGGCAGTTAATCAAAGTGGAAGAGCTGTAGTCCAGCACTGCTGCATCTCAGATGTCTGTTCACAATGCTTTCGTGCTCCTTGTTTTCTGTATTCCCATCTGGCACAAGATCCTGTGCCTGCAGTACACTGTTGACATTGGGCTGCCCCGTAATAACAAATGATTTGTTGCTGTATCCCTTGAAATAACTGGCTATCTTCTCGCCTGGTGCTGGATTTTCAGGAACACAGTCTCTGTGAGGAGCCAGCTCTGTGCTGTTGCCATAGCTCTCACAGAGAGTGGGGAAGGCGGTGGGAGGGATGTGAGGACCAGCCGGGCACTGGGCCTGGGCCTCTCAGCATGGGACCTCAAGGCTCTGGGTGCCCTGTCATGTGCACAGTGCGTGGCTCAGGCTTTGTGGGCTCTGAAGGAGCAGCCAGCTGCAGCAGGAGCTTCCCTCTGTGAATGCAGAAAATAGAAGGCAAAGGAGCGTGGGTGTTTCATGCACTGGGTAGCTGTAATTACAGATTTGGATTCCTGGCAGCATTGAATGCACTGGAGGAGCCAGGGCCAGATGGGCATAGCCTCCTGGTGTCTACCAGGAACTGTTTAAATGCATTTTCCCAATATCAATCACAAATCTGTGCAACTCTTTTTTTTTTTTTTAAATTCTGAATAGCAGCAAGGAAATATGAAACTCACATGCCTCACACAGCATCTCTTATTGCTGTTTAAACAGTGTCTCATGAAGAGAAATTGGAATGAGTCCTTAATTTATCTGTGATGACTGCTGTTTGTTTCTTGGGGGAAGAGGGGGTGTCTTCCTTTGTAAACATCTCAGCTGTCTCCTTAGATGTACTGCTTTTCTGGCCCATGTGAGAGTCTTGCAAATGATAATGTAATTACTGTTGTAATGGAGCTCAGGTAATAGGTAATGGAAAAATGCCATTATTCACAGCCAGAAAGCAAAATTCAAAGGAGAGGTGATGTGATTTCTTAAGGTTGGATGGGGTGTTTGTGCAAGAAAAGGGTTTGGAACTGCCTTTGATAATTATGTACCAGCTTTTTCTGGATATGTTGTGAAAAGAAGGTTTAATCCTGTCCATTCTTAAGGAAAACTTTGCCTTTCATTTTAGGATGCACTAGCAATGGCCTTCATTTATTTGGTTTTGCTTATTCCAGCTAAGCTTTGGGGACATGCTCTGGAAGGTATGCTAGGGTGTAGACCATCAATATGTGAATGACCTGCCTGGCAAGACGCTCTGCCCTATGAAAAAGGTGAATTCTCTTGTTCCACCTGTGTTCTGGTTACTGCCACACCACACAATGTGCACAAGTGTGGCTGAGGTCATGAGTTCAACGCAGCAAGGCCTGTACTAATGTAGTGTATTCACTCTTACAGAGAAATACAGTTTTAATCACATTTTTAAAGTAGTGCAGAGAAAGTAATTTTTACAGTATGTTATTTGTGGGGTTTATGGAAGATGGTTTTCCTTTTTTTGTCATTACTAAAGACCATTTGTTTTTTTACACATCAGTGACTGTAACAGGATTGACTGATGTTTTGGCAAAATTCTCAATGAGCAACAAGCAAATTAGTTACTTCCTCTTCTTGAGTATTACGTACTGGTGCTCTCTGCTATTGAACAGTTCCTGTGGATCAGTGGCTAGCAGAAGGATTGAGCAGGCATGTGAACACTGCTTAGGTGATAGAGAGCCTTCCTTGATGAAGGCTGTTTCTGTTTTTAATTGTCATATTGGCAACCCTTCTGATCTTGCCTGGAGGGCAATCCTTGAAGCAAATATCCTCTTCGCCACCTTCTCTCTTCCTCTCCTCTTCCTTCCCTCCCCACTTTCCCGCTTTCCTTTAAGTAAATAAGTAATCCTCAAGGTATGGAGAAAATTTTGAAAACAGGACTTTGGCATACACTAGAAGTTAAGAAAAAAGGGTAGAGAAACTTAATCATGGTAGATATCAATCTCATAATTTGTAGGTTGAAACCAAGCTTATTTTTAAATGCTGATGGCAGCAGTATTGCAGCACATAAAGTAATTGATGATTTAAAGAGATTTAGAAGATTTAGTTCCTCAAAAAAAAAAAGTGTAAATCCTCATTCAGCTCTGGGTATACTGCCTGCGCTTCTGCTCCTGACAGGATGGCAAAGATAAATAGAGCTGTGCTGTTATGTGAATGACCCATTTGTGGCTGAAAGAATTGGCAACAGTGTTATGAATCGATTGGCGTGAAGGAATTACTGTGAACATCTACTTGGTAGAATTCAGGCCATTTTAGTGTTCAGAAATAGTATAGGAACAAAATATTGCCACTGTTTTCCTTTCCTGTCTGCCATTTGTAATTGGTTTTTGCATGTTTTCTTACATGGTTGAAATCTTGAGAATAATTTCAGAATAATTCATTACACCTGTTCCATAGGATGATTAATGATTATGATCCAGAGGGACTGGCTGTGTGGTCATTTGGATGTTAGTTCTCTTTTTTTGATCAGTTGATTGTTCTGCATTACCTTACGGTCCATGATTAGATAAACCATAGCCATCAGCTCAACTTCCCCTTTGATCAAACTTTATACATTTATATAGTATAATATATAATTGAGTACTTTTTGATACAAACAAACTGAGAAAAATAAATATGTGTTGCAGAAATCAAAACAGAAATTCCTAAATTCTGTTAAAGAGTCTCCTTAATACTATCTTGAGCAATCAATATCAAACTCACTACTTTCTGATTGTTCCACAGAGGTGCCTTCTTTCCTGGTGGAGGTCTCTAGGCTAGAATGTCATTAATTGATGACGTGAAGCTGATTGCATTAAAACATCAAGACTCCATTTAGCCTCAAGACTATTTCTCCTATGGTCTTGTTTGAGATTGGCACAATATTCTAAAAATGTTGTCAAAAATGCCATGTAGAAGGAAATAGTAATCTCCATAAGCCTCTGTCTACATTTGCTAATACATCTGTGTGCACCTATCATTCTCTACCACAGGGGCAGACTTGTGTTTCCCACTTTGGTTCACCAGAACCTTCAGGTCTTTTTTGACAAAGCTGCTTCCTTGCCAGTCAGACCCCACTCCATATATTTCTATAGGGTTATTCTATATGGGATGCAGGACTTCATACTTGTCGTCACTGAATTTCAGGAGGCTCATGTCGGGACATTCCTCCAGCCTCCTGAGGTCCCTCTGAATAACAGCCTTACCCTCCAGCATAATGACCACCCATGGACTTCCTGAGGGCATACTGTGTCCCACTGTTCAGGTTATCCATGAAGACATTCAACAGTGTTACCCCATTCGGTCCCTCAGACATCACTAGAAACTGGCCACTAGTTGGACTTTGTACCAAGGATACAGTCAAGGATACAGTTGATTTTCTACCTGCCATGCCCACTTTTCTAGTTCCTGTCTCACCATTTTGGCCATGTGACTTAAAGAAAAAGTGTTTGTCTCAAATAGGGGACTCTTAGCCCTCTGCCCTTCTCCTCCTACACCAAAACCTCCTCCAAGCAGTAAGAAGTTCTAGTTCAAGTTCATGAGAGCGATACCTCTAGAGAAATAGTTCCCTTTGAAGTCGTGTTACGTGCTGGGTGATGGATGCTATGACTATGAGACGTGCACCATGGTCACTGTACTGTGTGGTTGAGAGTCAGGTCTAGGGTCTTCATCAGA
>JAWWEW010000078.1:9536974-9646397 GCA_035583185.1 Anabacerthia variegaticeps | reverse complement strand
CAGCTGCGTTTTCAGCAGCATGGCCTCGATACTGGTGATCTCTGCCTGTTCAAGGACAGACACATTAGTCACATAATATATTTATAACATATATTTATAATACATATATATATTCCCTGTTAAGTAGGAACCAAATATTGCAGTTCTGTAGAAACACTGAAATAAGAAATGGATCTACTTGATAACTAGTTTGTTAATTTAGTAATTTCCCTGGAATAAAATAGCTTTCCACTTTTAGAAACAGGTAGGAAAAGTGGTCCTCGCTTTTCTGCTTTGGTATTGCTGACCAATCTGGTCAGCCTGCATTTATCTGTGAAAGCATTTTATTTCTTATCAGAACAGTATCTATAGTGACACATCTCAATTCCGAATATTAAATGTCCCCAGGCTAGAGACAGGCAATGAGTTATTAGTCTGAAAAATGCTTCGAAGTAAATAAACCAGTTTGGAAGTGCTCTATTTCTAGCAAGGAGCTGCTGGAGGAGCTGCCAATTGACTTGAAAGGTGCTTTGCGTGTTCAGTGCAATCAGGGAGCTGGACTGTACTGCTTGGCATTGCTTTTTGGTATGATTGCATTCCTAGTGGAGAATAGATGACTCAAAGTGTTTCTTCGGTGCTGTGATGCAGGAATATGAAAAGATACCTCATCTAAAACATAATCCAAGAGAACAAGGAACTTCAGACCGTTTACCTTCATCCAGTCTTGCCTAACTTAGAGTCTTATGGATTTATTCATAAGCATGTTAAATATAGCTAAATTCACATGCAGGATTGTGAAAACTTGAACAGAGTATGATAATACAAAAAAAAAAGTAGTGTATTTGTATATGTTAAAAAAAATTAAAAAAAGGAAAATGATCAGTACACAATTAAGAACAAATACTGTGCCACAAAAATATTTGTTTTAACCAGATGGTCTTAAGTAATGCAGTCAGAGCTGTGGTCACAGTACATTAGTTTTGTTTCCATAGTAACACTAGTTTGGCAGACTGAGTTATTTAGATCTGCACTGCAGTGTTCATAACAGTCTAATCCTCATATACATGCTTTTATTGAAATTGAAAATGATACCTAGGTGATCGTGCACACTTAAATGGGTGCAGACATCACAAGAAGTCAAATTTCCTCAAAGCAAGAATATTCACATGTACAAATGGTGTTTGTTGTAGGTGGTTGGTGTTATTGTTTTATTAAACATAGTGTAAATAGAAGCATGAAACTATGAATTTGAGTTTAAGCACTGGGCTGCCTTTTGGGCTGGTGAGTGTGCTGGAAGTGGCTCAAGTGGAAAGGGACAAAGCTTAGTTCCAGCTTTTCTCTTCCTGTGGAACTTTAAAACAACTTAAAAGGAAAATAATTGTAATCAGCTAGTCATAAACTGTGACATGCATACTGATCTAGTTTGAAGAGCTGAATTGTGGAGTGGCTCCCAAGATTCTTCTGTGAAAGGCATCTAATTTAGATACAGGAGATCATTTTATCTGTCATGACAATTTGTATGCTTACAGAATATGTCCCAAATAATTAAGAACAACGGGGATTTGTAAAATTTAGAGTCAAACAGTTTCACCAGATGGCAACAGCCAGAATTATAACATATTGTTTCTTGGAGAAATGGGAACAGGTACCACAGCACTTTGGGACACAAATTGCTTGTCCAGGTCTATCTGCAGTTGGAAATACCAGTTTATAGCACAACAGAACTAACTGTGTATCTTTTCTAAGCTATTCAAAGTTTGGACTCTTTCAGACACTCAGAAAGGTATTTCCTTGAAATATACATAGCAAGTTGACTGATTTTCTGTACACTGCCACCAAAAGGGGCTTTGCCTGTGGGGCTCCAAAGCAGCAATTTTCCTTTTGCTCCTCAGCACGCCAGGAACACCCTAATTACAGAGGGCCTTGAGGCATTCAGAAGGAGCACAGGATTCAGAATTGGCTTGGCAAATTTTGACAAAGGCCAATAATCTAATTAAAAACAAATGTGCTTTCCATTTTGACTACAAGAGGAGAAATAAAATCTAACTTTATCTTCCTATTGATCATTAAAAATGAAAGTATTCTCTTAAGGTAATCTTATTGTATATGAATAGAAAACCAGCAAATTTTTTTTTTTTTTTACCAATGATGTGTTGAACACTTTTACAAAAGGGGAACATATTTTACTATATCAAATTATGTGCCTATTTTGCTTTCTCCAGGGTAACTGACTTGCTTTTCATTCAAATTATAAGTGTCCAGTTATTTTTAAAGTTGTTTAAGGAAAAAAAAAGGCTTGTAAGGGGAACAGTTTAATACTTGATGTCTAATTTCCCTCTGCCACAGCGGAGATGCTGGTCACATCCTTATTTAACATTTGAGAACCCTGGACTAGGCATCATGGGCCTTGTGGGGGGAGAGTCACACGGTTTGTATGAACTGAGTTTTCCATTAATCTTTGGAAATGCCTCTAACACTCAGATTCTGGGCAGGCGAAGGACTTGGCGTGAGAACGGGTAGGGAGTGTTAGTTTCTGCTGTGTCAAATCTGTTGTACATAGAAGAGTGGGGTTTCCATCCATTTTCATTTTTTCCCATAAAACTAGTCTCTTCTTGTAAACTTTAGCCTAGTGGCTGACTCTTCTCTTTGCACTTTGAAAGCTGCTCTTTAGAGTTTGTGTTGCAAAATTGTATAGCTGTGGATGTATCTGTGAGCAGTAACCTGTAATATAAAAAGTAATTTTAAACCAGAGTGAAATAAAGATGTAATAAAGTATACATACCATTTTAAATACCCCACACTTTGCCTGCATGTTGCAGCATACACAGAAAATGCCATGACACTTTGGAGTTACCTCGAATACGTAAAAGGAGTGATGAGTTTAAATCATGAACATTCATTTGGAAATGACGCATGTAGAAATATTTTTATTTTCATTAGAAGAAACACCTGAGAATTCAGTGACTGAAGTAGGTTAGGGGAAATTATTTAGTACTGTTTGTCATAGGCTTTTTGCTTTGCCTTTGATGTAACATTCAGTAGTGTTTACAGAAATAGCTTGGCTCAGAAATAATTTATGTCCAATTGATCTTCTAGATCATCCTGAGTTAAGGAAAAATGTTTGTGGTCAGTTTTTCTGCTGCCCATGTGGTTCCATTGTTGGGTTGGGTTTTTGTTGTTGGTAGTGGTTTTTTTGGTTTGCTTGGTTTTTTGGTTTTTGTGGTGGTTTTTTTTTTGTGTTTTTTTTGTTTTGTTTTGTTTTTGTTTTTTTGGTTTTTTGGTTTTTTGGTTTTTTTCCCTAAAACTTTGCTTAGCAGGGGAAGAGAAGAAATTTGGTTTTCATTTCTAAGTAGGAAGTGTAAGCTAAGGAATGCATTTCCAGGGCAATACCTATTAGTAGATTTTAGTGAACAATTGCCTTAGGGGGTGTGTTGGGGGTACAGGAGGGGTCTCTGTTGACTGTACACCCTTCCTGGCAGGCAGCTGGAGTTGCTCTGTGACACACAGCATTAATGTGGCTACCCCACATTCAAGTAGAGTTGCCTGACATCCGGCCAGCTCAGGGCAGCAAACTCAGCCAGTCCACCTTCGTCTTCAAAAGATCTTGGTAGATGTGCACCAAGTGTTTGTGATTCTGAGCTCTGAAGTGGTTTTCATATCTATTTTTGGCTAAAAGCAGTCAAAGAAATTTCCATACAAGGATTGCTTTAGAAACATAAGTTAAAGTAGTGCTGGGAGGAGGTGAGATTATATTTTACTGTTGGAGCGTGTGATACTATGACAGCAAAATGCAATTTTAATATATAATTCTAATGTTTTTGCTTCAAAAGAATTTTTCATTGAAAAAAAAACTTCAGTAAAACTTATGAAATGAAAATATGTAGGAACAGAGCCAAAACCAGTTTCTTATAAAGTGAGCACACACCTGACCATGCTACTTTTCCTGAGTTGCAAAATTGTATTATCAACCAGCTCCCCAGCGTGCTCTGATCCAACTTCACCCCTGTTCGAATTGCAATGAACTCTGGATACCACCTTTAAATCCTGGTGTTTAGATTCTCTGTGCTTTGATGAAATACGTTTTAATCAGGGAATAAAGACCCTGTGATTTTTGATTTGTTGGCCCTTCAGGAAGGAAAGGACCGGGTCCTACAGGAGGTTGAACTGGAAGCATGCGGGTTTTTTGATTGATGGCATTTCATTTCTCATCCAGTGCTAGAGGAGCAGTCATGAGTTCTGATTTAGACTATACTTACCTCCCCCTCCAACAGGCATCTGTGTCTTCTGAACTTGCAGGAATAAATTTACACGGGCACAAACAGGAACTATAGTAGTTTAGGCGGTTACAAGGTAAAAAGCAGAATTTTAAACTAAGCCATTTCTTAGGCAAGATGGTTTTACCACAGCTAAGCCAGCCAAAGAGACCACCACGTGATGTTTGGCATATGGATTAACTTCTAACACCTTTAAATATACTGACTTGTCCTATCTAACCACATGAGGTGTACTACTGCCACACACACATACCTTCCATAGCAGCATGCACTGCAGGAACATTTTCCGAGGTGCCTTGATATCTGCTATCTATTTGGCTGGCAGATACACTCAGTCTCAGTTGACAGCAACTAGCTGAAATAGTGAGAACTGGTAAATGCATCAAAATGGTTCGTAATATTTTGGTATTTTAAAGCATCTTCCTGCTGTATTTTTAGGAACAGAGAAGCAACTTGTGGCAGTCATTTAGACCTTCCTTGGTGCTCAGAAATATGGACGACCTGAGCAACGTGGTGGTTTAATTAAACAATGAGATGGGATGTGGAATCAGTACCTTGGAGCACTTGAGCATGACTAATTTTAAGCATGTGAATAGTGTGCTTGTACTTGGCTGTTGTCAGCTGAATTGGAATGGCAGACTGTCAAACTGATAGCTGTAGCTACAAGGGTCAGCTGAGGGCTTGAGTGTCAGCTTGAGCATCTTCCTCTGCTGGTGCCAGTGGTGCAGCAGGAATACCGTCCTGGAGCATTATGGCCTCTGTCAGGGTGGCTGTCTTGCAGTTTTTGTGCGCTTTTTTAAAGCACTGCAGATTTAACTCTTTTCTCTTGGTCTTCTTCATCTCTTAATATTTTTCCAGTATTGTTTCTTTAAACTGCATCCAGTTTTCTCTGTGTAATATAAGCACACACCGTTTTGGTGCAGACGTTTTAGAAAGCTTATAAAATCTGTCTTATTTTTTTAATTCCAAGCATCTTTTCATCTGCAATCTGTATGGAGCACTCTTTGTCTGTTTTTAGTTTCTTAACAGTAGTGTTATGTTGTTTCCAGGAGGAAAAGATGCACTATTGAGTAAGTAGGTCAGGGGAGCAACCAAATGATGGTGTTTCTGCACAGAAGTGAAGAGGAGAGCTAAGGCTGGAAGTGGAAAGCTGCTCTGAAGAAAGAGAGGTATCTCCTGGGACGGAAGGCTGGGCACTGCCTGCAGGGTTTGCTCTGTGCAGTGCTCTGCTGTCCATCACATGCACTGAGATGATCCACTCGGTCAGTTTATCACAACGTCCTGTTGAGAGATTTACACCCACAGGTTGCTTCTCCTAAAGATTAGGAAATTTAAATGTACAAAACCTGTTATTGTGCAGTAGTGGAATAAAATTATCTGTGGTAATGAGTCTCTTCCCACCCATGAGAGCCTCAGTCACTTTTGTAAATTAGTTGTGAGAGTGGAGGTAACGCACTTGAATGCACAAGGTGTAGCTGCTGGAGGTTTCTGGGAGATGGTAGTGTATTAAAGGTAATTGCTGTAATGCTGCTCTGGCTGATTTTCTTTTCTTTCAGAACTCAGGTTACATCTTTGTTTTCAAAGTCATTGGCCAAGCGCTGCGTTTTTGATACATCTTATATTTGTAGCAATGTAATTTTATTTGAATATTTTTCAATGTTTGTGATAAATGTGTGCACAGCAATTGTAAAGAATTTTGTAAACTCAAGGTATTATGATGCTAGACAAATTTTTTTCCCTTATTTTGCTTAGAATTTTCTTCCTTGTTGGCCTACTTAGAAAAATGTCTACTTTTTTCCTTATTAAAACCCACAAAACTATTGATGTTACCTTGGCGATGCAAGAATGGAAGAACAGAATGGTACTTTGACTAATCCATGTATTTTAAAAAGTGTGGAAAACATTGCAAATTATCTAAGCAAGTTGCTTTTTCGGGAAAGTTTTTGTATTTTATTTCTATGCTCTGTACCAGTTACAACCATCAGCCATGTCTGTGGGATGGGGGACATCTGAACTACTGACAGTGTCTGCAGACTAGAGCTTTACATTTGGCTTAGTTCATACATTTTTTAAACAGATGGAAGAATACTATTGTAGAATAGTATTGTAGGCCAGATGTGGCTGAATCTGTATGTGTCACTAAATGTGCTTAAATGGTCAAAGGATCACTTAGTCGTAGATTTCAGTGATTTAGGCAAGGGTGTTTATACCAGTCCCGTTGTTGGAAAGATTTCTCTAAACTAGGCAATGAGTTCAATTGCCCCACAACAGAAGGAATGCAAAAAGTTTTACATTTCATGTGAAGGCTCCTTGTCTGGCAGTCTGCAGTGTGCAGAATTTGTGCCAAGGCTTTCTGCACCAGACTGGGCTGGCTGCTGGATCCATAACCCAGAGAGATCCAGCTGTGGGGGTTTGAAAACCATACCACACTTTGATGGTATTTTAGGAACCTGTTTACCTCATGTTATGAAAAATACTAATCGATGAAGAGTCTGTGGAGAAGAGAAATGGTCCTTTTTCATTGTTATACCATTTTTCCTCGTTTCATATTTAAATTTTAAATACATTTAACTTTTCAACAGTTCGTGTCAGAGATTTTAAATAATTACTACATTGAGCTAAAGATGAATTTTTAACCTCTTTTCTTCGGAAGCAAAGAACATGCAAATTTACTGTTATTTTCTGGCCCAGTGCCGAAACATCTCTTTTGTTACCATGAAGGAAAATAGAAAGGTTTGATTAAAACCTTGCTCAGTAATTAAATGTCTCGTTTTTATCCTGTAGACATTGTTCCATTTTGGTGGTACTTGTTGTAAGACTCCACGAAATTTTAATAAATCCCTCAAATGAACCCCCAGACAGTTTTCAGGATTTTTTATACTACATTAGCAGTTACAGAAATACACTGCAAAAATAATAAATGCCTGTTAACTGCAAGGATTTAATTGTGTAGATTATTAATTTAGCATGAAGAGCAAACGATGGGCTATATTCTGCTATCGCAGAAGTCTTGCACATATTTTTAGGTTCTGTAAGTAATTTCATTTGGTGTCATGAATGATGTCTCTAGTACCTGGATCTTAAACTGAGCACTTGCTGAACAAATCTATTAATACATAGCCCTGCTTGGCACTACCTATCCAACGTCACCACTGAAAACCCCATGCCTGAGCACCCTGCAGTAGGGAAAGCTGTCTCTTGGGGTTTAATGACATTTTAAGCTATGTGATGTGTAAAGCTTGTAGAATAACTGGTATTTAATGGTGCATTCAGGAAGCATGGGGGATTAAGGCTACTTTCATGCAGAGGGAACTGGAAAAAAATGTGAATACCATGAGGGGAAAGGCCACAGAGGAACCCATAATTACTTTGGGTTGGAAGTTGGCTCTTCTGAGATAAAATCAACTAGAACTTTTTCAAGGTTTGCTTGCACATGATTACCCCATTGAGTATCTGTAGGTTGTTTTTTGCTGGTAAAAACCCCACAACCAGTATAGTCATGTTTCCTATACTCAGAGCTTGCAGGCAGCAGTGCTTCAGGCTCACTTCTTAATTTGCTCCTCAGAAAAAACACGGCTGCTGGATAGGGGGTTGCCTGGGCAGGGCTTTGGAAATGATGGTCCAAGGGACCTACACCAGGGGTGGGAACTGATGCTTTCCAACTTTAACATGTGAGATAGAATGATTTTTTTAATTCTTCTTCATGTTCACCCCAGGCAGCAGCTTCTTCTTGCTAAGCTTCCCTATTCCATCACTGCATTGTGCTGGGTGTCATTTCAGGGCCCCCTCTCTCCTGCCTCTATCTTTCCTGGCACAGTCGTGTTTTCCTGCATTTTCTCTTCTCCTTTGTACTTTTTCTCCTGCTCATGTAGAGCTGCTGAAGGCCTGCGTAGTTTCTGTAGGTTTGTCTGCAGTATGTTGGATCCTTCACCCCTTTTGCTGCAGACACAACCCTGGTGAGGAACCTCTAGATTTATACACATGGATTTATCTGAGCTTCAGGTGGAGTACAAGCCCTTTAATTTCCCAGCTCTCCTTTAAGGAAATAACCCAAAACTGGATTATTTTAAGCAGTAACTCAGCCCTGGCATGCAACCTACAGCTTGTGAAGGAAGCTGGAAAACTGTTTTTCTCAGGAAGCAGCAAACGCTGCTGCTCAGCAGGGTGAGCTCTAGCAAGGGGAAACACTCAAACATAAAGTGTCAGTAAAGCAAACAGCTACAGATAATTTATTAATCTGTGAAACTATGTAAATCTTTCTACATTGACTTCTGGGATGTTTTGCCAAAATACATAACCATGTTTATAATATATTTTAACAAAGGCTATGTAATTACAAAGGATGTCAAGGCTTGGTCAACCAGTGTAGTTAGATATAACAATCTGTTCTTCAGGATACAAAGTATTTCTGCATGGACATCCCTGTAAGGCAGAAACAAGTGCCGTTTAAATGAAGGTGGTATTTCATTTTACGTATAAAAACTTCCATGTAAACATTAAGGCATGAGTTTCATTTCTGTTTCCAGTGCTTCTGTTAGCATTAATATGCCCCCCCCCCCGCCAAAAAAAAAATAAAAAAAGAGTATGTATTGAATTTTCTATCAGCTGTTTTTTACTTACATAGAAAAAAAAAAGTATTGGGAGATGTTTTGTGAGGTAATATTAACAGCGTGTACTAATATTTTCAAGGAACCAAGAAGTTTTTGGACCCACAAGTCTTTTGTGAAAAAAGTATGGTTTGGGCAATCTCTGCATCTAAGTGCCACTGGTCTTTGACACTCCTTCCCTCCTTTTTGATGGTGCTAGTAAGAAAACAGGGCTGTGCTGCCTTTTTAATTTCCCTTTCATCTAAGCATGCTGACTTCTACGTCATACGGGAGTTCTTTGTGTGGCTGGGGCGTACATGACAGGAGGACTTATTTCTCCTTAATTAGGGACAGGCAGTGGGTGTGAAGGCTCCTTTCGTAGCCTTGAGATTGTCACACACTCCTCCAAACAAATCAGCTAGTCACCTGATACAAAACAGCTCCTCTATTTTTGTATAAAAATGGATATTTAAGGCTCTGGAGCAGTGGGGGTTGTACTGTTTATCCCACTAGGAAGGATTGGCTGGAAATCTGGATTACTTGACAATTGGCTGGCAAATCCTTGGTGGTGGTGGTGGTGGTCAGCAAAGCTGAGGGAGAGGAAAATGTCCTCTGACACATTGAAAATGTCAAAAGGGTTTGAGTTTTTGCAGCTTGAACAGTGTATGGTGACTGTCTGAGAAAGCTTCCAGTGACTGCCCAGCACGGCTGCTCTGCTATTTATGGACAGCCAAACTGCAAGCGCGAGTTGCAGCTGTAATTCAGCAGCTCAGGGTTTTTTGGTTGTTTTTTTCAGTTAGTTGGATTTTTTTTGGTTGCTGTTGGGTTTTTTTTCCCCAAGCCTTAGCATATTTTTTTTCTTTTTTTTTTTTTTTCCTTTTGTTTTGTTTTTTTTTTGTCACACATCACACTGTTGAGTGCAGTGGTGTCAGCACAGACCTAGTGAGACCAGAGCCAGGACCAGCCTGTTGAAGCAGAGGAGGAATGTAAAACTCCTGGTAATAAAAATAGCCTGCTTTATATTGTACATGTAAACTAAACTTTGCTATTGGTATGGGGCTTTGCCAGGTATGCATTCCGTCTGCTTCGTGACCTCTGTAGGACTAATGCAAATAGCAGTTGACTTCAGATAATTTCATGTTATTTAGCTCGTTAATTTATGTCAGTCAAAAGACAGGAGAACTTTTCTACCAGCAATAAATTAGTTTCTGGTATTGATTTACTGTTAGTGACATGGAAGAATGAGGAATGACATTTAGTATGGCTATGTCAAAAACTATTATCTTAATATCACAGAGGTCAAATTTTAATAGCAGCTGCCGTGCTGCTTCCCTGAATAGGGAGTATGTTCCAAAGTGTGGAAAAAATACGTGGTTTTACAGGGTAGTAACTGGTGGGAAATTCTTACTTTTTCTATGCCAGCAGCTCTGCTTCTCACTGGGTCAGCTGAGATCACTGTGTACCACTCAGAAGAGGTTATTTTCTGGTTCCAGCAGAATTGTTGGATTCTAGACATGCCTTCAAGCCATCTGGCCACATCTCATTGCATTCGAAGAATGCTGCTGGGCACGTTTAACTAGGTCCCCATGCCAGGCTGTTCTGGCTGGGGGTGCTCCTGGGGGGCTCAGGAAGATGGATGCCTCCCCACTGCAGGATACAGCATTTCCTCAGAAGTGTGTAACTGGCTTCCAGTTCATATACATATTTTACTGCCTGTAATCCTTTTGTTGGAGATTGTTTTTCTTATGTGTATCTGGCTTTCTTTATGGAGATGGTGAATTTTCAGTACATTTTGAAATGGTTTGGTTAATAGCATTTTCAAGAAATATGCCTATGGTGTATTCCACACAACACTTTATGCATATTGAAAAAAAAATCCCTAAAGGTCTTCTCTACCAGAGATTATACAATGAGACCTTTGAGTTTGCATGGTATGTCTTGTTTGTGGAAAGAAGAACCTTTGCTGTGATGCTCAGCCTTTGCAGCCGAAAGATCTGTGCAAGGCCCATTAATTTTCCATTAGTGCAATGTTAGTAGATCCCAGGAGTTCTTTTATTGATGGTGGATGTTTACCATTGCTAGTATTGGGTGGAATAATCTCTCACTGCACAATATGGCTGTTGACTATTTCTTTTCTGTTGTGCATACTTAATACTTCCTTTTATTTTGCTTAATCTGTTAATCCTTCAGCCTTCTTACTTTCAGAAAACACAGTTTGTTGTATGCAAAGCTGTTATGTTGTTTCTTAAGAAGAAAATGCACAAAGCAAAAAAAGATCTGTCTGACCTAAAGAAAGAAAGAAAAATGGGCAGTTTTGTGTTGGTTTGCACGTATACATGGCATTTGCATTGACATCTGTAGAGAGGCAGCTTCCTGAAATTACAGAGTCTGTTACATTCTTCAGTGTGTTCATTTTAGTTCCATAGAAGTAAGTTATGCATACCTACAGCTTTTGGCTTTGTTTATAATTCTCTAGCTCTAGAAATTTAACATAGATGCTGTGCTATAAGTGATCTGATTGTGTTATTTATTTTCTTATCTTTCCTATGGCCTTTTAGATAAACTGTGTGATTAAAAAGCTAGGGCATCTGTACTTTAATATAGTCTACTTTTAGTGATGCATTTTAATATTTTTGTAATTGCTTTGTATCTGTTTATTCTGCCACTGTAATTTGTTGGAAGCTGGACTAGTGGACCTAAACCAGACATCTTTACATTTGTGCATTGGGAACATTAGACAGAGTGAGCACATATGAGGGGTTTTTTTTTTAAGGTTTCCCAAGGAAGTGGGGATCCCCTGCAAATATAGTTCCGTCCAAGGTGAGGAGCACAACCCACACTTGCCAGATCAAACTAAATTTGTGAAGAAAAAGTAGTACATAATATCGCACCTTCTTTAGGAACTGCTTGCATTTTGAGAAAGAAAACTAGGTATATAGACAGTTAACAAAATGGAATCATGTGGTTGTTCTACATGAAGTGTAGCTGCATGAATCCAAAAATACTAATTATCAGAAGATGAAACATGCCGGAAATGCAGCTTTTTCACTATAACTCCTTTCCTCAGCTTTGTTTCTTACGCTCTGGTTGGCAGATATTCTTGTGCTGTGATTGGTAAGTCCAAATGAAATTTATTTCATTTAACTTTAGCTGCTAAATTCAGTCCTAGTCAGTGGATGTGGATTGAATCATCCCTGGAGATTCCTGTTTTATAAACCTATTTTAGGATCCAGTGAATCACCAGCTGAAAGTGCCTGTGTCTTATTGCTGATTCTAGAGGAAGCATCAGTCATTACTGCCGAACAAATGTCAAGCATATATCTGGCTAAAATTAAGTATCATGAATCCGATCTCAGGACCAAATTGAAAAAACTCCACATCTTCATTTCTGCAGTCTGACAGAAGGGAACTGCCCAGAGCACCTCTTCCACTCCTTCTAGCAATGGAGTTCTGCCTTTTTCCCTCTGCATGCACATTTCACCAGGCATTTATACTCATTCTGTAATGTGTTTATGGTCCACATAACCATACACTGATAGATAACATGGCATTGCTGCTTACTGGTGATGTGTTGTTTTCATGTTTACAGGCAGCCTTTGCTTTCCAGAGTTGCAGAAAAGAACTTGCCTGTTTCACTCCCATTTGATATATAACTACTTCCTACTTTCCCAAGGTATTCATTTTGGTGAGATTTTAGTTTTTATGGTACCATGTCATCTAATTTTTGATATTGTAAAGAAATGAAAGGAACACTTGAACATAGTTGCTATGACTATTGGCTAACACAGATTTTCCCACTCTTTTATTGCATGACTGTTTAAATGCTTTTAATAGTTTTGTAAGCACTACATCTTTTTTTCTTCTTCCCTGTTGGCTGCATTTCATTTCCAACACAGATATTTCTCTTTCTGTCAAACACCAAAGCTGTAATCACCCACAGTGGATTGCCACTGAGAGATTGTAAAGAGAGGATCGTCCTGGCAAACTATTAAAGTTCAGCCACTTACTATTGGTGGGCAAATGTCTTCTGTTTGGTCCTTGCTGCTGTATTGCATTAAATACACAGTGATAGGCAACAGAATTTCCTTCAAATCTTTATGCTGTCCAGACAGTGCATCTTAATATGAGGCCCTAAGCATATAAATCCTACCTTTACTCTCTGATTACAAACTCTGAAACCATTAGTTGAAGTCTGTGTAAAGAAAATAAGTCAACAGCCCTTTCATCTGATTCCAAATTAATTTATTTTAATTTTCTAGTGAGCTGTTATACTGGATTATCTTGATTGAAAAAACCCTGAATCTGAAAAATGACCAAGTGTTCTTAAAATTGCATCCCTGGTGTCTTCCTTCTGAGAAATACAGTTGTTTGACTGTGCTTTGGGTTTCTGCATCTCCCACAGCAGAACTCTTTACAGGATAAATAATGTAAGGGAGAAAAACAAAATGGCACACTAGGACATATTATTTGATGTAGTGATGTCACAAAGCAGCATTTGAGTTGAATCAAAATGGTTATTTATATTTTCTAAGTACCTGTTGGCTTCCTCTGCCAGGAGTCTGTCAGGGAGCAGGCAGGGCTGGGGTGAGTGCCACCCCTCTACTGAGCTCTCAGAAATGAAACCCCCAGTGTTTCTTATGCTGTGAAGTGCCTGGAGTGGTGGTTTGAGGCAGCATGTGCTTACAGGATCTGAGTGGGTACCAGGAAAGCTGAAACCTCTTTGAGGTGGGAATGAAGTCTTTGAACGTGCATAAAATAGCTTGATTCAGGTCTTGAAAGTAAAATAGGTGATTTCATAATGGGCTGTGAATGACTTTGATAGCAGGTCTATAAAGAGTTTGAGACACATTTTCAATTTTGTTTTTCTGGAATAATCCCAGGATAAGTCAAAATGCATTGGATTTTGTTGCTGGTCTGTAATCAGAGGTGTTGTGAGTGAGGGAAGTGCAGTGGTGGCTGGGCACAGTCCCTTCACGTCCTGTTTCTGTCTGGAAATGCTCTGATCACGTGTGGCAGAAGAGAGGTTAAATCTCTTCAGCCTCTACCAGCCTCTGCTGGCAAGGAAATGAGTTTTCCAAAGTTTTGTATAATGGGACTATTGAGCAAGTGTGTTTTGAAGCTGTCCATGCAGAAAAGCTTTTTGCTTTAGCATGTCTGTCCTTTCAAAGATAAAAAGTAAGGTGAAAGTAGGGTGAAGCCTAGAAGGTTAAACACCTGCATGGTCAAGTGAAACATTAGCATTTCAATTGAAATCCAAACGTTTCTGCTCCTAATTCCAGAGATTGTGGTGTTTATTGTACCAACGTCTGGCTTTTGTCTGTGTGTCCACAATATTGAAGTAAGTTTATAATTTGTTTTCACTGCTTAATGCTTTCACTCTACAACTGATAGCTTCTTTATCCTCATCCTCTCGGGTCACTGGGTATTGCTGGTCTACTCTTTTTGCTGTTTTTTTTTTTTTTTTTAGCACATAGAGAAGCTTACATTCTATTTGTTCTTTTATTCAATCAGACTTCACAAATAATTGAACTATAATTGTTACATATCAGAAGGGGACTGCCTTTGAATGTGCAAGCCTACAAGAACATGGTTGAGTTGAACTAAAGAAATCCAGCAGATAAAATAGAGGAATGGCCAGGGTCCGGTGGCTTCTGGGGCATGGTTTATGTTCCCTCTGCAAGGATATGCATCCTCCCTTTGGAGAATATGGAACTGATCCACTGGAGAGGCCGTACATCCTGCCTGCCTTGCAGAACCACAGCCTTTGTGAGCATCCTGTCTCCCCCACCAGGTTTCCAGGGCCACTGGCCCAAAGAGAGAAGGATTTTTCCTGAGCTTCATCCACTGCTTTCCAGGCTATCCCATCTGCCGTGGGGCTGGAGCCTAAGCTATTTCCTCCTTATGCATTGTTCCATTCCTCTCCATTAGTTCAGCACTTTGAGAAGGAAACTCATTGGAAGGAAGGGTCTTGAATGTCCAACATAAAAAAGATACTGGGATGTGCCAGCTGCTTGTACCCTGTCTCCCTCTGTGGCTGCCCCATAGCCAGCTGGCCAGCTAACATTAGTCTAGTCAGGTCATTCCAGCCATGGTGGCTTTGAACTCTTCTTGCTTTCTAATTACGTACAGACAGAGAAAAAATTAACAGGAGTATATATTTAAACAAGCTTTTCTTTGAATTGGGTCCTTTTGTGCCATATGTATTACAAGGAATATGCAGAGGTACCAATGCTAGAACATACTGAAAAATAGGAAAGGGTTAAATGAATGTGGAAAACCTACATTACACAGGATTACAAAAAAAGACTAAGAAAAACACTATTATTTGCCATACAATGTCTATAATAGAGAATATTATCAATAGAAAATGCATAATGGAAAGAAATTGTTTTTAAAAGGGCGATGATAAATGGCAGAGTAAACAATATTAGCTTCTTCAGGAAAAAATACCATGCTGTCCCAGCAGATAAAGCCACCCTATGGGAAATAGCGATGGAAAGAATAAGAGGGATGGGTGTTGGCATTTCAGAGTCCACTATCTAAAGGGTACAGTGTGACAGGGAAACCTGATGACTGCTGGGTTTCTGCCACTAGAAAAGGGTATTTTGTGTTTCAGACAGGTGTATCTGATAATTTAGCAATGCGAAAATGTAGAAATAAATCCAGTGTTTTATGGTCAGGGGAGCCCAGGCATGATTCTGCAACAACAGTGATGAAGCGGGGCTTAGCTGTAATATTTAGTTTGCCTGCATACCTTTCACCGAGCTATGAAAGCTATTTCTGTCGCTTTCGTTATCGATGTCACCTTCCACTGTTCAGCTTCTGTAATGGCTTTCATGGGGGGATAATCATACAAAGGGCTGCACTCTTTGCATAAGTACATAGGCGATGGAGGGAAATGCGGCAGTACGGGGGAGCGGGGAGCCGAGGGAGAGCTCTTATTGATTTCCTCTCACAAACTGCTGAACGCTGCGTGCAGGACTGAGCCCCTGGAGAAACCTGTCCTGCTACATATATATCACTGCCTTTGACATCCCAGTGTGGGGCCGAGGAAATCAGGGAGTGCTTGGAAAGGGCAGAGTGTTTGCTCCTCCTCCCCTCCCACATGCAGGCAGACCTGCCCCCCTCCGTCCTGTTAGGCTGCAACAATGAAAATTAAAATACAAAAAAACCTGTTAAATGGCTTTGTGATTTTCAAAATTGTGTGTGATAGGGGAGAAGAAAGGTGTTTAAATCTGAGCGTTGAGCTCTAATGGAGGCTGGTGGCGGAATGGACGTGGTGGTGTGCTTGAGCAGCAGGGGCTGTGCCTCCTGTTGGTGTGCCGTCTCCCATATCCTGCTCCCAGAGCCTCCCACCATCCCCTGGGAGCAGAACTGCAGTGCCCAGGTAGTCCGTGGCCAGGCAGACATGCCTTGTGTGGAGGGTGAGGCCCCCAGGTGGGGAATATTCGCACCAGCCAAAGTTTAAGGGAGGAACAGCGAATCTCCAGCTGAACTCCTCTCCAGGCTTCCTTGCCTATCAGAGCCTAGGGAAGGCTGTCTGATGGCCTTTAGAGTGAAGGTCTCTCCTGGAGTTGCCTGAGGCAGTCATTGCATCCCTCAAGCTTCCATGGGGCAGCATTGTGCTGACTGGGAACCAGCTCCGTTTGTCTCCACCCAGGGAAATGTGACAGTCTCACGCCCTTGTCAGGACAGGACATTGCCCTGCTGAAATGTCAAACTGTGTAAGAGTTAAAAAAAAAAAAAGTTGGGGTTTTCTTTTTTCTTTCTTTTTTTTTTTTTAAACTTTTTTTTCTCCAAAAAACCATTTCTTAGGCTTTCTGTTTTCAGCTGAAAATAGAGGGGTTTGTCTTTGCTTTCCCCAGCTGGCAGGATGCTCGCTGACCAGCTGTACAATTTACACTAGATTGGGTAACATCAGAGTCTTGCCGAATTGGACCCAAACAAAAGTGGCTGCCGTGAAGCACCGTGTGGTGTGGCTTTGAAGCACGAGGATAAATGTAAAGAGTTCCTCAGTGACACATACACTACATTTAAAGGGTTTCCTGTGTAAGTTTGCTGCTTTTAAAGCTACTTACAAACATGAGAGGCTCCAGCTTTAAATGTAAGTGCGCCAGTCCAATGTGCTATGTGAAAATTTATTTGTATTTTCAAATTTGGTTGGAAATTGGATGGTGAAAGCAATGTTTGATGCATAATAAGCCTGTAGTTTTGCAAATGCGCAAAGAGTTTTGAACTGAGCTTTGTGTTTATCTTGAAGTGGGATTGACTTTGGGAGGGGAAATAGGCCAGAAGACTCTGTATGCACAACCTGTGTGCAGGCCATATCAGAAATCCTCAGTTTGCAAGTGTTTGCTTTGGCTGTGGAGAGTTGTCGGAGCGTCTGGATCTACCCTCGGTTATCACTATGAGCTTTCAGCGAGGAACACGTGGTGCTTCTCTACACAATTGTGTGCCTGTTCCATAAAACATGTTTCCTAGCCTTGAGGAAGGTGCTTTTTCTTGCTTTCAAACCTCATGAATGAGGGGCAGCCTTTTAATTACACATACTCTCCTTTTCTGTTATGTTCACCCTAGTGCCTTTAGTAATAACATCTACTTTTTAATAGCTTAAAGCCTGTGTTTTCATGGATTTTCTACTATTGTGGAAGCCCTGTCTCTTCTGTGAGGCAAGGTATCTACTGTCCTCTGCCAGTGCTGATGCAGAAAGGGCAGGGCAAAACTAAGTGCAGACTGTAGCATGAGAAAATGAGTCTGAGGAGACCCTTGAACCACATGGTCGTCTGGCTTCCTTTCTAGGAGGACATTTCCTCTGGAACGTGTATTAAGCATAATTTCTTTATGTTTGAACTATGTGAGGTGTAAGAGGAGACTTGGTAGTGTTAGAGAGGTAATGAGGGCAAGATCTGCTTTGACTTGGTGTTCTTCAAACCTGAAGTTCCTGTAGGATTTTTTTGAATTACATTTGAGGGGGACATTTCTAAACAGATCAAAAGGTTAAAAAGCTTAGAGGAAAGTGATGGACAGGGGAGTGGAGTATTTTGTAGACTTTTCTCATTAACCATCTGTTGTATAGATACTTTGGACTGTGGGGTACTGCATATGATTGCATGTGTAGTTTTTTTGGTCCCAGTATGTCCATGTTTTTTCCTATCTAATAAAAAGAAAGACTTAACGTAATAACTACATTGCAATTTCTTTTAATTAATTTATTTTCAGTGGAAGATTTGGAGCACAAATGTCTTTGTGGTCAGTAGGAAAATGTTAAATTTCACAAGCTGTGCTTGGTAGTGGAAAGAGTAAATTCAATAGTCATGTTACTTTAACTTCTAAGAATACACTTGTTTGCTTATTTACAGACCTAGGCAGCCATAAATTGAGCAATGCTGTGCAACTCCCAACATAAATATAATAAACATGCACACCAAAAAATGGTCTGAAGAGTAGAAATCTGAGAGAAGTGATATATATGCAAATACAAGAGCATTGTCCTGCTGTAATGAAGTATTGTCATATAAAGAAATATATTGCTACCACTTTCTCAACAATCTTCTTTCCTAACCAGTCTAAAGACATATATGCAGCTGCCAACTTGATGAAATAAAGATTTGTAATGCTTTTATATTGTTACTCCAAGGAAAAGCTTTTTATGGCTGTGTGGGGAAGGGAGGGCAGTAAGTTCTGAGCCACCATTTTAATAATTTTATTTTCCAGTATAGAAAGTGTGGATAAATTTTACAGTGTTGCTGTCTGAAAAATGCAGACTTGTGCTTTTGAGTGTCACCGGTAAAGCAGTAGGGTGAAGAGAACAAAGAAGATCAAAGAGAAGTGAGAGAGTTTATTTCAAAGACATCCATAAAAATAGTGGGGTTTTAAAATTTTATTAACAATGACCTGAATTAAGCTTAACTAATTTAGGTCCCAATCTTCAAAATAATTTCATGCATGCTTAACCTCAATCATGTTTGTTGTCAACTAATTACCTCTGTTTACAAACTATTAAGTAATTGTAGAATGTTTGCAAAATGAGCACAATAGAAAAATTGATAAAAACCACAGATATGCTAATACAAAAAATCAGGCAGCCGCACAAAGTATAAATATTATTTCACCTTTTAGTGCTTGGAAATTCAAGAGGCATTAATTCAATGACTTTTCAGCTACTGTTGAATTTGATGAAACCTCCTTTTCACCTGAAGGAATGAACTAAAAATAACCAAACAACCCAATTGGAAGTTGATGGAAGAATACTGAACTTAAATGAACATTGCAGTGAATTATTGGGACCAAGTAGAATTTGGCTTCAGGCCAAAAGTTGTTTGGTTTGGCAAGAGTCTTACTGATGCTTGGCTTATTACTGGCTATTTGAATATATATTACATTAAAGTAATGAAAATAATTCAGGTACCACACTCAAAAAGATTAAGTAGCAGCATGATGATTAACTGTTATAAAGAATTCATAGCAATGCCCAGTAAATCAAAGCACTGGCTTTTAAAGTCCAAGGCAGAAATCTTGAGCTGTGACTTCTAAAATATTTAAATCAGGCTTGCACAAATAATGTTTTAAAATTGAAACATAGATAACCCAAGTGAAAGACAGAACCAAAGATGGCAGTTCTCTTTCATGCAGTATCTTCTTGCTAATGGAGAACAAATTTTTTCTGGGGTGGGGTGTGTACTGTGTGTAAATACTAGACAGCAAAACAATAACTGAAGAATAGAGGCACTGTATGTTTTGCCTTTGAATGATTGACCTCTGTGGAGTCATGCATGTTTAACTGCAGATGCAAGTGCATAATGCATGTCGAGGTCGCTGTTCGATGGCCCTGCTGGTGCTGCTGCCACATGACTTTGACCAACACCTGCCTGGGCTTGTATTCTTTCCAAATTTCTACCTGCAACTTAACTTGTTTTCTGTTGGTTTTCTTGGTGGGCAAGAGCTGTATTGAAAGGACCTTTCACCTGGAAGCAAGTTGAAGGTGGTGTTTTAGGTAGACATTGGTGCAGTCTATGTCATGTATCAGGACATTTGTCCTGGTAGTTCAGAAGGACTTGTGAGCAGAGCCAGGTATCCCATATGCCTTTATGGGATACCTGGAAATGAACCATTTCCTCTGCATATATGCTCATCTGCTTTGTTTCCTTCTGGAATTGAATGAACACAAATTTAAATTGTCACAAATTGGCAGCTTTTTTATTATTTCAGTACAGAATCCAGACATGGCACCGTTTGAATAAATCAGATTCAGGCTTGTCAGAAGAGGACTGCAAACCCTTGGTTAGCGTAGCCTCAGTTTGGAGTTCATCAGTGTCAATCCAAATGATGTAAGAGAGGTTTTGGTTGTTGTTGATAAGGATTCCCATGAGTTTTAGTTCTACTGCATTAATATCTGGTGTATGCAGGAGTTGAATTAAAGCAGTCACCTGTTCTTCCTGCATTGCCCCTTCTTTGATGGACTTGCCCCTTAGGTCACTGACCTTTCCCTGCCTTTGGCACCTCTCAAATGGGGATGGCAAAAGCAACCCATCCAGGAAAAATAAAAGCAAATATAGGATATGCAAATATAATTCATTTGGTATACAAATGGCAGCCTTGGAGTGTTCTTGCGAGTGAAAAGAACAGGGAAAAGCCAAAGGGCAGAAAAGTCATTAGAGAAATTGTGTGTTGATTCCCTAGTTCCTATCTCAGAAGGTGGGACTCTTCTAACATGACCTGGGCTTTGGGTCATCCGTTTTCAATGCCCACAGGGTTCTCTATCTCATTTTCCAGTGGGCATTTCTGACAGTTGAGGATTCTTTTTCTGAGGAGGATTTTGAAGGGGAGAATATTGTGAGTTTTTCCTACCCTTCTGACCTGGACTTTAAACAACACTGCAGGGAAGCCGCTACGATCCTCGTTCACTTCACTTCACTATGCAGCTCCTCCATGCTCATGTCTGTGCTTTTATTCCATGGTGCAACTCCCCAGAGCTGCAGCTGGGAGGGAGCAGCACTGGCCAAATCCCACCAGTGAGATCAGACACTCACAGCGTGGCTGGGAGTTGGTGTTTTCCTTGTTTTCCCCATGCCCTCAGCAAAGGCAGCTGACCTGGACACTCTGCAAGTTGACTGGACTTCTGTTTGGGAAAGGTCGTGCTAACAATGGGCACACTGGGGCTCTGTCTCTGTGACAGGGAGGGAGAAACCTGTGCTGGGTCACAGGGAGCCATCAGTTTTGGGGCGATGAAGGCAGCTTTGTTTCCAAGCAGAAGCTGTTGTTTCTCCAGCCTGTGGCTCGAGGTTGCCCCTCGTGCGTGATGGAGGGAGCTCTGTGCTCCTGCCGGGCTGTTTACATCCCCCAGATGTTTTGGCCTCTGTCATGGCTCTGGAGAAAGGACTATCCTTTCTGGTTGCAGAAAGAGGCAAATTACACCTCGCCTTTGCTGAAGAGGGCCATTGTGTTCCGAGCTGGCAAATCACTGAGCTCAAATAAGCTTTAATTTCTCATAGGATCCTATTGTTACCCTGTGGTAAAAGCTGCTGTGGGAAATTTCCATGATAACACTGTAAATTTGTGTGCAATTCTTTCTGGCACTGCCTGTATGGCAAACACCAGCAGGAGCTGGGACTGTCCTGCTGGAGAGGGCTGGCCATCTCCTGCCACATGATGCTTGGGCTCCTTTGGTCCTCCCTGTCCCAACAGTGGGATTACTTGTCTGTCTGTGTCTGTGTTTGCTGGTCTTCTTCCCCCAGTCACGGGATGGGAACAGGAGGGCTGCACTGAAGCATGAGAGAGGAGTTTTGTGTATATGTTTGATACCCTGGCCTAAGGCACAAGGTGCCCTGGGTAGTGCCGAGGGTGCAGAACCTGGTGCCTTGTCCCAGGTGCGTGGTGGGAGTGAGCCCTGCCATCCCACCTGTCCCTGCCACCATGCCAGAGCCTGCCAGCTGGCACCGACAGCACCGTGCCATAGCCCATGCCCTGATCCTGACATTCAGTGCTGCCAGCGCTGCTGGAGACTGCTGTTCCACAGGCAGAGTGCACTAGACTTCTTATTTAATTTAAATTCCCAGCAGAACAACCACGTGGGCATGTGCAAGCATGCAGCAAAGGCATGCATTGCTCTTTGCATGGCTCACTTGAAAGCCTTTGTGTGGGGCTCTGGCGTGGGCTCACCCTTGGTGGGCCCCCAGTTGTCACCGTGGGGAAGGGGACCTAGACCTGCTTCCAGCTGAGTGCTTCAAAGGGGAAAGTGAAATTATGGTTTTGAATATCCATCGAAGCAATTTTAGAGCTTTGGGTGTTGTGAAAACACGTGCACACCACATGCTTATTTTTTAATTTCAGGATGTACAGGTTGATTTCCCTGTCCCTGCAAAATTCCTGAGCTTTGTTTGGACTCTATGAACTTCTCTGTTTGCAGAAGGTGCTGGCAGGTGTGCAGTTTGTCACCACGTAAAATTGCATTATGGGTTCCCATTTCAACACTTAATTGTAGTAAACCAATTGTAAGAAGGGTTAATGACTATATGAAATACTTCTACACCTTTTTTCTATTAGATTATTTTATTATATTACAATATTTCTATTTATTATTAGATTTTTTTATCTAATAGATAAAAGTTCCTTTTTTTTTTTCATTGCATTGCATTGTAATGAAAAGGCAGAAATTGCATGGGCAAAATAATGTTTCTGAGACAACTCTGAATCTGTAAGCTTCTATTTCAGTCTTGCACAGGAATAGGTGAGGTCAAACAATTTCTGAATTGTCATGTAACTTCTCGTTTCTGAAACCATTGACTGACAAAAATTTATTTAAAGCGTTTAATTACTTGCTGTCCAAATGTCTTTCTTTAATAACTGCCCATTCTTTCTGATTCAAAGATTCAGAGAGAGAGGGTGTGAAACGTTTGCATGGTTTCACCTTTTGTTTCTTGGTAGATGTTAGTGGTGAGACATTTTGGAAATGCTTTCCCATTGTGTTTCTCAAGTGTAGGCTGGAAATCATGTCTCATAAATGCATGCTCTCCATTTTAAACCTTCTAGACAAATATTTTTGTAATGTTTATAGCTTTCTTTTGCCTGCATAAGAACTTTAATGTCCCTGACTGTAACCTTGTTCCTGCTTTCTGGCTTATTTTTGTTGAAATCTTAAATCCAGTGCTGCCTGGTAAATCACTCACTTTTTTAACAAGAAAACACAAGGCTGTGCTTTTAGGTTTCTATCTTTATTTTAGAAAATCAAACTCTCTTGAACTTGGCCTAAGGTGTAGTTTTCATTTTACTTTTTTTGCCTACCCCTGTGGCTTTGTATTTTATGATTTCAAGTAAAACATAAAAGAGGTTGGCAAACAATATCAAATGAAGCTATATATACTAGAAATATTCCAAATATTTTTTTTTCAATAGTTCTGCCCTTAACAACTCTCAGTGGGCACTGGCACAGGCAGCCAGATGCAGAGGTACTTGAACTCATGCTTCATATTACAGGAATGGAGGACATTTCCATGCAGTTATGAAGGCTTGTGGATCTCCAGAAGATGAAAAAGCCGTGTCACTGGATGGTATAAAAGCAACAAGGAAAGCATTCCTTTTCCTTGTCAGAGCTGTATTCTAAATCAGTGGTACCCATGAAGCCCCTTCTGCACTCATTGCAGGGCTACATACACCTGCTTAAGATAATGGTACCTTTCTCGATGTTGGCTGCTTAAGACCCAGTATAAATTCTTACTAGTTTTCCACATTTTTTTGGTTTAAGTAGCACCCTTTGCCTTCGTTAGACATGGGACTACCTTTACCCAGTGATCCTGCATGTGAGGATTTCAAAGGTAGCATGGAACTTGTCCTGAGCTGTCTCGCATCTTGTCAGAGAGGAAGTGGGGGTCTTCCAGACTGGTTACCCACTATGCAGTGGATACAGTGGGTAAAAAAACCCTACTTCTCTTTCCTTCTTTTTGTTCCAGTCTTCTGATAACTTCCTTGGATGGTTTTCCCTTCGGAGTGGTCATTCACCCTGTCCCACCAGTGTGCTTCCAGAGACGCTGCAATGGATGGAGACTTCTTTGCAGACTTCAGAGGTTCTTTTAGAAGCCTCTTGAAATTTAAGTACTTAGTCCATTTTCCAACACACTTAAAATCCTTTATGATTGACTCAGCTGATTTTGATTTTTATTTTAGTAGGAGGGAAGAAAGGTGTGGACAGGGTAAATAGATAGCAGTAATAAAACCTGCAGATGATTCAGCTTTCATTATTGTTCCATCAGTCTGTTTGTGCACCTCACCTCAGCAGAGGTGGTGAAAGTGTTAAAGACACTCATTACATTAAAGTCTTTGACTGTCCTCACAGCTTTGGTCATGCATGGAGAATGCAACCACCTCCATCTCACGCTGATGAAGTCTTCATGTCAACCTGTGCTTTATATATATGCAAATACCTACAATCAAGCCAATTATATACGAGCTGCACATTCAACATCCTTTGGTGGGGTGACCTGTCACAGCAGCCACACTGATATCGGCTGAAGCTGTCATGTGCTTTAGTGACTGGTAGAGTCACATGGGAAATGCTGGGTTTTAATTGAAAACTCATTTCTCAGAATTAGTACTGCAGTTCAAAAGATTTCTCGTGCTTACTGGTGCGTGTGTCTCACCTTCACGAGTCTTTGTTTCATGGATTAAATCAAATTCCTTCTGATGACAATTGTGTAGGAAATACTTTTTCCCGCAATATCTATTTTTTAATTGAAAACTCTAAATAAGTAGGTCATACACAGCTTAGTGTTTAGAATGCTTATATATATATTTAAAAATATACTAAATAATTTAGTTATGAGGTAAGATGAAACACAAGATGTCAGGGAAAAAAAAATCTCATTACCTGCAGTGTCAACCAAGGAAGCTTTGAATTGCTTGTCTTTTAAATTAGTATCCTACGGTTTCAAGAATATGTTCATATGTAGAATGAACATTCTTGCTAGTTCAGGTTGCAGATGTAACATGTAATTTAGATTCTCCTTCATTTGCCAAAAATACCCATGCTAATGCTTTACATACATAAACACAAATCACAAATGGATCAGGAATTCCTATGCCCAGTTCATACGATTTGCCTACTTGCTTAGTGAAACAAAATTACATGAATAGCCACATGTCCCTTCAACTTCCAACTCCTTGGAAGACTGAAAGCTTGAATTACATCATCTCCAAGGAAAGGGGAGAAATTATTCTCTCATGGAGAAAACATAGAGGAAACAGACTGCTGTTTCTTCCTGCTCCTTCTTAAACTCTGCCCTGGCAGTTTGACATCAGCATCCGTGGAGCCACGTGGCTCTTTTGTTTTTCACTATTGACCTCACACCTGCTGACTGATAAAGAGAGGTGATGGAGGAGGCCCAAGATGACAACCTTCTCCTGCACTCCGAACAGCACCTTAGATCCACTTAGCAGTGATTCAGCTGGTATCCGCTGGGGGCTGCAGGCTTCTCAATGAGACTCCCTGGTCGATGGGAGTTGATCTTTATCCATTTTAAGGAGAATATGAGCTACAACTCGTGTGAGAAACTGTTGCCTCACCCTTTATCTGCTATTTGTGGTTATCTAGAAATCTATCATATCTCCTGGAGAGAATGTGTATTCACAGACTTTCAGTATACCAAAATGTTTCAACAGGTCTGTTCACCCTCACCATCTCCCTGATATCTCTTTTAGGTGAGGTGGCAACCACTAAGAGCACTGCAGGATGGGGGTCACCATGAATTTTTATGATGTTGTAGAGATGAGGTTTTCCATTCTCTCCTAATGATTTGTACTATCTGTTTGCTTTTGGCTTCTGGTTATTTCCAATTTTATTTTATAGGCCCAACCCAAATAATTCACACATAGTTCTCTTCTTGAATTGCAGTAGGTACATTATTATATACAAGAGATGAATAGAGATGATTTTTCACATATTTTTCATGTTCTTTTGCCTGACTGTGATGTTTACCACAGCTCAGTATCTAACGTTACTCTCTATGGAAGAGACATTTGAATACAGCCTCTCGGGACAGGTCCTTCCTTCTTTTCTTCAGAGCAAATGTGAATCTCTGTCACAAATGGATTTGCTCCTATAGCTTTTCCTGGACAAAAGCATGATATGCACGCAATGATGTAATGATATGCAGCTAACCTTGCCAGGACTACAGAAGAGCTTTGTCAGATATTAATCAAAATGATCGTGTAGGTTATAGAGATAATCAGTGGGCCCAAGGAATTGTCAGCCTCTCTACTTAAAAGAGATGTAAAGTCTCACTCCAGCCAAAGTGAAGAGGTGTTTTTTAAGCCACCTTTTTTTTCCACATGTGGAATAAGCTGTTTCCTTAGCCTGGTGATGTATGGAAACAGGAAAAGGGGAATGCTCAATATATTTAATCATTAGAAGGGAAGAAAAATATCATGTTCTTAAGAAGTTTCTAATTTTTTTTAAAGGGCACTGTAATATTATG
Source organism: Anabacerthia variegaticeps (assembly GCA_035583185.1). Lineage (NCBI taxonomy): Eukaryota > Metazoa > Chordata > Aves > Passeriformes > Furnariidae > Anabacerthia > Anabacerthia variegaticeps. Next base: position 9,620,093 of record JAWWEW010000078.1, on the reverse strand, counting down.
GGTAATACACTACCTGGAGATCTGCATTCAGTTCTCATCACTGCTATGGACTGCATACATGGCTTTTGGCAAGTCACACTTATTTTATTTCTTCATGTACTAAAGTAAGTATAACAAAAGGATATAGTGCCATGATGCTGTTGATAATCGCTCATTACTTTACATGGAAGCATTTGCAGTGGGATATTGCCACTGTCTTATACAGAACAGTAATGAAAATGATCCTGCACTGTGGCCTCAAACTGAAGGAGGCAAGGACTGCTGCATATCAAACACGCCATCTATAATTTTCATGGCTTTTGCAATATTAGGTGGTATGTGCTCTGAGAAACCATTTCATCTAAGCTCTATCCCGATGCCACATAGCAGGACCTATATATGCCTGCAAATACAAAACAGGTGAAATATTCTCTGTGTTAGTTGCTTTAGGAATGCAAAATCTCAGGTATTGTTGCCTTGTAAAATTGTCCTTCTGTAGTGTTGCTTTCTGAAATGACTATATCTAATTTTTTGTAGTGTAGTTCTTTAAAGAATGCTCTTTTTTTTGTTTGTTGGTGTTTTTCTGAACTTCCTTCTTCTTCTGGAGAAACTGAAGGAACTCTAAGCAAACCAGTGATTTGCTCTCAGTTTGACTGTGATTGGATGCCAGGGTGTTTGGGGATAAATGATGTTCCTTGTTTTTCATCTTATGAGATAAAAGTGTGATGAGTAACATGCCAAAGCCTTCTGCATGAATGACCAAGGGTTTCATACAGGGGTGTGGGAAGTATGTGGAAATATCTTTTTGCTATTTAGTGTTCCATTTACTTTATGTTTAGTAAATGCATACATCTTAAATGCTGAATGTAAAGTGGGCAAAACAGTTCTGTTGTTGGGAAATGTGGGAGGGGAAGTTAGAGCGGTTCCCTTGCGTCACCCTCTGGTAAAATTTGGGGTATAAATCTCAGTATTCACTCTGCAACTAGAATTAGAATGCAGTAGTAGTTTCTGGTTTTTAGAAACAATAACATAAAATTGTATAGAGGATTTACACAGGAAAACTCATTCACATCACAAAATTAAGTCACATTTTCCAAGCATGTTAGAATTATTTCTGTGGAAGCAAATTGCAGATGCAAGTAACTGCACATCAGTATTCAGAAAGCTGAGCTTTCAGAGTGGTTTTTTTGAGTCCATACTGGGATTGCTTCTTGCAAGAGACAGAGGCTGTGGCTGAAAGAAGAGGAAATGTAATACTAAATTAGTTTTGTATAAGTGAGAACACAGGCAGCCTGCATGTTGTTCAATGTAACTTGCTTTGCAACCTCTTGAATTTTCATGAACAGTAGAGGAAAAGTGTTGTTTGCTGAAGTTCACAATCTGCAATCCGTCTCCTTCGCTCTCCTGAACTCTCTACCCATGCAGCTCATTTTTACCAGCCAGAACCAAAGACTTCATCCTGTGTCTTGCCCCTTGTGTCTTGTGTTTAAGAAGGGAGCAGCAGCAGAGTTCTGCTCTTAATGTCTAAATGTCTCAGCAGGGCCCAGAGTACAGTGGGAGTAGGCTGAAGGTTTTCTGCCTGTAGAGCTAAAGGAGAACAAATTAATATTAAAAGGAGGAGTTGTAGGTATTTCAAATGCTGTTTGGATGCCAAGGTTCCATCTAGGTTCCCCATGTCCCCCCTTCCCTCCCTGATCTAGAACACAAGGTGGTTCTGTTCCATTTTTAAGTTTACTGTGGCTCTATATTTTAGACTTGCTCAATGTCTGACACCTGTACCAGAGACTTTCCATTATTGAGTCACTTGTTTCCAGTTAGTATAAGTAATGTATGAATTGATTACGTATTTATATAGTTATTTCTTACTTAAAATATTTATACAATGAAAATACATATGTTCCATGATTCTCTTGCCTTCCACACTGATCAGATAGCCAATGCAGCCCAGAGCTTTGCAGGAGGCTGCAGCCTAGGTTTTACCAGATTCTGTTACTCCTGCGTTGGCGTGGTAGCCAGGAAATTCAGGAGCCTGCTTACCTGATGGTGTTTCTAGGATTTACCAGGGAGATTTGATGGAAACTGTACAAACACACTTGGTGGGAGCAATACCTGGTGAAACCATTGCTGAAGATCTGCCAGTGGATTAGCCATACCCTGCAGTGGCTGTGTGAGGAGAGAGAACTACCAAAGTTCCTGCCTTAGGAGGCCAAATGAAGGGCAGAATGGGTCACAAGGCAGTCAGGTCACTGAGGTTCAGCTTTGTGTGAAAACCTTGTGGCTGAAAGCAGTGCCTGCCTGCACGTTTGCATGTGGAAGTTCAGCTCCTGTATAATCCATACTAATAACACCTCTGGGATCCAGGGAGGCTCCAGCAGTGACATGGCAAATTCTTAGATAAAAGCCAGCAGTGCCATTTTCTGTAGGACAAAGAGATAAGGTCAAGAAGGGAGGATGCTGTAAAGTTGCGAGTGGTATAGTCCTGGAGGAAGTGCGTTGAATTGACTCTAACAGGAAAGGGAATTCACAAAATGACAAGGCAAGTATCAAACAGTGTTCTGGCAGTAGTGAGGTTCAGACTGATCTGTGATACTCTGTGATGAACAAAATTGCTGAACTGGAGTTCAGGGATGCATGTTTGGGGATTTTGTATTTCAGCCAAGGCCTGTGTCCCCTTCTGTAATGTTCAGTTGTATTGTTAAATATTTCGGCTGCATTAGGGTGGTGATTTCCCTTGGGAAATGAAGAATACCTTGCTGTATCCCCTTCTAATCATGCATGGTAAACATCTTTAATATCCCACATATTTTCCTGTCTGGTGTCCTCCTGGTCTGCTGTGAAAGAAACTAAGTAAACCTCTTGATATGCTCTGAGAGTGGGAAGAGAGCAAGTGCTGCTGCAGTACATCTGATATTCCCTACATGTACAAGCAGAAAAGAACCGTGGCCTTGGTGTACCTGGAAGAAACATGGGCTTGTCTTTTGTTGTGTTAAGGCCATGGCGAAGGTCATTCATCTGTCACGTGGTAAAAAGGTGGTGATTGCTCTCCAGTGACTTCATTGATATGGTAAAAATGAATCCAATCACCTTTTTGATTAGGTGACCAAAAGACAAATAAGCTGAGCTGCCTTTTTTTTCTGTAATTCCTTCATACATATGTATGCAGAGCGTAACTTCTGAAGTAAGGCATTAATGCAGTGCCTGACTTTGCAAAAATTTGTGATTTTTAAAGGGGCTGGTTGACATACAGCTTGCAGAGGTTAAAGAGTGAAAATGTATACACAGCCTGATTTTTAAAACTCAGGGCAAGTGGTTTTTTTCATGGCGGAGGTACAAATGCGCTGTTTGTTATTATGCATTATTTATATTCCAGTGGTACTTAGAAGCTGCAGACAAAAGTGCTCTTCAGGCTCTGTGTGCCCTAATATGGCTCCAGTAGTGCACCTGAAACTACAGAACAGGTCAGCACTACACAGTGATGGTTTCTGGGTCCGAAGAAGTCAGTTTTGTAAATTAATGTAATTTAGAAGACATTTCAGTGTTTGTTCCTAAGAGCAGTTAGCTTTACAGAAGCTCTTTTGGCAGATGGGAACTTAACCTAGTAAAAACATTGTAGTCAGTATAAATTTTCTTTAAATTTTGATTTGCATCCTGGTTGTTCATGCTACTCTCCTTATTCAGTTATTATCAGTAGTGGCCCACTGGTAAGTAAAGATACTTACAGTGCCACTCCTGAATTAGCTCAGATTTTTCAGATCATCAGCCAGTCTCACCTGGACATACCTGCAGTGTACATACGGTCACAACCCAAGTTAGGCTTTAATATGCTCTTGTATTTCGAACCCTTGCGGCATTTATGAGAGTTAGTGGTTTTGTGTTGTATCATAATCTTGTGCAAAAGGAGTCTCAGAAACCTTTACATAAGGCAGTTTCTTAAATACCAGTGCAAATGCAAGTTGAAAAATGAAGGACTATAGAGATTTCAGGAATTTATTCCTCCAGGTTACCGATTTCACTTATATTTTCAAATAAATAAAGAAAAGGAAATTGTATATGTTAATACCTTAGGCTACTAAGGTATTTAGAAGTATTTATACACTAGCTACTACTTTAGCAACTTTTTGAAGAGAAGTTGTAGGGAAGGGGTTAGTAATGTTATTTTTCTTGTTGAAAGATTTGGAACAGAATCCTAGCAAGAAACAAGTGGAAAAGGGATTCTTTCTTTTATTAGCTAAAGTCTTTGTTCTAACTTGAAGGAAGCAAAGATATGCCTTTGTCTTCATATTCTCTTCAACCCTCTTATTCTCCTGGGTTTAATATTTTCAAATGAGGTAGGTTTAGACTGAAGTGGATGTTCAAACCTTTGTGCTTCAATCCAGAGAGCATTTTGGGATAAGTAACTTGGCAGCCAAGGAAAAGAGAGGGGAAACATAAAGCAGAAAAAAACCCAACCAACCAACCAACAGGAAAACTCAGTCCTAATGACAGCATAATGATTGACAGCACTAAAATTGCAAGCATTATAAGGAAAGCTTTTAGTAATACAGAAGTATATGTAGTATGGTAGTTGGGGTACATGGGCAGTGCTGCACAGGACTGGCAGCTTGGAGCCATTGACTGGGAGCACTGGGAAGCCCCATGCTGGAGCATGATCCGAGTGTTTCTCCCTGCACTACTCGCTGCCTCGCCCTACCCATGGGCAAACTGGCTGTGACTGTGGTAGCAGGGTGAGAATGATGAACAGCATGGAAAAAACCTGTATCTGAAGAGTCTTGAAAATCTGGAATTAATTATCTTGCAAGGAGCCAAATGAGAAGGAACTGACAAAAGTGTGTTAAATAATGAGTGCTGCAGAGAAGGTATGTCATGAACTTTTCATGGCAGAGGGTAGGGGGATATTTAATTAACTTAAAAGTTGGCAAATTCACACTGAGTGTAATTACATTGTGGAATTAATTCTTCATTGAAACTTATTGAGGCCAAGACTTCAGCCAAGACTTCAGCCAAGTTCAAAACAAGATCCCAATTTTCTTTGGGAGGCAAAAGGTGCTCTGAGCTGTGGCAGTGGTTTTTGCAACATTGTGCTCTAAGGTTTAGGCCAGTCTCTTAACAGCTGTGAGGAGAAAGAGGACAGATAATTTACATTTTCTGTTTCAAACTTTTTACCTTATCATGTCCTGTAAGTAACTGTATGTGCTGAAAGACATGAAAGGGCATTGGAAGGGATCCAGCGTGACCATTCCTCTGTTTCTGACACTGGACAGAATCCAGTGTGATCATTCCTGAGTTTCTTACACTCTTCCAACCATAAAAATTAATAACTGTATCTTCAGACATCCAAAACATGATGTCATTAGAGAAGTGACAAAAGCCATTAGTTGTCTTCAGGAAGACACAAAGATGCTGTATCTGTCCATCTTACATGCATAGATTTTCAGATGCTGCTCACTATTTTAATTATATAAATATCATGGGGGTCACCTTTTAGTTAATGAAAGCATCTGATTCCAATTGCACTGTCTGTGTTTGAGTTATAAAAATGGATATAGTATAGTGAAAACTCACGTTCAGATGGGGAGGTCGACTTTGCAGTGCTTTTGTGGTGAAAAGTCATGCAGTAGTGATGGCATCAAGTGGAAACAGTGAGGCATTCCTGTGGAGATCGGACAGAGAAAGTTCCAGAGTGTGTGCAGAGGGGAGCAGTTGTGAGGTCTGATGTCAGCCTCGGCTGTGGAAAGCCTCAGCAGATCCAGGAGGATGTTAGGATGAGCAATATCTGAGGTTGCAGATGATTAATAAATGTAAATTGAAAAAAGCTGATAAGCTTTAAACAGCAAAGAGGTGATTAAAGACCTTTGCAATGTAGCTCTAGTGTCAGCAGGTCTGTGTGAGTCTGGCTAGTGCTCAGTCATGGACACCCAACACCTGAAGCAGAGTCAGGCAGCTGATTGTTTGCAAGGCAGAAAAGAATGAAGATAAGAATGAAGATCACTGAAAATGTGATTCTGGCATGGCCTTACAGCATCAGAGTCCACCGGAAAGAAGAGAGGAATGAGTAAAATATCAAGTCTGGGTAAGAAATAAGCAGAAGAAAATTAAAGCATGGTCTGTGCCTGATATTTCAGGCTTAGTAAGTTATTTCTTAAGCAGTACCTGGTCCACCAGCTGCTCTGACCGATGTATTCCTCTGCTGATGTGGACTTACAGTCAGAGGAGGTCTGTATGATTTGTGAATCTGCTTGTGTAGGACACCAAGCAAAGGTGCACCTTCAGCTGATGCTACATCTGTGACTTCATCAGGTTTAAGTGGACAGTTGTCCCCCCACACTGGGCACTCAGATCAGCAGCATTTGGGAGGGCCAATCACATGTCTGAGGACAAAACTGCAGCACTGAGGGTTGTGGGTTGCAGGGTACAAGGTCGAAGGCTGACAGCTGCTGTGTTTATGCTGGACACACACATTTCCCCCCAAAACAGTCTATGTGCATGTGCCATCTGAATTATGCTGAAAAGTCAGTGGTTTGTGGATATTTACAAGAGGTTGTAAATCCTGCCTTAATTCCTGATTTCTTAATTCCTTAAAAGATGGCTACCTTCCCAGGCTCTGCTGGTCTTATTTCCCAACTAGGATTTCAATAACAGAGTATTAAATGAAGTCTCTTGTTGATTTCCTGCATACTAAGTAATCTTTATTTGCACATCTAAAGTATAGCTTTCTTATAAATATAAAGGCAAATGGACTGCTGGGTTTTGTAAAGTGTGCTATTGTGTTCCTTCAGTCCTCTGACTGGCATGTTTGCTGATTTACCTACTGATCCACAAAATAAAGTAAGCCACAAAGGGGAATTCCTGCAAAACAGTGAATTAACAAATATTTGCGATAGTAATTAGCTACCTGTCACCTCATGACAATTCAAGAACAAGAGCAGAAAACTGTCTGATTTGGCATATTGATACAAACAGTCACTCTTGGGCTTTCTCAAAAATTTGTGCTTCTAAACCACCAGCCTTGTCTGTGAAAGCGAAACTCAAGTGGCTGAAATTTGTCATGGTGGGAAATGGCCTTTGCTAACGCATGGCTTTTGGAAAGGCATTGCTGGTTTTGGCTTCTAGTACAGGTGAAAATGAACACTACTCAGTAAAATTATGCTTGCTTTTATTTTATTAAGTATAGCTATGATTTAATTCCAGCTTATTTTTGAAAAGTACTCTATCTTGCAGGAAAGAATGTAACAAAGATGTGAAATCAGTGGCTTCTTTTGGGTTGAAATCTGAGAAAAAAAGGCTACAGAAATCACAGAATAACCTCATTAACGTATGAAATAAATCATGAACTCAGAACTGAGGAAGAAAAGAAAATGTTTGCACATCTGGCTCACCACAGCAAATTTCCGTATCTTGATCAAGAGTAGTTGTAAGCTGGAAATGGAGAAAAATAAGAAGGATGAGAGTATGGAGATCTGATTTTCCAGCTGCATGGAAGTGTGTGCCTCAAACCTAGCAGAGATTTGCAGATTTCTGAGTGCCATATTTCACAGGCACTGGAGGGTAATGCCTCCTATGAGAACAGCTGCTTTGTGCTAACATCAGTATGAGCTGTCACATTAGGTCTGTAATAATGGCACAGACCTTTTGGAGCCTTCAGAGGTGCTACAGCAGGGAAAAAATGGAATTGTCAAATACTGTGAAACCTGTGGAAAACAGGGACATCGATTGTGTCTTGAGGTAATTGAAGGTATGCAACTATTTTTCCTTTCAGGTCGTTTTGCAGACTTAAGAGAGTAGGATCTGAGTCAGTCTTTGGGCAATAGGAGTCCTTGAGTCAAAGGATGCATATTTGCAGTGCTTCATGAACACTTTGCCCACATAACAGGAGAACAGTGAGATGCTTTTGGCCTTTTCTGTTCTTTTGGTAACATCCTTGGAATTGAGTTGAGTAATCAGATGATGTTAATTCATCTTGCTGTTTGAGGTCCTTGTGGAACAAAGTGGCAAAATGACATGAATGCATTTTAGGTTATTCCTTTTAAAAGTGAAATTTCAGTACTTTGGTTCATGTGGAAATGTGCTAGTGACAGTTTTCAAATGTAGTTTTTTCCATAGAAAAGGTGAAGTGATCTGTGTTCAGTTCAGGTATTGTGAAGGCCTTTGAATAGCTGCTTGTTTTGTTGTATCTGGTTGTTGGATCAAATATGCTGTCAACAAAATATATTTTAACATATCAGTCTAAATTGCATTTGCAGGCTTTAAAATAAGGATTAATTTTTTTGATTTCTTGAGACCAGAGACAGATTTCATTTACTCTGCGTTACCAGGACAGGCAGATTCTGATGGTTATATTTGGTGGAAGATGAATTTGCTCTGTATACACCTTCTTTAGTTTTCAGGCCTGAATTTGGTTAAAAATCTGAACTGAGTTTTCTTTGAATTGCAAATTAATTGCAGTGAGTTTTTAGTTTTCTCATTTTAGTAGAAAAATAAATACTTCCAGGAACTGTGCAGTTTGGGAAGCCTTTATCTTTTTAGAAACAGTTTGGATGGTGTTTATTATATAATAACAATGAAAGAAAAATTTGCTGAAATAGGCAACTAGATAATATCAACACTGGAATGCTAAAACCAGCAATGAAAGACAGAGAGGTAAATTTAAACTTGAAAAAACACAACCCGAATTATCTTTGATAATTGTTATACAAGACTGGCCTGATCTCTTGCTTTATTAAGGTAGTTCACTTTTTTTTTAGTCAAATTAAGTTTGTCTGCCAGGGGACCAAGAAATGGAAAAGAATTATTTTATGGTGAAAAGGTGCAGATCTGTGAAAAAATATCAATAAATGTAAAGAGGATGCTATAACAGCTTGAAATGAAAAAAAAAAAAAAAAGGGAGTATAGCTCAATTCAGTTCCAGATGAGACTCAGTTCTTTCCTGAGTGTGTTTGACATGCTCTCCTCTAGTACAGGGGACTGGACTCAGTGACCCAGAAGTTGCCACGTACTTGTCTGACACCTTTTAAGACCTCCTGAAGGATAATGTTAGTAAAATGGGAGGTCATTTTTTCTTCAAGTGAAAATGAGGTTTATGAATAAAAATGCAGTCTTTCTCTCCGCAGTTCTTCTTCAGGGAAGGCATCACTTTTGGGCTGCTCTGTTTATTCTGCAAGGAACCTTTGTGGTCTGTTTGCCACTGGCCTTCAGTGGGACAGAAGTAAAATTCAGATGGTCTGCTTTGGTGCTGGTGTCTGATGTGCTAAAGTGAAATTCTGAGGCACAAAATTATGAGCAGATTTTCTTGGAAGGACAGCATTAATATGTATGTACTATGGTGTTACAGTTCAGAAATTCCTGAGTGTGGAGTTTTGTGTCTAGCAGTAATAGCAGAATCACTTTTCAACCGTGTGAGAGATGGAAGAAGAGTAACAAAATTTTGTACCTGTTTTGGGTTATTTGGTCTGTGGCATATGGATTAGAGAATGTTGATTAGATTAGATTCATAAAATGTAACTGAGTGCAACTTTTTGCTGTGTATAAGTTGCCAGTGCTCTTCTGCTTAGTGAAACCTGTGTTCCCAGGTAAAATAACGAGGATCCATTGCAGCCATCTTAGCAAGAACATAATTGAAAGCCAAGAAGAAATGCTGTAGAAAGAGATGTGTTTTTTGGAAATTTATGTGACTTAACTTATGCTTTGCACCATCTCCAGCCTGTCTCACAAAATAAAACTGGAGAAGGTGCCTTCATGTATAAGATCATCTAAAACTAAGCTTCCTTTCTTCTCCAGATGAGATTTGAAGCAACATCTTGCTTCTTAAGTAAGTCCATCAATAACCATCTTTTCAATGGGCATTCTAAGATGGGAACACTAAATGAAGTAGTTTTATTTTGCACAGAATAGTTAAAAATCTGCTGAGACAGAGAGGATGTGAGTAACTATTCAGTGTTGCTGCTAGAGTGCTCATCACTGAGAGCAGGAGTGTTCACTTTGATCTGCTGTTCTTGCAAAGCAGGATGTTGGACTGTGGGTGTCTGAAGAGGTCATTGCCTTTTGGATGCTTTTCAAATGAATATTTTTCTATACTTTAGGGCTGTTTTTTTTGTTTTTGAAAGAAACTTCAGTTATTTTACTCTTGTTGGAAAGCTTGAAAAAAGAACTGGAGTTACTGGGGACTGGAGTGGGGGTAACAGGGGTGTGGTTTAGGTTGTTGGGAGCCTTCCTTATCAGAACTTGGAGATGTCTGCAGCTTCCTCACATAGCATGGTTTACATTAATTACCCTTGGGCACTTTGAGCTTATGATGGGGTTGGGTCTCAGCTGTTGGAAATAGGAAAGCAGATGATGGGTATATCATGTGTTTATGGGCAGTAGGTAGTTTTGATCCTTGAACATTTGCAACGGATTTTGTGATTGAGGGGATTTGAATTGAAAGTGGTAGGAAATAACTTATGTACTGGATTTAGTAATTAAACACCACAATTTAAAGAAAAAATGCAAGTATTGTCACGGAAGACATTTATGTTCCCCTTCATAAATAACTACTTTTTTTTTTTATTAATTCTTAAGTCATATGTGTCATGTAAGAAAACATGGTATACTAAAATTGTAAACCGATTATTGAGCTCAGTGGTCTCCCATGTGATACATTTTTGAAGACATTATGGTCACTCCACATAGTTGTCATGGTAATTCAAGTCCCTGTTCACAACTACTTAAAACTCCTCGATATTCTTCCACAACCATTAGTGGCCTTCTAAATTGTTTGAAAAGGAGTATTCCTGCTTCAGTTTCCTCATGGTAGTTAAGAAATCTGGGCTTTTCTGTCTTTGCATCCAGCTGTCAAAGTATGTGGAAATTTGCATTTGCATGAAGAGATTTTTTTTCCCAGAAGAGGTTCTATTTTTACAAGAAACTGTGGGAAGAGATTTGGACAGTTAGGCGTTCTAATACTACAGTACAACTGCTCTAAATACCTATTTTTAAAATCAACGTAATGTCTTTAACCCACATTGGGGTAAAATAACATTATTTTAGATATTTTAAGTAGAATCACTTCTATTATTGACTAGCATAACCAATATCAAACACAAAAGCTTTATGGTGAACCCAAGTCAGAAGGGAGAATACTGCAATGTATCAAGTAAAAGCTGTTCCTTTATTTTTTTTCCAGCATATGAAAATAGGAATTCCAGATTTCTGTTCTGAGTTGAAATTTGGGAAGAGATCTGCAGTCGTGCTGTGGTGCATCAAAATCCTTGTAGCAAAATTATGGATGAAGGATTTAGAAATCTGGTGATTTTTGGAAGATTGGCATTCTCTTCCAAAAAGATTAATCCATTTGGAGTTTTTTGGTTAAACTTGGTAATGTCCAAAGTAGTGCAAAAATTGTTAAAAGTGCAAGGTGGCAAAGAGGAGAGTTATTTTCATAGGCTGCTTTCTAGAGAAGTGGCAAAAATACAAAATTTCCCTATCAATGAATTTTATCGTTTTACGTAGATATAGCAGGTTTTTCCTTTTGGAAAGCCTGGATATATTTTTCTACCCAGAGGAGCAAATATGCATACAGTCTGGTTTGGATAATGTATTCTCAATTTTATTTCATACATCTATTATATATTTGTCCTTTAGGATTCCTCTTCCTCCTCTTATATTTTTTTTCCAAGACATTTTCAAGGCTGTGAAAAAATCGGGACACAAATTTGCAGTACTCAGCGCAGCATTTATGGAAATGTCTGACTTGCTCTGAACTGTAAATTCTAAATAATGATAAGTGGAATTACTGCTATAATTATCTTTCTGTAGGGAACATTTCTAACTTGAAATATAAAGCCTGTCTGTTAAATAACGTTTATCAGGAATGTTTCCTTAGGCATACTCTTCAGAATTGTATTTTATTTTTATCTTGAGCAAGATCTGACTCTGCACCGTTTGTGTTAGAGACAGGGAGGATAACTAGAGCAGGCAAATGCCTCATAGGCAACAGGAAAGCCAGTGGAGAGATGAAAGATGAGCTTCCAGCAGCTGCAGAAAGGATATACACTTCAAGGGTGCCCCATAAGCCTTATAAAGCAATAAAGGAAGGAAAACAACATTATGAAGGGTCCTAACAGTCATAAAATTCCAAAAATGGCAAGGATTGCTTTCATTATATAAAGTGTTCGTTAAAGCTTTAAATAATGAAATAAACTCTTGACACTGAGAATGGAAACCTTCACTGTTCAACGGGCCTCTGTTTACTTTACAATAATCCAGGCCATAAAAGTAGTGCCGCAGAAAATTCCCCATTCTGGGGGAGCTCCGGGATGCCCGGGGACCACACAGTTCTCCGGCTTCAAAGGCGCGGGGTCTCCAGCAGCACGCCCGGCTCCTGGCTCGCTGCCACGCCGCTGGCAGCCACCATGCTCCGCACCACGGCCAGACCGGAGAAAGTCTGAGTCAGAAAATCCCTGCCATTGTTTTAATTGGCTTAAATTAGGTGTTTCGGGGTTCCTCTTAGGGGAAGGTTTTCTTTTTTTTTTTTTTCTTTTATTTTCTTTTTTTTTTTTCTTTCTTTCTTTCTTTTGGGTATCGGAAAAATGTGCTGAAGACTTTGGGACCAGAAAGTAAGTGGGGGAACTCCTTAAAGGGTCTTCTGGGATTCAAGGTGGAGATACTAAAAAATGTCTCCTATATAAAATTATTTACTGCTCACATACTTGTTCAAAAATGTAGAATTTGAATTAAAACTTGGCAGGCTATACAGCCCATACTTAATTTGCCTATCCAAAGAATGGCAAGAAAGTACTTATTTCGAACAGGAATACTTTCAAAACTCAGAAGACCTTGTATTTCCTATTTCAGCCATGTTAAAATAGTTTACTTTGCCTGTTAATAGCATAATCTGTTTAAATATTTTCTCCTGAATTGGAACCCTCCTTAGAAAACATCATAAGCTTCCCCACATACACATGGAGTACTCTTCCTTATCTGTCACTGAAATTCAGCCATTTTCTGCTATGCTTGCAACAAACAGGAACAAAATGTATCCTTGGGGAAAAAAGAAAGAATTCAGCTGTAGATGGGTAAAATACTCACTGAAGCCTTTAAGCTCCAGTGTACTCCCCTTAAAGGCATTTGAGCAGTGCTGTAATTTATGGCACTGGTTGCAGTGAAAGTATGGGATCCCATTAATTTCTCTGCCCACTGCCATAGTTTGCCATTTGTTTCTTCATCTTACTTCTGAGTAGCTTTCTGAGCTGCTGCTGTGGTTAAACATCATTTTCAAAAGACATTGGAAAAGAAAATGACTCATGATATATATTTTTGTTTTCTTGTACATGTTACGTGAGATATATTTGTGCAGTTTTGATATCCCCGTACTTGCACCATCCAAAATGAAATTCTTTGTCTCTTGGAATATTTTTGGGAGACCAGACAGGGAGGCTGTCTGCATCATGAGTGGGAGAAGTAAATGACTCACAGTTCTCTTTATGAGGAGCTTTGTTTCATTCAAATCCCTTTTGCCAAGATGCTGACACTGAATTTGAGTCATCAGCAATAAACAAGTCGTACAGAAAATTGAATCTTTAAAGGGCAGAAAATCATGGGCTAAGGAAAGACACTCACCGGCGAGCTCTCTGTTAGTCTGTGCTTGAGAAGAGTTATTGATTGCATTATTTCCCATGGTGGATTTTTCCTTAAGTGCCTTAAACTAATTCAAACTCTCACCCTGAATTTTCATTTTGAAACATGCATGTGTAGTGCAAACTGCACCATTGGTCAGGCTTTGAGATCACGGAATGCAAAATTGAATTTTCACTGCACTAATCAAGGTGATTTGGTCCCTGGTTTTGTCAAGAGCTTTTTACATGTGCTGTGTCCTAAAGGGCTGAGGTGATGAAGAATTGTTGGCATCTTCTAGGAAAAAGGATAGATTTGGTGAAATTTATCTTATATTGGGTTTTGTGTAGGATTTTTTCCCCTGTGTAATGCAATAATCTTGGATAAATGTACTTCATATATCATGGTAGCAGTTCATCAGGTTTGGACATGTTTATTTTCTGGAGCTGACAATAGACCAGCTAATAGATACTTCAATTGAAAATGAAACTTTTGTTCTATATTAACTGTAAGAATTTTGCTTTCATGAAAGTGGCACAGCACCTTTTTTCTCTGTGGTACCAGTGTTTCTAACCACTTTCAGCTTTTAAAGTGCAAATGCTTTCAAGAAGGGTGGTAATGCACAGACTCTAAAAAGTCAATATTAATTACAAAATGTGCCTTTTTTATTATCTTCATTTTAAGGTGTGATATAGTGTAGGACATAACATATAAATGGATGGAGCTGACTCATGGAGAGGCCAGGAAAGGGGTAGGATAATGGGAACGACTTCAACATTTACAGGCGTTTCTTACTCCTCAAAGTGTCTTGTACAACGTGGAGCATCCCAAGGGACTCTCTACTACGTGGCATTCCCTTCTTACTCATGACAAGTGTGTGTGCTGTGGTTATGTTGCTCTGACCCACCTGCCCCGGCTTTAGACTGTTGTCTTTGTAAGGAGGCAGAAATCCAGCACTGTTGACAGAAAGAGAAAAAAAACAGTAAATTTTTCAAATAAAACACAGGGTATAATGCAAACAGTAACAGTTGTGATGAGCATAGTCGAATGAACTTACACTACAGTGTGGCTTTGCTAAATATAGCTACAGAATACTTGTTGTTTGCAGGCACTGGTGTCAGAGAGCATTGCCATCCACAGGCTGGGAAGCTGCAGAAACAGGGGCACAAATCACAAATAAAAGAGATGGCAGTAGGATTACAGACTGCCAGAGCCCTGGTCCTGTACTCAGCTTGACCAGGCAACCTTCCTCCTTGGAGGGCTGGATGGTCTTTTGTTTGTGCTGTCCCTTCCATTGCAAAAATTTCCCTATTGTGCCTGGAGAGACTCTGGAATCCAGATTAGAAATAAGAAATGAGCTTGTTTGGATGAAAGAGGGTCAGTGTACTGCATGCCTGTTGTTCAGCAGCCCTTGACAACCAATTTTAAATATGGATGGGGGAAAATCAGGGTAAAATTTGCTCACTGTTGGTGAGTTCAGATCTCTCATGCTTGGGCTCTGCTCTCGCCTGCTGACCTCAGACACAGTACTCCCCAGGGTATACACCTGTGGCCTCCCATGGTGAAAACCTGTCAAATCACCAGTGGACGTGAGGAGGAAAAGAGAACATGTCCAGGGGAAAAAAACGTGGAAAGTGCTGATGTAAACAGGAGGCTGAGATCCTTGGGTGCAGTGAAGTGAATGCAGCCTGGGAGGAAGAGATGAGGAGGATGAGGGGCTGGGGACCAGCTGTGGGATGAAGCTGAGAAGCAGCAGAGCTGGACGGAGTGCTTGGGAGCAGAGCCAGGGCCAGGTGATGGGGCAAGAGCCATGGGAGGACACAGGCAGACAGAGCAGAGGTCTGCAGGGAGCTGCTAAATGGAGGTGCCCCCTTTCAGCTGCCTGACATTGGTGTCTTGTCCCAGGGAGACCCGTCCCCAGAGTGCCCTGCAGCCATGTGCTCCTTCTGGTCCTGCATGCCCTTAATGCTGGAATCTTGTCATCATCCCTCCATCCAAGGTCTGGCCTGTTACTTTAACCCACTGCCAGCCTTGTCCCCTGCTCATTCCCCCTGCCTCCCAGAGCTGTTCTGTACCCTTGGAAATGCCATACAAAAGCAGGCAAAGGTGTCATGAGAAGAAAGCTAAAGCGTGATGAAACAAGGAGATCTAAATTTGCAGGAGCTTTGGAGCGTGTCTTCTTGTAGTGGGTAGAAAACCCAACACGTACTGTCAAAGGACATTGTGGTGAGAGTGTTTTTCCCTCTTAGAGTCTGCTGGCTTTTCAAGAGGAAAAGGGTTAGTTAAAAACAGAAAGGTACCATAAATCCTCTATTCTCAGGACAAGGATGTATTGTTCTTGTAATCATGTTGATACTCTCCAAAAGCCAAGCCTAAATTCAATATTGCAGTGTGGAAGAACATGAGCTATATGGACCTAACTGAAAAGGGTTTTGCTCCTCACATGATGGTTGTAGAATTATTGCATTCATTTGCAGGGGAAGGAAGGACATAGACCAAAGCTCTTAATATTGTGTTTGGAAAACTGAGTGAATCAGGATTTATGATGAGCAGAGTTAAAGCTCACTTAACTTTTGGTGAACTGAGTTTAGTTTATTGGGAGCTTACACAATGAGTTCAGCATAGCTTTGAATTGCAGTAGTTTTGCATACGTCATAGTAAAATTTTAATGGTTAGTGAGAGATTGTTTCTAATCTGAAATCAGTCTACCTGAAAAAATACAAATGAATATGAATACCATTAATCCTGATAAATAAAGCATAGTACTTCCCCAGACTATATGATGTGGTTGGCTTCCTTCCACCTCAAAATGGTGATAGTAATGCTACAATGAAAATTGTGGTGATTTTATATTTTGCTTTTGCATGTTTTTCGTAATTGATTGCCTGGGCAATGATGGGCATGAGTATAGAAAGTTTAGTGATAATCCCAAATTATTTTGCTGTTTGCTCTGAAAGCTGAAATATCTTAGTATTAAATTGTCTACACCCCCATTTTATTGGTGATTTTTTGGTGGTCAGTGGTCTGGGGAAGAAGTCACTCTTGTTTCTGCTCAGAATGATTCTTTTATGATGAACTTCAAAAGAGTGAGTCTGGATACCAATTTGAATAAAAACTTACTCTTGAGATGACACTTGGTTTTTATCTTTCCCACTTTGGTGTAAAAGAGATTGCTTGTTCTCGTCATTTCTTTCCATTAAGGACAATATAGGTTTATAAACTAGCAGAAGAAAGTTAGCATGGAAATGGATTCAGGTTGCATGGACAGTGTCTGGAATGTATAGCTTGAGGTATCGATTTGCATGTGTATGTACTACCATGTGTGTGGAAGAGGAACCAGTAGTTAAGCACCTGTTTTTAAGCGTGTCTAAAATGGCATTGCCAGCTTGCACATACCACAGTGGAGCTGTGGTTCTCCTTAGGATATCTCTGTTCTCCTGAAAAAGCAATAGTAAAATAAGAAAACAAATATTTTTCTCAATTTAAGATGTGTCTGGAATGTGTGAGAATTCGATGTTGATGAGCACAGGAAGTCAATAGTAATTTCTTTAGCAACAGTTTAAAAGAAAAATTCGTTCATATTTTGTAGTTTTCAAATAGAAACAAACACATTTTTTTCATTAAACCATTTTAATGAAGTGGGTCTCTGCCGTTACTGTCTGGTTTGTGAGAAGCTGATGATTACAATGGAGAGGGAACTTCTTTCACTGGTTTGAACACATGCCAGAAGTGTTCAAAATGGGAAGAAATGTGCTTGAGGAGTCAGTGGGTTTGAACTTTAAAGTCTTAGGACCTCTTGCCAAGTCTGCCACTTCTTCCCCGAGTAAATATGGAAATGCTATCATTTAATGTGCTTCAGTCTTGCTATCCTCACTTAAAAACACAGATATTTTAGCTGACTTCTTTTGTAGAGCAGTTTGAGATACGGTAGTGAAGAGGATAGGTGTTATTTTAAGCACTGTTTTTTAACCAGGGGCGAGAGGTTGGCTCAGGACACTGACAGAGAGTTTTGGAGAATTTTTCTCCTTATTGCTTACTGGAACCATTCCCAAGAAAAGGTGTTTCAGCTAGGAGCAACATTTGAAGATGGTTTTGTGTAGTTACTGATTTCAGACCAGCACACAGGAAGCTCTTTCTAGTCATTGGTGCTAATTCAGCATCCATTTACCAGAGCAGCTGGGATTGAAATGAGTATGTTCTCTTGGCAAATGGTGTCCTGAGGTAAAAGTGGAGGATAGGGATGGAAGAGCACAAACTGGACATTGCTGCCAAGACTCCTCATCTTTTTGTGGTTTCTACCCTTCTAATCC
Source organism: Anabacerthia variegaticeps (assembly GCA_035583185.1). Taxonomy (NCBI): domain Eukaryota; kingdom Metazoa; phylum Chordata; class Aves; order Passeriformes; family Furnariidae; genus Anabacerthia; species Anabacerthia variegaticeps. Next base: position 9,602,217 of record JAWWEW010000078.1, on the reverse strand, counting down.
CTCAACCTTTACATACATAAGAGTCCAGTGTTGCAGCTGAACTTTACCTGCATGATGAGTCTGACAATAGCAGATAGGCTTATTGAAAGGGAGGGAACTGTGTTATTTAAAAAATCTTGTAATTGTAAAACTAACACGCTTATACTGAACACAAGCATATACACATGTATTAAATTCAGTATCCGGCTCCAGAGCCAGGACTCTGTCTCAGCTTTGGTGCCAAACCTCTCCTGACCTCTAATAAGACTAAAAGTATATGTATTGTTCTATGTGACTAATTATCCAAAGTTTTCTGTTAGAAAACTTTTACAGAAAAGTAGTTTTCAATCTTTGCATTAAAAAAACCCCAAAACAAGTTACCTGGAGAAGCTGAAGACACAGTGAGGTGTCATTGTAATTGAATTTAGGAAATACAAACATTTGTGTCCAAACTTTTTTTTTAGCTTTAAGTGAAAGCCAGACAAAGAGTCTTTATGGTGCTATTTTCTAGTGGATCTGTGGTAATTTGTTTTGGTTTGTTTTGTTCCTCTCAGTACTGCTTAGAAATTAGCTAAAACATTTATATTGCAGAAATGATATAGCAGCAGTTTCAAGTCTTTTGTGCCTTACATGCTTGATTAGAAAAATCCCATTAATGATAGAAAATGCTAATCAGTGATGTGTTTTGCCAGCCAGTACAGGCCCACGCATTCAATATAATCCTTTGTTTATTAACCTAATGAAGGTCATTGTAGCTTTTGAAAGCTTGTGTGACAGCACATCAGAATGGTTTTAAAACTCTGTGCTGCTGGACTTCGGTGCTGGGATAAGTCAAGACTGGGTATTTACTTGTCAGAATGGCTCTGGCGTAAATTGAGTTTTTTCTGGGTGGAACGATCATGCTGTGCTTTCCATTTGTTCATTATAATTGTCACGACAGACAAACAGTGCAGTGGTGGCTAAGCTGATGGTGCTGCCATTAAGCAGCTAGACACTGTCTTTATCCACATCTTATTGATTTTCCTTTTCTTTTCTTGACAGGTGACATCACACAGAAAGGATATGAAAAGAAGAGATCAAAATTAATTGGGGCCTACCTGCCACAGCCTCCCGGTATGTATATCTGTGCTTGCAATATATGAAGATGTCAAGTGTACTGGTAGTTGCCACTGTAAAAATTTGCATCTTTGAAGAAAAACACGTGGCAGAAACCAAGCTATTGTTATGCAGAATAAGCTTATTCCATCCATTTTGTGTGTATTTTTATATATATGTCCGCTTTGATGTGTGTGTACATTTTTTACATACGTTGGTGTGGATTTGGCAGTCATGTCCGGAAAATTAAATCTGCCCAGGCTTGTTAGAGAGACACTGTTGGAAGGAATGCAAGAATATAGAAAAAAACTTGATGTCCTAATTCATTTACATCTCAGCCAAGTAAAGTTTTCTGAACAGAGATATCCACAAGAGTGGAAGAGAACCTTGGACTTTGTACCTTCCTCCATTTCCGGATTTCCTATCCAAGTGTCATTTTGAAGACACTGGAGAGACACCAGCAACATCCCTAGAGTTCAGCTTGTCCTATGGTGTGTGAGCAACTGACCTTTCATACATACCTGGTCTCAGCATTGAGGGATGGGCTGCATGTCTTTACCCAAAAGGTGTAAAAATATCTTCAAATTATATTTACTAACGTATTGCTTCATTGAATTTATTTCATATATCTATATATATGAACTTTCAGAGTTCTCTCACTCTTCTGAGGCACTGGATCCTGGAGTTCACTACGTAGTTACAGGTATTGGTGTAGACCTCTGTTCTGTCTTGGCCTCAGAGGAGCATGCCCACACTCTCCTGGCATCTCACTGACCTTACAGTGGCTCCACTTGGGCTTGGCTATCCTCTGATCCCTGTTTTTGTTGCGGGCCTTGGAACTAGCTTCCTCCTCATTTTACAACATCCTTCCCTTATGGTGGAATTGATGAGTTTTTATTTAAACTGCTCATGTGTGATGGCACTGCCTTGTTCACTTCTTTAGGTTCATATATATTGTCTAGCTCCATAGCAGAATGCTGGTTTTGTGCCTTTGGATTTCGCTTGGTCTGCTCCAGTGGTGGGAACTCCACAAAAGAGATCAGTGTTACAGATACCTCTGTTTTCTGAAGTGATACAGCCTGGTTTGAGGGTGTCTGTGACATTTCCAAACCATTGGGAGCCACTAGAGAATGATACAAATCAAGTCAACATAATTATAGTACCAGAGGTGCAGTTTATTAAATTTCTGGGTATTTATTGGTCTGACCAGACTATCAGACATACACTAGTCTTCACAGTTTGTTCTCATGAGACCTGCTTAAATTTGCTGAGTTGTGGAGAAACTGCTGCTTCACGGTAATCCTCAACGCAGCAGTGCTTGGTACCAGTATTTCTTCATTTGGTTAATTGTGACTTTTATTTCTTCACACAAGCAAATAAAACTGTTTCTCCAGAAAGCTCATAATCTTCTGGTCAAACTGTATCTATGGCTGTAACTAATGGGGAATCATCATGCATGTAATGATGAAAGAGAGAATGTGGAGGACCTCACAGATTTACCTTTCAAGGTCTCTATTAATATTAAAGTTTTCCAGTGTAAGGGATCTCTGTAAGCAAGTTCTATAGTGGGATCCATTCAACAATTTGAAGAGGTCATGGTTGAGGATGTAGCTGCTTTAGGGCTGTTTTAAAGATGGGACAAAATGGAGTGAACAGTTTCTGTTCAACCACTTTGCAGAAAATCCGGCATGAGAAATATGAGATATGGGTAAGTGAAGAAAGATTATAAAAGGATTAAGAGGAAAAGTAATGAGATATTGTCCACGGTTTTCTTGTAAATACATTAAGTCCAATTGTTTAGCTGATGGCTGAATGAATTGTTTTATTATAGTGGAAGACACTTCTACTGTATTATTTTCCTCGAGAAGTGGAGATTATTTGTGCTTGGGTCTTTGCTGTCTTTGTATTTTTTGTTTGTTTTGTTGTGTTACCTTTTGGACAAAACTTGAAAAAGTTCAATTTTATAATCTCCTTCTAAGACTATATTCATCTGAATGGCTTGAGGTCCCTGCTCACTAGGAAAGGAGAGATGAATCCTGTCCAGGAAGAAATAGAGTAACAAAACAGATGCTGCCTTTTGTAAGGCTCTGTTAATATCTCAACAGTCACATACATGACCAATTAGTCTTTTTTTTTCTTTTTTTGTTTTTTTTTTTCGTAACCCATTTTGATGGGGAATGCAAGAATTTATAAGCTTTGACGGCCTTGGATCTTGCTATTAAGAGGAAACAGAGATTTTAGAGATATTTTAAAACAGTATGGAAATGGACATAACTCTTTTGCTGGGATGGGAGTCATTGGGAAAGGGCGGGGATTTGCTTTCCATGACAGTGTTCAACGAGCTAAAGGAAATCCAAAGGCAGTTGCCCTGTGTTGGGACATCCAGTCCTCTCGCTGCACCTTTGCTAACACTCCTACCGCCCATGTTGGCAGAGTGGAACATTGCCCCGCGTTGGCTCCGTGAGTGTCCTGTGGTGTCTGTGCGTGCGTGTGCGTGTGTGCTCTACTGCATGGGGGCAGCAGCTCCATTCGTTGCTGTAACAAATGTAAAAAAACTAAACGTGAATTAATTAGTTTTTTTCAACTTGTTACAGCAGCGAATGGAGCTGCCGCGGTACGGTGTAGACTGCAACACAGTGAAGGAGCTGCCAGAAGAATGCTCCGCACTGCCAACATTGGTGTCTGTGACATCCGGGAAGCGGCCGCTAGAGAGAGAGCAGCCAGCACAGCAGGAAACCGGCCTCTCTTTTATTTTCGTTTTGGTGAGCACGACGAATGTATCTTTTCCAGTCCGTATCTGTATATAACTGTGCCTAATCTGGAAGCCTCTGGTAGACACCTACAACAATACGATAAACTGGGGGCAGCCAGTTGCAAGGCAGGACAACCAAAGGACAACATCTGGGAGGCCGTTGCTGACTTCTGTCTGCCTAAAAGTGAAGTGATGGGAAGGGAGAAGGAATAGCTCTTCTTAGTAACATTTCCATGTGTTAGCACTTCTCTAGCTTCCATACCGTGGATACTTTGGTGGAGGTTTTATACAACCAGCTGGTGAAACACAGGAAGGCATGTGTTTCTAATTCCCATTCTGGCATTGCCTTTTTACAGGGCTCTGAACAGGTCTAAGCTCACCAGATTCTGGAGGAAGCTGTAAAAATCTAAGTACCCATAATTCTGTGCCGTTTTCAAGCAGAGATCACCTGAGCTCTGCTCACATCCAAACCATTCAGAAGCAGACTGACTTTTAGGCATCAGGCTGGTAGAGCAGACTGGAGAAAGAACAGTGTGCAGGGCTGTGTCTCTGCAGTGTGGACTGGCAAGGCCTGACCCCAGCCATGCCCACGTAGCCCTGGTACCCATCCTGCCTTCTGTGGGAACCTGTGGCTGGTGGCAGGCATTCTGCTCTTACTCCCTGCATCTGTAGCAAGGCTGCAGAGGATTCACAGCCCCTCAAGACACTACATTTTCTCTTGACAACCATGTGGGCACATGGAGGACATCACACTCTTGCCTCTGTGCTTGTCCATTCTTGCACAGGCAGTCCAGATGTGGTGTAAGAGATGGCTAGAGTGAAGATAATATTTGTAGTTCTGTCAGGACAAGACGTACCTGTAAAAATATTATCTATTTCAGAAACTCTTCCCTACTGATTTTCAAACCATTTTGCTAAACAGCTGTGGAGGAGATCCGTATTGGATTCTGGATGTGTTTGTATTTCTCCTCTTACGTGGAGTGGGTCTAAGTCAGGTTCCTTCAGTCTGACATGATTAATTTCCTCTGCACAAGAAATGGGAATGATTTTTTTGCAAAAAAATGGGAATGATTAAGTGTAGATTGCAATTTCAGGTTTAATAGTAGTAAAGATATGAAACCATGTAAGTGCTAAATGTGGGCAGTAGAAGGATTGGCTACAGACATATGTGAGCACACATACATATAATGGTCTTTTTGTCGTGCTTATTGAGATGCTGTCATTTTAGAAAGGGAGAGCTGTTACTTTTCGGGAGTGGGATTAGTGAGAGTTAAAACCAGGCAACTATGTGATTGATACTCCTCCAGGTGATGTAGTTCACTCTCAGTCTCCCTACTTTTGACAGGACAATCCCAGAGAGCATATTGTCACGTATGCTGTACGGCAAATGTGCAGTGAGTCTGACACACAAGGGATATGTGTGTCACACAAGGGATGTGCTGGATCCACTGCGCTCCTGCAGGCTGACTCCACAGTGCATGCACAGCAGGTCTGACACATCCAGATGCTGCACAGACTGCACATATGCAAAGGACATTTGTACTATTCCAGCTGGGCTGTCGAACATCCAGAAATCCGGAACGGATGTGCTGCGTTTGGCAGTGTTAATGGGAGAAGGGATAGAGGGAGCCCCCTTTTTCTTTCCCATTAAATCTTCACCTGCTTTAAGTCAGGGAGACAAAAGTACAGTTTTGTTTCCTCAAAATGCATTCTCGGGATGTCAGTTTGTGGCTGGAGATGTTCTATGCACAGAGTAGTTTTTCTTTTCTTAGAGTGCCTATGTGTCAGACATCTAGAAAAAATTGTGAATTCGGACCTTTATATCAGTACCTATATCCCACTCCCTCTTGTGCAGTGACCTTTTTCTTACTGCCTCCGTAGAGGAGCCATGACAGCCAAGAGCTGAAAGAATAACCACTTGAATAGACATTTATTTTAGAATAACTTTCTGAAGATTATCTTGATTCAATCAGTCAGTTCTGGGTAAGATAACATGGACAGCTGCATGCGCACTATTAAGAGAAACCCTCCCTAGAAGAAAAATAACTAAATTACCTGCATTCCCCATAAGCTGTGTTTTTGCCCAATTTACTTTGAGTCTTTTGACAGGAAATTTGATTATTCATTCACAGAACAGAGACAATGTTTTTATCAATTAAGCTTTGCTTCTAACAGCTTAGACATGGGTGGTTCATTCTCTCTTAATCAAGTGCTGTGTCTACACTAGATTGCTTTCTGTAATTTCCCATCATTGGTACCTCCAGTGTAGCTTTATTTGTAGTGTAACCATGTAGACCAGTCATCAGTGCTTTATTTATTATGGCTAATAAATCTGTGAGATGCAGTGCTTAAAAGGCACCTGCTGCTCCTTTCATAGGCCTAGAGACACATCACTTTATCTCCTGCTGGTGGAGCCCCAACAGCACCAGCTCGGGGACATTTCAAGCTACACAGTGAAGAGAAGATAATACATTTGCACAGAAAAGATCCCTTTACCTTACGAAAAAACAATTTTCTGTAGAATTACGGGAACCATTTCCATAGCCTCTGTCATTAGCATGGCACATATATTAGTATATATCTGTAATGTGTGCATACATTTGCATACTTTTCTATGTGTATATGTGCATGCATTTGCTTTCAACTGTTCCTGCTGCTAACCATTTGGGCACTTCAAGTAAACTTGGTGGTTACAATTTCATTTTCTCTTTCACAGACATTATTTGGATTGCAATGTTATTTGGATTGCAAAGATTGTGAGGAAATGTTTAAACAAAAGTTGATTCTGGTATTGAAAAAATATCCTCATGTATTCATTTCATTAATACTAGCAAGAATTCCTATCACACCTGCCTTAGTAATTCTTAAAGACCTTTTCAAGGGATAATTTGTGAAAAAGCATGTGTGTTGAGAACATGTATCTCATTGAAAGGCATATGCATTGCACAACACCTGGACACATCCCAGAATACAGTGTGACAGATGTTTCATAGTTGAGAAACTATGACATGGTCACAAATGCTTACTAGGTTTTGTGTCTTAAGAAGAGTTTTGGTTTGAACTGGTGGACGCTTTGCAGAGCCCAGTTTGGTTAAAAAGGAAGGCTCTGAAACCATCTGGGAACTACCCCTCGAGGCCATCACTGAAAGTGTGATGGTTACTGCTTCGCTTTTGCCATGCCAACTGAGAGCCCTATTACCATTTTATCATTCTTTGTTTTTGGATGCATCTCTCTTTCCTCCATAACCTCATAATACTAAACCTTCTTCAAACACAGAGCAAAAAATACCTTGCTTCACTTTTCACCCTAATAGTAAGGCCAAGCAATGGTTGCAAGGGAAGAAATGAGTATGTGATGAAATCAGTTGGTAATGCAGGTAGTGGTTTCAGCACTCAGGATGATTTTTGGAGTGGAGGATATTTTTAGCACACATCAAAGTTGGGGTGTTTTTCAAAGAATTTTAAGATTTCCAGTGAAATATCTGTTGATAGTAGTGGACACCATGTGCTGAACGTAAGAGCATAGGGGGAAACATGAAAGTGTTGGTCTAAAAATCTTGACAAATTGGTGAGAAAAGATGGCTCAGTCAGAGGTGAGTAATGGAGGGTAGAAAGGAAATACACCCCTGAGGGCCTTAAAGCTTACCTGTGCTGGAGCAGAGGAGGTGTAGCCCACGGTGGTGTTTGAGGAGCTGGGTGCCACTGTCAAAATGAGAAACTGCTGGAATTCGCAATGCTGCCCAAATTTATCTGTAGTGTGACTTGACCAGCCCCCTGGTGAATATGTTTGCTATGAGAAAAGGTAGCCTTCTTTTACCTATTCTCCTAAAAGAATCTTCAAATGGTGCACTGAAGCTGTGGGACTGTCTAAAGAAAGATGGAAATCAAACATCACGTGTTCATTGGAGCTGTAATGTGATGTCCACCATCACGGAGATAAAGGAGAGAAAAAAGAAGCCCATGGTATCCGTGCGAAGCTTGAACTGAAAGCTAAAGCTTGCAAGGAAATGCTGGAAGGCAAAATCGAGATTGTAATAGGAAATAAGATCAATTTGAAATATGTACATTGTTTGAAATCAGGACCAAGTGCAGGAGTAAGCTCACTTGTGAAGGAAAAATTCCTAATTAAAAAAAACTACTAAAAAATTCCATTTTTTTCAGATTTGTCTATCAGAAGGTGTCTCCACTTTTTTGAGTGTCTTTGGTTAGAAGTATTGAATTTTAAATCTCCTTCAGCTTATCCAGTGAATTCATTACTTCTACATTTGATGGGAAGAGTGAAATACCAGGCTAAGAACCAAGTTCCATGGGAATGGTGCGTCATTTAACCTGTTTACAAAATACACGATGTGTTCACCACCTGGCTTTTCTTTTAAATCTGAGCCATCAGCCATTGCAGAGAAGCTCAGGAAATACTGTGAAGGGAAGGTAAATATCGTTCCTTAAAACTGCACTGCAAGCACTGTTTGCCTTCCTTTTCACTGGCCCTGGAGTTGTTGGGTTTGTCCTACAGCTCTCTCTCCTGGGGACATGCACTGTAAGTTAGTTTTAGAACAATAAATGTAGCCTTTGTGTCTAAGAATGCTTTCTATTTCTTGTCAGTTAGACATTTCAGCTTTTAAATATTTTTAGATTCAAAAATTTGACTCAGACATAGGGATAAGAGATACATCAAAACAGCTTGTCAGCTGTCATGAAGGAAACAATTGTCCTCTGTTGGAGAGAGCAATGCAGTTATTGCCAAGCTATCAGCACATAGCACTGCAATTTAGCTACAAAAAGAAGTAATAAAGTAGGGGGGAACAAAGAGGTGAAGGAAAAAAACAAACGAAAAAAAAGAGGTGAAACCTGCTTCCAGCTGAGAGTTCTGTACCTTCCATGCACTTAAAGTTATCCAGCTTGCAGTGCTATTGCTTAAATAGCTTTACTGAGACTCTTGCATTTTTAACTAAATACAGTCAAGACAGGACCCAGCTTGCAGATTAGGATTTGTGGATTGATGTATCTGCATTAAGTTGTCTGCCTATGAACCTTATATTTAAGCTTCCATTCTTATGTGAAGAGACAGTCAATTCAGTTGATAAAACCCAGAGAGCTTTTCGGTTTATTCCAGAGCAGATACCTTCACTGACCACCTGCACAGCCCTCAAGGCTTCACTGGGCTTATGGAATTGCCTGAAGATTGGTGTCTATAATACTGTTCAGGATTTCCTATGGTACTGGAGGCATCTGCACAGAGTAAGCACACATAAAGCAGGATTTAAAGGGAGAATATGCCATTCTGGTCAAGCCAGGTGTCATAGTCCCCAGCATTTGAAAAGAAATTGGACACCTTTGTTTAGAATCCTGAGTCCTGATCTAGGTCTCTGTTTTTAATAATGAGAGCTTAGTTTAAGCACCTTCTTGTAGACACCTAAATATAGGTGTCTTAGTCCGCGAGCTGCATCCCACATTAGCAGCATTAGCTTGTATTAAGGACGTGGCTGTTTGCTCTAGTGCAGATGCTAATGTGTAATGTGATGACCGTAAAGGATGATTTCTCAGCCTTGCGTAGAAAATAGCTGTGTTCCAGGCATATATATTTTGCTAAAATTCTTTGTGGCTTGTGACAAGTCAATCACTAGTGCTAATTGTGCTTGCCTATGAAAGTCCTGCTTCAGCTGCACGACTGGGATAGATCATGGCATTATTAAGAATTATGCCAATTTCACATGTGCACAGGACGCTGGTGTGACACTGTCCTTTCTTTTAGGAGAGCCATTCACTGCTCTGCTGTCTCCCAAAATCTAGGAATCGATCCAAGTACAGGTTCTCAAAGCCCATTATGCCATCACTTCCACTGGTTCACAAATGCATCTGGGCGAAGCTGCACCTGAACAAGCATTAGCACTTAACTCACAGCCCCTTGTGCTGGCTGTGAAAGCTATCAATTTTTTGGGTTTAGTTATGTTCAGAAGTAGAAGTGAAAAAAAAAAAAAGAAAAAGAAAAAGATGCTTGTTACTTCACTGTACTGCCAGAGCCTTCATGGAGGTGAACAATTGGGCTGTTAACACCGCTTTGCTATTTATGGCAACACTTCACTGATTTCATGGTACTCGTTATTCTGCATGGCTTTTACTCCCACCCATCGCTCAGGAATGGCAGTGTGTAGGTTCTCCTATTGTATACTGTGTCTCACACCATCGCTGGAGCCGTGCGAGGGAGCGGGTGCATGGGAAGCCAAGCTGTGAATCCAGGCGATGCCAGCTAGTTCCTGCTCCAGCCCCTTCTGCAGAGAACCCTCATCCAGTTTCTTGCTGTCTCTCCAAAGTGGGGCAGTGCCTTCTGTTTTCTCATGTCAAGGGAACGTAGTATAGAGAGGTCTCCTCACAGATGACTGATGGGGAGCTTCTCCTCCGTATTTTAGTGCAGCATCAACTTCCTCATGTTAGTTGGTGCTATCAGTGAGCCCAGTTCATGTCCTGCTCCATACAGGTAGAGGTTTAGTCACTGTTTTTATATATTTGTGAAAGTGAGAAATAAAGCCGTCAATTAGCCCCAGACCTCATAAATGCAGATGACATTTTCATATTCTCATTTAGTTTCCTATGGCCTTAAATGACTACTGGTGCAGGATGTTGAGGCTCTCTCTTTCCTGACTCTGTGAAGAAAATCCATATTACCAATTGGGTCAGAAATGACTGACTTAAAAGAACAAACAAAAGAATGCAAAGTGGGAGGGAAGTAAACTAGCTAAGTGTCTCAGTTTAAGATTAGATTAGGTATTTATATGTCTGTAGTAAGAACAAGAAGCAGAGTGACCTCCGTGGTGAACCTGAGGAGGGAAGAGCCCTTGGCAGTGTTGGGAAGTGCTGTGGGTGGCAGTGCTGCCAGCCCGGTTGGGTGTCCTGCTGTCTTCTGCCACACCAGGATCAGTGTTCGATGTCACCTTACGTCTTTTTGACACCTGGAAAAAGATGTTTGTGCACTTCCCAGAGCTGCAGAAGAAGAGACTGAGACACTTGAGGTGTCTCACAGCTGCTAGGCTAGGAAAAGGAAACCACAGGCTTGGATGTATTTTATCCAATGGCTTTCGGGTTTGCCTGAAAAATGTCCCTCCTACAGCAGCTGTGCACCTCTGAAACCGATGCTTTTCCTCACAATTTATTTTCTCCTTAGTGTTTCTAAAGCCTATTGCATGTGGTTTTGGTGCAGTTAACCCCCTTTTCCTGTATCATCAAGATGTACTGCAGTGGCAACTCCTCAATTATCTTTGTTTGTTTTTCTCCACATGCCCGTTGCCTGACACAAATCATTTGCCATGGGAAGTGTGGCACTGCTTGCTTCACAAAACCTCTGTCACACAGCAGCAGTGTTAGGTCTGCAGTTTTGGGGTGTGCTTTTGTAGGATTTTTGTAGATATATACTTCATTCCTGACAATGTGGATAGGGGCTGAGATGAATAACGATGCTTAGCCCTCACACAGACTGAAACATAATTTTTGGAAAAATTTCAATCAAAATTAATTATTAACTATGTATTACTCATTTTCAGGGTGACCGAATAAAGAAAGAAAAATTCTGAATATTCAAATGAGGGAAAACTATTTTTTTTTATTATTTCAATGATTCAGAAATCAGGTTCACCTGCCTTAAAGAATATAAGGGCAAGTGAAATTACACAGCACTATAGTGTGGCAACAGAGGAGTTAAATGAAGACATTTTATTTCAGAGTGTGAATTATTAATCACAATCTGAGTAGACGAAAATTTATGGATTCATTCTGTCTTATAGGCGCCGCTGAGATTTTACTCCAAGTATGTTTTTTAGCCAACCAACCATTTCTCCACAAAATCAAAGCAGACTTGACATTGCTGATATTCCAAAGATTTAAGAGAGAAGTTGGATTTCGAGTGCAGTTTGTTTTCACAAAGAAATAAGCGTACAGTGCCAACTTTTTTAAAAATATGCTTTTTAAAGAGCCCTGTGAAGCCTAACTCAGACTGATTGAAGTCATGACAGCATTTTCTGTATTCTACATAAAAATTATTGTTTCCACAAATGTAAACTCTTATCCCTCAGCAATCAGCTGGCATTGAATAGTTCAGAAATAGTAGTGGAGAGTTTTTACATTGTGTTTTAATTGAAAAATATGAACATATTTACATGCATTGTTTTGTTGAATCCAATTTCAAATTATTAGTCATCCATTCGAACCCTAAGTGCAAGTGGCCACTTTTACTCCTGTTCTTACTGCTGCACATAGTGTGTAACTACTTCTTAAAGGCAAAATATCATAGGAAAGAATAATTTCTTCAGGTACTCCTTTTTCTTTACCTCTGTGCTTTGTTAGCTCAAAGCTGAATGCATCGTTTACTGGTCTTGTCTGCTCAGATTCTTCTCTGGAAGAGATCTGGGTACCATATTATGACCCTATAATTGCTTTCTTTTCCTATTGTTTGTTTGAATTTTCCTGCATAGGTAATTGCCTTCACTCTTCTCTTGGAGTTGTCAAGAAACATCAGTTTCTAGGAGTGTGTATCTATGATGCTGCTGTGATTTTCTACTGTAATTTAAGAAGCCTTTAAGAAAATACTATTAAAAAAAAAGAAAGCCAATTCACTATGAGAAAGGGATGAATAAAAGGTCATGAATAAGAGTCTTAAAATACTGGATGTTTAGGCCCAGCATACTGACATACTGCAGGTATATGTATTACAAGGCTAGTTTTGCTGTTTTGCTGGAACAGGTTACTATTTTCAGCCTGGTTTGGTGCAGTTATTGTTTACTTCCTGGCCCTTGGTAGCTAAAAATGCCTGTAGATATTAGTATAGTTCCCATGGGAGCTGGTTTAGTATTGTGTTGTCACCAGCTGATATCGTCCAACCAGATGAGGTTTTAAATGATACACACTGGCTAAGTTTTCTTATGAACCAATTTTCAGCAAAGTTTCAATACCGATAGCAATGGTGTCTGCCTTTATTAGCTCATAAAAATATTTCCTAAGTACTACTTTATGAAAAGTCATTGGTTTGGGAAGAAAAAAAATCACCAAGCTTGCTGTCTGTATGGTCTTCTTACGTTGTCCATGATCCCAGAAAAAGGGTTCCTTAGAATCAGGAAAATAACCACACCAGAAAAGCTAACCAGAGGCAAGTAGTGTGTGTTGACATGACGTGCTTTAGGCACTGAGTGTTCATTTTCTGCTTCTAGTGTATGCTGAACTCCTCCTCACTATAAATCTGCTAAAATTCAATCAGAATGAGCTGTTTGGTTTTTTTTTATTAATGCAGGGGTGGACCAGGCATTGCCACAAGAGCGTCGAACTCCTGTTACTCCGTCCTCTTCCTCTCGGTATCACCGTCGCAGGTCCTCAGGGTCACGGGATGAGCGCTATAGGTCGGGTAAGTAGAACTGAAGACCCCAGAATTGGAATGAAAATTTGAAATGTCTGGTTGTGTTCTTTGCTTTTACTAAAAAGAACTTTGTTGTAAACTCGTGTGGCTATATATGGGAAACATTCATTGTACAAATACAGAGACGTGTCCAAGCGTGCAGGGGTGGAGTTACAAAGCCAAAGTACATCTGAAATTGAATCTGGCAGTGAATGTGAAGTGTGGCAAGAAGGCCTTCTACAGGCACATTAGTCACAAAAGGAAGACAAGGGAAAACATGGGCCCAGTGCTGAATGGGGCAGGGGACCAGGTGACAAAGGGCATGAGAAAGGCCAAGATGCTTAATGTCTTCTTTGCCTTGGTCTGTGCTGGTGAGACTTGTGTTGAGGAATCCAAGGAATCTGGGACTAGCAGGAAAGTCTTGAGCCATGAAAAACTTACCCTCTGTGAAGGAAAATCAGAACAGGGAGTATTTGAACAAGCCAAACTAGAAGTTCATGGGTCATGATGGGATGCATCATTGATCAATGTTATTGTGAATCCCTTCTTGGCTCCTTGAAAAGATGTGTCAGGGGAAGTTTCTGAGGAATGAGAGCAAGCAAGATTCAATCCTGTCTTCAAGAATGGCAAGAAATAGGATCTGGGAAACTATAGGCCAGTCAGACTCATCTCAGTCTCTCAGAAGGTGGAGTAAAGAATCCCAGAAACTGTTTTTGAATATATGAAGGACAAGGAGGTGATTTGGAGTAGACAGCATGGATTTATAAAGTGTTCTTATTGGGTTGGTCAGTTCATGCTCGATCAATCTATAAGCTTTTGCAATGAGATGACTGCCTTGGAGGTGGAGGGAAGAGCAGTGGATGTTACATGTCTTGACTTTAGTGAGGCTTTTGACAGTGTCTCTCCTAACATCATCCTTGACAAACTGGAGAAATATGGATTAGGTAAGTGGACAGTGAGGTGGACTGAAAAGTGTTTGAGCTCAGAGAGTTGAGATTAGTGGCACAAAGTCCAACTGAACACCAGTCTCTAGGGGGGTACCCTGGGGGGTGAATACTCATAATAACTTCATTGGTGACCTTGCTGGTAGGACAGAGTTCACTCTTCCCACACTGGCAGATGATACCAAACTGGAAGGAGTGGTTAATATACCACATGTGTGTAATGCTATTCAGAAGCATCTGGGCAGGCTGGAGGAGTGAGCAAACAGGAATCCAGTGAAGTTTGAGAAAGGGAAATGCAAAGTCCAGTTCCTGGGAAGGAATAACCCCATGCACCGAGACAGGTTGGGGGCCCACCAGCCAGAAAGCAGCTTGGCAGCAAAGTTCTGGGGTGCATGAGCTAGGAAGGTGCTTTTATGGCAAAGAAGGCCAACAGCCTTCTGGGCTGCACTTGGAGGAATGCTGGCAGCAGGTCGGGAGAGGTGATCCTTCTCATCTCTGCAGCACGGGTGAGGCACACCTGGAGTGCTGAATCCAATGGTGGGCTCCCCAGTACAAGAGGGATATACACATACTGGAGTGAGTCCAACAAAAGAACACAGAGACGATTAACAAATAGAGCCTGTGATATCTGAGGAGAGGCTAAGAGGGCTGGGGTGGTACAGGCTGAAGAATGCTCAGAGGGGTCATATCCACATGTGTAAGTACCTGATGGGGGAATTAAAGAAGTTGGAGCCAGACTCTTCTCAGTGGTGCCCAGTGACAGAACAGGAGACAGTTGGCACAAACTGAAATATGAAAAGTTCCATTTAAGCACTAGAAAAAACTTTTTATCCTGAGAGTGGTCGAGCACTGGCACAGGTTGCCCAGAGAGGTTGTGGTGTCTCCATTCTTGGAGCTATTCAAAACCCCACTAGACTGGGCATAAGATTGGCCCCAAGCAATCTTCTGCAAATAACCCTCCTTAGAGCAGGGAGTTGGACTGGATCATCTCCAAAGGTCCCTCTTGACCAGCTTCAGTCTGTGGTTCTGTGGCACAGCTGGATTTTACCGTACTGATCCTAGTTCAGTGAATACTATATTTTTCTTAAATATTTATTTTGAAGTATATCAAGTTGGGAACATTATTATGCCCTAAATGGAATCACTGATTAAGGGAAGATAAAAGTAATTTCATATCTGAACAAAAGGGTAAAAACTCATTTCCAGATGAATGGGATCCAGCTCTTTTCATGATGCTGTTCCAGATACAACACAAAGTGAAGGAAGTGGTTGGTTTGTAACTGGTTTATAACAGCCTCTCACAACAAGAAAAATATTGAGGTGCTGGAGCATGTCCAGAGTAGGGCAATGAAACTGGTGAAGGTTCTGAATCACACAGGGAGTGGCCAAGGGAGCTGGGAATATTTAGCCTGGAGAAAAGGAGGCTCAGGGGAGGCCTTATCACTCTCTGAAACACCTGAAAGGAGGTTATAGTGAGGTGAGTGTTTTATTCTCCCAAGTAACGAGAGATAGGACAAGAGGAAATTACCTCAAGTTGCACCAGGTGAGGTTTTGATTGGATTTTAGGAAAAATTTCTTCACTGCAAGGGTGGTCAGATGTTAGAACAGGCTGCCTAGGGAAGTGGTGGACTCACCATCCCTGAAAATGTTCAAAAGGCATGTGGATGTGGCACTTGGGGATATAGTTTAGTGGTGAACACAGTGGTGCTGTGTTAATGGTTGGTCTCGGCAATCTAATCTTTTCCAACCTTAACAATTCTGTGAAGGAAAAGTGAGCTCTGAAACTTCTTTACCCTTACCTAGGGCATAAACTGCATGTACTAGACCTCAGCTGGATGAAGGGTAGGTGTGCTCAGCTGTTGTTTCAACTGCTACAGGGACTGCTGCAGTATAAGCATCCTTCCCAGACAGTGTCCAGAGGCCACAGACTGGTTCATCTGATATTGCCTCTTTTGCAGCTGCAGGAGAAAGGAGCTGTAGACAGCACCTTTGTGGCAGAGAGACCCTTGTGAGCTGAGAGTCATAAGCCAGGGCCTGGTGGTTAGGGAGGGTGCCAAGGAGCTGACTGTGGAAACTCTGGATTGTGTTTGAGAGACGCATCTTTCTGGACGCAGTCAGACTCATTGTGCTGACACAACTGGAAAATTACAGAGAACTCCTTATTAAATCCTTTGTAACATATCTCTGGTTCATTCCAATAGTCAAAGAGCTTGCCAGTCCCATTTGAAGGAAAATTAAATGATAAATGTGGCAGAGAAAGTTCATGTGTGTCCAGACTATTCTGATGAATTTTTCAAACTCCCCTCTCCCCTCAGAAATCTTGATGTAGATGCTGCCAATTTTTTGTTGAATAATGGTTGTGGTATCTTCATAATAATTCCTTGATATATAAGCTCCTAGAAGCTTCTCCAACATTAAACTAAAAATGGTCTGATTTTTACCCTGTGTTTTTAAATAGGTAAAAAAATACTATTCCTGAACTTGCCTAATTTGTGGGCGTGCAACACATGGTCTTCAAACATCCAAGCTGTGACTCTCCAGAGCAGTTCTGTTAAAAACATGTGCATTTGACTGTGTGTTGAAAGTTGCCTGCTTGAGCTGTGCTTGCCATTTGTAAACTAAGATGTTGAGTCAGTTTGGGGATGGGTGAAAGGAGGCATAGTGCATATCTTCCCTGTGTGCCTCTTCTGAGCCCCCAGGAGTGCTCTGAGTTGGTGTTGCTGCTCCTTGGTTTCAGTCACTGCCTGCTGCCTTAAAAGGAAGGCATTTGTTCAGTGAAATGGTGCATAAGGTCCTGCCTTAGGAATGGGGTGAGTTGTTGTAATGATACATATAAATAATAAAGACACAAATTTTGTTGCTGATATTAGTGCAGGAGTCTCACTTTAGAAGAGACAGAACTATATATTACAAATGTAGATCTTTCTTGCTGCTCTGAAAATGTCCTCAGTGTTGAAACTGAAAAGTTTGACAGTATTTTAAGGACTTATGGCAGGGCTTTGAATTCCTGCATTGGTTGCTGTATAGCATAACTCCTCAGCAAATTGGTTTGAACAACTCCTGCATCTTCACACACTCAACAGTATATGGTAAATGTCAATGAAGGTAAATGTAAACATACATTTTCAGTTTTGAAAAGTTACCAGATCATCTTCAGATTTACTCTATGAGGAGCTTTGCTTAGATGCAGTGCAAAATTCCTACCCTGAACTATGTCCTCCCCTTCTATACATTGCCCCTGTGAGGTCAGAAGTCTATTTCTTTTTTGGTCTCTTAATTCATACTCTCTATTACTGTAGGTTGCAGACTTGCAAGTCAGATTTCATTCTGGTTATCTTGTTTTCAGATTCAGATTTGCATCAGGTAGAAACCTTTGTTTCACTTGTTATTTTGCTGTGCTTAATACTTCAGCATCTGTGCTCTGATCACATTGTGATTGTTAGATGCTAGCTGTTACCCAGCTTCAGTGTTTGTTATCATATTTGGCACATCTCCTTGGAAAAGGCCCAAAACAAAATGAATGCACAGTCTTTAACCAATAAGGAATTCACTTCTAGGAAAACATTTCCCCCCTCCTTGGTGTTTTTGCACAATTTATTTCAATTAACATCTGCAAACAGATCCTCCATTCCAACTCTGATCAAAGTACTTTTCTGTCTCTTCTTGGTAAGGTTTTCCTAATTGGAGGTCTAAGATTCTGAAAGTCATCCAGTTCTCCTTCCATGCTTTTGCTTTTTACATAGATTTAGATGTCAGTGAAGATTGTTTAATGAACTCTCTTTGGAGACTCAAAATCATTGCTGCCACTAATATCACCTTCAACTTATGCTCTTTTATTATGGAAAATGTCAGACTGTGACATTTTAAATCCCTATTTTCTTTCTTCTATTACTATTATTATTATTACTATTATTATTATTATTATTATTATTTCATTAATGTTGTACCAGAGTTTTTTGCACTGTAGTTGTAAAAACCTGGTTTCTAGAATTTTTATAATCTAAATAAAATTGATTTTTGAGTTTATGGAAGCTTTTTTCCCACTAAATGGTCCTGGTACATTTTGTGTTTCGAGATAATTCAATTTTGGAATTCAGCCCACATTAGAAATTTAGTCTAATTTTTTAAAACCAAAATGGTTTAAAATTTCTTGCCCGCTTCTTTTTATACATGAAGGAACCCTGAAACCATTATGTTTCAAAATGTCAGCTTTGATCTTTTTTCTGATGTCCAAAGAAATAGATAATGCTATAAAGTGTAGTAACTGAATCAGTGCAGAGTTAAGCTATATTATTTACTTCCTACAAGTGTGGCAAGTAGTTTAGCTGCTATTAATCCAAAAGCTTTTTTTGGTTTGTTTACTACTGAATTTTAAAAACCCCCCAACACTTAGTATTTACTCACTTAGAAACAGTATTTGGAAAGGTTTGCCAAGTGTAGATCATGGCAATGTTTTTCTCTTAGCAGCTGCCATTCCTTATCCTGTGCTGGTACTACAGCATTATCTGGGGGCCCAAGATGACACTGAAGTCAAACGTTGCTATAGGCTGGATTAGTAATTTTGGCCAAGAGGCTTTTCTGGCCAGTGGATTTTCAGGCAAGAAAACGCAGTCAGAGGAAAGCTGGCTTGCACTGCACTGCTGGCTCTGCGTGTGGAATGTCAGCATCGGGCTTGATCTGGCTCGAGCGATGGGACTGCAAAATCAGGCACAGACTGGCGTAAGAGTTAATAGTGACTGATCATGTAGATGTAGCTGCAGATGGACTTACAGCTTTGTTTCCTTAGTGCCATTTAGAAACTGGGTTTCTCAGGTATACTTCTGGAAGCTGCAAGTCCATGGATTTGGTATGGTGTGTTGAGATAAGGAGATAGGAATTATGTGATGGAGTAGGCAAGTGGGTAACTGAATGGCTTAGCTTTCACTCTCTTGCTATGCTGTCTAAATGAGCTAACTCAGCTGAGGACTCAGATTTTTGGAGGGTGTTTGTCCCTGCATGCCCTCTATACAGTCACTAGAGACCTGTTTGCTCCCTGGTTAGCATTGGCTGCATCCTGCTCCTGCTAATGTCAAAATCTCTCACAGAAGGACCTGAATCTTCTGCCATAATTATTTAAGATACCATCATATAGGCTGTCGTGCTTTTGGAAGAATGGTCTGAACTGATTTGGTGCTTGAAAGAGTGATCTGTAACCCCTCGTCAGAGTAGCCCTGAAGTAGTCCTGCTCGAGTTTGGCCCCTTGCCTGTGGCTGCCTGTTGTGGTGGCCTGAAGCAGAGCTGGGCTCTGCTGCCACATAAAGGCTGCAGTGCAGTACAGCAGCAGCTGCTGCTGTGGCACTGCCAGAGGGTAACTGGGCAGGTCCTTGTCATCAGAAATTGTTCTCTTGGTCACGATAAATCTCTCCCAGTTCTTTGTTTCTCAACTGGTCACAGTCTGCAAGGTTCAGAGGGACTCTCTCCTTCAGGGACTTTCAGCATCAGTTTTAACTCCTCTTTAGAGAACAGAAGTGCTATGCTCCCTCTCCTGGGTGTTCAGTACAGAACGAACTGAAACATCAGGTCCCTTTCAACTTGATTTTTCCAAAGGGGCACCCTGTGACTTTTAGATTAGGCCAAAGCAAAAAGCTGGAGTTCTTCATCCCAGTGCTGAAAACCAGAGCTCCTTGTCATGTGCCAGGACCTTTTTCCACATCTGTGAGCAAAGAAAACAAACCACCCCAAACCGGAAGGGATAAAACAAAAAATGTCACCAATAAAAATTAGAGACTAAAAATAATCAACATTAAATGATAGGGAATGTAGTGTAATGTGTTCAAAGGCACAAATGTGTGTTAGGAATGAGATAGCAGCTCTGTAATTTCTACTGCACCAGGATTATCCCCTGGTGAGAGGAGTACAGGAGAGATGGGTCGGGCCAAGTTTATTAAGTTCCTTGTTTCTCATGAGCTCTCTGAGGCCATGACGGTGGCCAGAGCACCACCTGGATGGAGCAAGTGTAATCCTTAAGGCAAATGAGACCAGTGAGCTCTAAAAACTGAGATTTCCAGATGTCAGAAAGGATGTGGGAAGTAGCAGCATGAGTGAAATTGCTCTTCCTCTATGTCAAAGGGTTCACGGAATTATAGAATACGCTAAGTTGGAAGGGACTGATCAGAATCATTGAGTCCAAATCCTGGCCCCAAGAAGGACACCCAAGAATCTCACATTGTGCCTGAGAGCGTTGTCCAAATGCTTCTTGAGCTCAGGCAGACTTGGTTCATGTTGTCCCAGAGGAAAGACCAGCAAGTGTGTGCTGCATGGACTATGTGGACAGATTTTAAAAGGCACAGCAGTGGGTGAGCATAGAGCTGGGAGCTGAGACGTGGAATGTTTTGAGAAATGCCATTTGTAAAATCAACGTTTCTCAGCTGGTAGCATGGAGGAAGGGTACTGCCTGTGAGGTGGTTGTGGTACCTGCAGGAGTACCTCCCTTCTCCCACTTCTGCTGATTTTTTCCCATATATTTAGGTTGTGAAGATGAGAAAGAAAAAGATTGGTCTGGTACACCATGCTTGGATAGCTGCCAGCTCCTGCCCCAGAGATCCCACCACTGCAGGGAACAGCCCATTTTCCAAGCACACTCAGCGGTTCTTTTAAAAGACATCTTAATATAGGAGATTTTTGGAAGTACTGCCAAAACAAATGCATCCTAACTACAACTCTCACAGCTCAAATTCCTGAGCCACCTTTCCCACACTGGTGTTCCACAGGGAAAAGAAACTGAACAGCTTATACTGAACATGAAATTGTGAAACTTCAGAACAAATCATCTCAGGCCAGGTTTGAGGGTCATTTGAAATAAGGGAGCTAGCAATGAAAGAATGTTCCCTGTAGACCAAATCTTAGAGAAGTTGGCACCAGACCTGAGGTAGCTGATCTACTCTGCTCTGCTCTTACCACATATTTGTTCTCATTTACTGTGAGGTAAGTGTGTGTATGAACCCTAAAAAAGTTTGCTGATTTTTGCATCTTTACAGCTTACCTCATGGAGTTTTAAAATATATGGGTAGCTTATATCTTGTGTTTTCGAAAGGACATTGAAGATCTTGCTGTGCAATCCTGCCAGAACTGACAAAAAAGAATTACACTATGGGATTATGAGAGTTGTAGTGTATGGTAAAGGATGGAATGGGAAGATCTGAGGTATCATTTTTATTGAACCCTCATCATATAACATTTCTCCAAAGAATAAGGAGAAAGGAAAATATGATACTGTGCTAAGTATTAAGACAGAACTGCATATAAGTATTCATGTGGCTTGTCATAAAATAGTTTTTTAACCCTTGAAGTGAGTTACCCTTGTAAGAGTTAATTTGAAATCATTAACCTGGGTGTAAACAGACATACTCAGAAATTAATTAAACACTTATTTGATTTAACTTACTTACAAAGTTAATTTCAAGCTACAACTCAGAGCAAAAAAAGACATTGAAGAAAACTGTAGCAAAGACATAATTTATATTGCCATATTTTTGCTTTTGACCCAGCAGAAAAATTTGAAAGGATAAGTGTAGGATTCTTGAGGAAAATTATTTGAGGATCTCCAGAGGAAACAAATAGAAAGTTGTTTTACTTCAGATTGCATAGTAAAGAGGCCTGAGATGAGATCACTGTGTGAAGCTTACTTCCAGATTGTGTTGCAAAAGAGATAATAAATAAATGGAGGGATGAAAATTATTAATGGGGGGGCCTACATGTTGGTTTTTTATTTCACTTATAAGTAGAGTTAATATAGCTTTAAATCTCAGAGTTTTGAGAAAAACATTTTAAAATATACTTTATTATAATACCTGAAAAATCTAGAGTAAGGCAAAAACTATGCCTTTCAGCAAAACTATCAGTGGAGTCATAAAGAGTTCAGTCTGCTGTTTTGGTGTGCTCTGTGTCCAGCATGTAACCTCTGTGTTTCACAGCCTGCCTGTACATCTTTCCCAACTGCCTGTTCAGCTTTTCCCTTCCTTCTACCAAGGATTGTGGATTATCTCCACTGACAGCAAAAGGGGGACATGACAGCCATGCTTTTCTTCTTTAGAGTTCAGCTTTCTGACCCCATATGAGAACATACAAACCATCTAGCTTTGGCAGGTGTGCACCAGGTGGGGACACAAGATGCTCGGCAGGTACTCGGCATTGGCTGAATAATGGCACAGCCCTTTGTGGAGTTCACAGAGTACAGTTTCCTGCATCAGTGGAGTTTGTTGGCTGCAGCATTCTTGAAAAGCCAAAAGCCTTTTTAAGTGGCACGTTCATGGGAGTGCAAATCTTTTCTAAACTGCTGACTTTCCATTGTCAAAAATTGTGCAGATCAAAAAAATTTGGCCTTAGATTCATGAAATGACAGCAGAACTTTCCCCTGCATATTCATATATTCCCAGTTCCTGGTAAATCAGAGGCCCATTATATGTAGTTTATACATCCCAAAGGCTGAAACTTGCACACTTAAGTTGTTTTTTGGAAGGTAAGCAACAGTTTATTTCTTCTAGTAACCTCCACAGCCCTCCTATAAATGAGAGTCATCTTAGAGCAGCTGTTCTTGCATTCAGTCAAGTATTCACTGTGTTTATTGTGAATGCCATATTTCAGAATTAATAGCACACCTGCTTGCAGCTGGAGAGAAATTAGGTGTCACGCTGTTGGGGCTATGTGCTTTCCTATCTTAATACCCAGAGAGATTGTGAAAGTATTGTGAGACTTTTTCATTATAGCATCACCCACACCAAAGATCTGTTATTATATGGACTCACTTATATTCACATTCTCAGGGGTGAGATGATTTCCCAAGGACTGGTCTGTGTTGGATGAACACAACAATTGTTGTGAAATCTTTTGCCCTGTATTTGCCTGAAAATAACTCAGTGCTGTCAGGCCAGGACAATCAAAAGACAAAGCTCAACTGTAATCTGTTCTGATGATACCACATTTACTGTGTCTCCCCCTATTTAGTATGTCCTGATTGCATTTCCAATAGATGTAGCTACCAAATTATCTCTACTCAGAGTATTTACAGGCCACATATTAGGAAATGAATTCTCAGTATATCCTTCGTTTCCATGGTAGCTCTAACAAAGGTCTGATTAAACTCATAAGAGACTTTCATGCTTTCAACTACTGGTTTCCTGTAAGACGGCAATTGCCAACCTTCTCTCCATATAATTATTTAGTGTACAATTGCTATACTTAGCTTTGTATCATCTAGAATTTTCAGCCAAAATTCACCTTTCATAATGCTCTTTTCCTGTAGTATCAGCTGTCTCCCTGTAATAACTGGAAGTTGTTGTGGTTATTCTGTTGCACTATGTGTTGATGCAGATAACTGCCCATGCTCCCATTGCCTGCTCTGCCTGTTCTTCCAGCTGTTTTCCTTGATGCCATCGAGATGCTGGTTTCCCTATGAGAGACTGATTTGTGGTTTTACTTATTTGTTAAATAAGTAAGAGGATCAGGGCTGGTCCTCTACTAAAGTATAAATAAGACATACCTATGTATTGTAGGTACAAAAATGACCTCTTATTAAAAATCCTTTGGCATTCTCAACTCATTAGAGGATAGCATCAGCTTTCTTTATCTTAATATTATCTGCTGTTCTGTGAGCAACTCAGTTGTGTTTGTGAACTATTCCTTACCAAGCAAGGAGGCTGAACCTTCTCAGAGTCCTTGGGCCTGTCCTACTCCCAGTTGTATCATCATGTTACTAGGAATTGGCTACTAAACCAAAGGAATAAAGATTGTTTCCAAAGGCTAACTCAAAAAATCACTAAAAAACCCATCCCCCAAAAAAACCGCCACAACAACCACAACAAAAACCAAACCAAACCAAAAAAGAGAGCTCATGGGAGAAGAATTACATGAGGCAAAAGAATGAAACAGAGGAAATGGATAAATTCAGATTACAACTAGGTATGTCTCCAAGCAGTTTTATTCTTCCAGGGTAAGTCCCCTGAAAGGAGGGATGGAAGTAGTACAAATACTTCAGTACAGGAAAATCAGGCTGCAGGGTAGGAACTCTGTTAGGTAATTCTGCATCTGTACAGCAAAAATTAGGCGACAGCTTGTTTTTCCATATTTGTGTTTCTTAAACAGCTGGTGATTAAGTATCAAGGCTTTATAATTACTGGGAAATCAAAAACATGAGAAAAACCAACAGGAGGAATATATTTTACCAGAAACCAAGGTAGAAGCAAACTTGTACTTTCTTGATTCTAGCAGTGCACGACTCCTGTCTACAGTGAGTCTAATTTCTTGTCTTAAAAAGAAACAGGGCTGCGTGATAAATGAGATGTGGGAGAACTACTTGACAACAACTGCAAGACCTGGTTTAGGTGCAGAAAAAGACACTGTATTCCTTTTTTGTGCTGAAGCAAAGGGGTTTTATGCAAGGGGTGTGAGAAACAGTTTTATAACGTGGAATTTTTTAATGTAGCTGTTGCTTGTCACGAGATGAGCACTCTGTTTCGTGACCCATGCAGAACTCTTACCCAGATCTCTGATCCATGAGGAGGTATTGTTTTGCTTACAGTATGCTGAGTGTTTGACATGCCTATGGAGCAAATACAGCTAATACTGAATAAAGGAAGCTGCTGAGGTGTGTTAAATTTCTATAGGAAAAAAAAAAGTAACAACCCCTCTACCTTGAGGAAGAATGCAACTGTAACATGTTGAATAGGTTTTTGTTTTTTTAAAAAAAGAAGAGCTGAACAAAAAGGAGCAAACTCATGCTGCTAAAAGCTGCAAAAATCTGTAGGAGGACTAGGAATTTGCAGCATATTTCAAATGTCTCAGTTATAGTTCAGAACTTTCAAGGACACTGTATCTGGCCCAAGTAAGGAATGGAGCATCCCTGTTTGTGGGGCGTAAGGAGAAGGGCAAGTCAGGGTTATGCTCCATGCCAAATGAGGATGCACTCTTTGGAAGAGTGCTCTTCGAGCAGCTGTAGAGAAGCACGAGATAGTGCAGCACGGCTCCATATGTGCAGCAGGAAGTGGCTGACCTTGTTCATCACACAACAATTGCTTTTTTGCTTCAGGAAAGGAAGACTCATTTGCTTGTGGAGAGAGCTGAGCCTAGAGGGATCATACATACTGTCTTCCTCAAAGGAAATGACTAGAAGAGGGCAGCTTGTCATGGAGGGAAGTCACCACTTGTTCTAAGTATGCATATGTTTGTTCAAGGAGGAGAGAAAGTATGTTCTCCAGAAAAGACTTCTTTAAATTTCCAAAGAGGCTTTTATTATCCCAGAGCCATTAAAAAAACATCCAACTCAACCTCTGACTCAAAAAAAGATTAGATTTCAGGTCATCAACAGTGTGTGGAATAAATTGTTAAAGAACACTGTGAACAAGGAGTCAAAAGTTTGAGCAGTCTTAAATTAACCATTTCTCTATTTCTGGGCATTTTTATCTAACCTTTAAACGCTGCCCACCTATCAGCAGTTAATACAGCTATCTCCCTAACATCTTCTGTCACCCACTTATCCCTTTTGGGTGTGGGTTGCTCTCTCTCACACCATCCTGCATTTAATATGAGTAGTGTTTGAGCACAGGCTCACCCCTCTGGCTGGGTTATGTGCTGGCCACTGTTGCTCCAGTTTCCCACTGTGTTTTTGTACTGGGGGATCCTATTGGAGCAGCAGGCAGGATGTCACTTGGTTCCTCAGAAGCAGAGAGGTGACTTTGTTCCCTTTTTCTATGGGCAGTCAAATGCACTGGCTGTTGAATATACAGCCACTGGATCACACTGAGAGATAAAGCTGGGAAAGACCGTGGAGAACACAGTGTCTGCATCAAGCTGGTGCTCCACAGCAGTGGATTTGGTTTTTTCCTAAGCCTTTTCAGTTAAACAAGGAGCACAGCATTGCACTAGGTTCTGAGATAAACCAGATAAAAAGAATGACTGAGCTAAGCAGAGCACCTCCCAGGAAAGCTGGGCAATTCATCCTTCTGATGGAATGAGAAATTTACCTCCACTTGCAATAGATGAGAGCTTCTGATTATGGAATCCAGTGGCTGATGCTGTAGGTCATCACTCTGGGAGTCTGAACTTACAGACCCTCATTCTCTTTGCCACTTTTAATTTCTCTGCCTTTTGTTTTGAGGCCTCATCTGTTGTTTAATAGACATTATCTCTTTGAGGGGAAACTTTCTCTCTACCACCTGCTTGTTTTTACAGTTCCACTTACTTTCTATTTGACTTACTGACTTTGGTCCCAGAAGTATGCTTGCCCTCTCTATCCTGTCATAGAAAGTAAAGGGAGAGAATAAATGAGGAAAAATGCTGGAATGCAACAGGGAAAAGTCTGGGGACAGAGCTGTTTTGTCTGCAGTGTGCTGAGTGTTATCAGGCAGCCTCTAAGATGTATGTGTCAGGTTGAAAGCTGAACACCAGGTTGATTGGTGTTGAGCAGTGAGCAAAATTAAGCAATGAGCTTTCCCAAGTGTGCTGCTTTACTTTCTCCCATTTATTGATTCCTTGAGTTAAAACATACAAATTGGGTTCAACATATTGTTGGCAACCTAAAACAGTGGAGGACAGTAGCAGATAAGCCATGGTGCATTGGTTCCTACTACTGTAGATAGATTCTACTCTGCTCTAGATTTTCTTTTCTGATATTCTTTTGGAAAAGCCAGGTGGGAAGAGTATAAAGATTTTGTTATCTACAGGGGTGCTTTGAAGAGTCAGGAACTGGAGTAATTTTTTCAGTTGTAACAGGGTAGTTACAATGTCACAGAGTTGTACATGAAAGAACATTTCTCCTAAAAGCATGTTTTTTTCCACTTAGGACTTTCTCTAAAGGCTTGAGTGCAATTACATCAAGGTATATCTGTGTTTGAGACACTGTCATAAATTTATAGTAAGTGAGAAATTGTAGCAAGCAACACTGTGAGGAAACAGAGAAGTGTGTTTATATATAAATATAAATATATATAAATAAATATATATATATAATTCTTTTTCTTTTTAATGAAAGGATTTGTGTGTGGCATTTCTGGACAAAGTTTTCATACTTGAATGATTTTTTTCAGAAAAAAATCAACAAGAAATCTGTTTTAAAGCAATGCTCAATGACATTATGATGGATTCAGTTAGCCTGAGTATGCCAGGGTAGGTTGAGAAGGCAATTCAGACACTTTTGTCAGATGTGCAAGACAGGGGCATCACCCTACCAGAGACGGTTTGAAATTCTAATGTGGTGTTTCTGTTGGTGCTGTGTGCAATGTGTGGAGAATACAAACTGCTTTGTGCTGATGGATTCGGGGGGGCAGCAGTTTCCTGTCCTGAGGGAACTTGGGTATGTCTTTGTGCCTTCATTATACTTTGTCCTCGTGTGTATCACAAATGTGGTTTCCTTCCTTTAACAAACAAGGAGTGTCCAGGTACTATTGTATGAACTCCTGTTACAGGTCGCCTTGTATTTTTTCAGTAGCTGCTAGGCACATATTATGGGCAAGCACTGAGTTGCCTACAATATGATGGACACCATAGCCCATCTTTCACCATGATAAAGGCAAAGAGCCACCACACTCCTGTTCAGTTGATGACAAGCAAATCAGCAGGGGCACCATTTGGTGAGGATGGTACATTTCAGTTTGGATTTAAATCCATGCTTCATCAAAGTATAGTAAAAGATTATTAGTTGTATTTTGGTTAACATTCCTTGTGCAACATCAGCAAGGTTGAGTTGTAGATCAGAAAAACAAAACTAGATCCTAGAGAAAAGTAAATCGTGTATGCAAAGTGCATATCTGAAGTTGATAATTGGTGGGAACAAACCTACTTACATTTTCTATCTTGCTGTAGTTGCAGGGTAGATGTTGTAACCCATGAGTTGTTCTCCAGTGTAATTTTGAAGTATCAGTCTGGCTTTCCTTCACCTCTCTGATTTCTCAATACCTCGGGCCTGTCTTTAGGTGTGAATGGCTTGAATGTTGTTCATGAGCTTAACAGGTACTACCCTGTACCAGACTGTCAAAATAGGTTGAAGAGCATCTTCAGAAGCCATCAACAGGCTTTCATTCAAAAAGAAGACCATACAAACTATATAGCCTATTACTCATTCTTTACCTAACTGTTAGACTTTCTTTTTCTGCATGGAGACACTTTGTTTAGCCAAGAGTTTTACTCCTGGGAAGGGACACGGTGAAAAGATTTTTCATCCAAGCTTGACTGTTTCTGCTGCCTTTTTTTCTCTCCCCCTAAAAATCTATAAGCTCTTGCTGATGGACCCTGGACCATCACATGGACTCTCTGTCCTCAGCATTTTCATGTGTCCTGTGTTTTTTTGGTAGCCACCATAGTCTGAGTAATGCCTTTTGAATAGTTGACCTTGTAGACTGGCCTGGGAGCAGGTGTGCACGTTCCTTCTACCCAGTCAGCTTCCCTCTTGTTTGGTTGGAGTTTCTTATCTTTTCCATTGTTTTTGCTTTCCTGTGAGGTTTTGGTTTGGGGTTTTTTTTTAGCAATCTATAGTCTGGTTTATTCCACACTAACCCATTACAAATAAACATATCAAGCATGTGCTTTACTAAGAAAACAATTCAATTCCTGGACTCCTGTGGACTCATTTGAAAATTAAAACCCTGCAGAGTGTTTTTAATTAAACTGATGAGTATACCTTCTTACATCAAAACAGCATCAAAAAAGAACTCACAAGTTATGATTCAGCGTCCAGCTGTCACTAAGCATTTTAATGATTTTCTCTCAGCTGTCTTCCTTTAAAAATTTTTGGAAGAATTTCTTCTGCCTCCTAACACTTACAGTAAAAAACCAATTCTATATACAATAGTATACAAATAGTTCCTCCTGTGTTGGTCAGCAAAATTTATTTTCTTCCAAAAAGTGCTGTAAAATGTTGGGGGTTTTTTGGTTTTGCTCTTGCTCTTTTTTGAAAGGGAAAGCTCATTCTTGACTGCTTGATACCTAATTACTACCCTTTGAAGGAAAACTAAAAATTTTCCTTCTTTGATGTATAAGAAACACCAACTTTTAGTGGGCATGTTAGGTCTTGTAAATGTTATTGACATTGGTGTGGAGTGAGCAGGTAGGAATTTATCTTGGGGACATGCTGCTAGGTAAAGACTTACAATGTTTATTTTCTTAGTCTGATACTTTTCATGTAAACTTTTCATCATGTTTCAATTATAAGAAAGACCTTGAGCTTTCTACTTTAAAATAATGACTTGACAGGACAGAAATTGTTCTCTGATGTTACACTGCAGCCTTGCTTGGTTTTGGTCCATCAGCTGCACAGCTCTTTTATCTTTTGAGAATGGTTTTCAAGCTTTGCTGTTTGCTTTCCTTGCTTTGCTTTGCTCATGTGCTCATCCTCTTCATGATTTGAAACAAAAAGAAATAGGAAAACAGCTCACAGAACCAGCTGATAATGCTCTTTTTCTTATACTTACTCTTCCCTGTCATACTTGCACCGAGAGGTGCTTAAACCCTGGCAGAAGATAGGGAACACCATTATTGAAAATGAGACACTGTAGCTTATCAACAGCTTATCAGCAGCTTAACATCTAATGCTTCCAGTCATCCTTCCATGTTGTTGCTCACAAGTTACTTGTACTGATATCATCCAACCAACACTTCTGGAAATAAAGATATATATGCTTTTCTTTTTCCTGTTGCTTTTCTTGGGGCACATTGTCCATTCAGAGCTGCCACCACATCGATGCTGGAGTAGAAAAATGACTGTGTGCTGCCAACCCAGCCTGTGAGGGTGATCTTCAAACAGGTTCAAGAGCAGCAGAAGTGGGATCACTCTGGGTTAGACCTGGTTCACTGTGCTCTAACTTCACGAATGGGAATAGCTAAATTATGCACCCAACTTGCTGTGTTTTCTACAGCTGACAAGGCAAGGTGTCAGGTGGTCAGTATGTTGCAATCACAAGGGACTTCTGTGTGCTGTCATGTCTTTTGCATGTAGCCTCCTCATGTGTGTCTTGTCCCAAAATCCATAGAAATATGCAAGACAGACAGTACAAGGTAGTAAACTGAAGGCAGACTTATTTTAATATGTAGTTATGTAGTAATTAAAGAAATTTTCATAAAACAAAGTCATTATCAAGAAGTCACTTGCCTCTTTTAGGCATGATAAACGGCCTTTTTCAAGCTATTGGAGGCAGGCAGCTATATATATACATGTGAAAGGTAGAGAAGCTGTTCCCTGGGCATGATCCCAAGCAGAAGAGATCTGCTGGATGCTGTGGAGTGGGCTGGTGTGAGCTGTGTGTAGCAGCTGCCTGGAAAGCACCAGGTCTGTTCTCAGGATGCTTTTTCTTCTCATTCCACCTCAGGACAACCCTACATAGCACTTATTTTTCTGTGAATAATGCCAAGTGACAGAGGTGGGAAAAGGATTTGGGAATGGGGACCTCTTGCCATTTCTGTTGTGACATTTCACATACCTCTTACCTGTTCAAGCAAATGTTCATGTTCAGTTGGTCTGTGTGACTTTTGTGTAAATTGGAAACTGCATTGATTTAAAAAATGGGCAATGTTAATACACCACAATTCCACTGAAAACAGAAATGGTTGCTGAAGGAGCAGCTCTTGGTTAAATAGAGGTTTGCTCCAGGGAGAGCGATGTTCCTTCTTTTCGAATACTGCAGCTCTGTTTGGGGGATATCATCCAGCTCAGGACTCTTGTTTTTTGGTACAGCCCTTTTCACTATAGCTGCTTTTTTCTACAGAGAGGAGGACCCAGGCAGTTCCTCCAAGATCTCCTGTGTTCCTGGTCTTTCATTACTCGATGTGCATTGTTGAGCAGGTGTGCGGGGGGCACAGAGAAACAGCTCCTTTCTGTCTAACACTGGCTCGAAATCTCTTTTCTTCCAGATGTCCACACAGAGGCAGTTCAGGCAGCCCTTGCTAAACATAAAGAAAGGAAAATGGCAGTCCCCATGCCCTCAAAACGACGTTCATTGGTGGTGCAAACATCAATGGATGCCTACACACCTCCAGGTGAGTAGCTCTCTATTTTATGAGAATTTTAAAAATTGTTCTGTGTGCTGCTATGAACTACTAATCTGTCTACATAGATAGTGGTGGAAATGTCATTTGAAGCACACTGAGCATAATTTTGAGGTATGTTTGAAGAGGAGAAGGCGAACTGAATGGTGGAAAAGTCAAAAGAGTGCTTTGCCCATGATGGTACCTTAGCTTGCACTGGTCCTTTTGGTCTTACAAGCACCTAATTGTGATCAACCCTTCAATATTTTATGATAGTCAAAGTTCCTTTCAAGTTTCTGATTTATTCCCTAACACTGTAATGTAGCATCTTTACAATTAGTTGTGCCATTCCTTTTCAAGTTTATCTTCTCTTTTATCTACGACATTGAAAATATCCCATACCTCATACATTCCCATACTCACTGAATCTGGTTGGGACCCCCATTTCAGTGAGGAGTGGCCCTTGTACAATTGGAAAAGTGTTTCACAGACTTTGTGGCGTGAGCTTGGAAAAGTATTTGTATATTCTGTACTGCTAATATCTGGATATCTTTGGAAGACTCTGTGTTTAATATTGTAAAGGAAGACTTTTATTATCCTTATGTTTTTGTATATACACAGGCCATGACCTAGAACAGGGAAGTTCTCTCAGTGTGTAGTTAGCAACTGACTTTGTTTCAGGGCTTTCAGTATCACAGACTTTTCTCATTAAGTTTGCCTACCTTGCTGAGATTTTCTTAATGGCACTTTCTTTAGATCTGTAGTATGAGCACACCTCATTTCTATTAAGAAAACGCAAAGCACTGCAAGTTAACAGGCTGTTTTTAATTGCTAGATACTTCTTCTGGTTCAGAAGATGAAGGCTCCGTACAGGGCGACTCCCAGGGAACTCCCACCTCAAGTCAAGGGAGTATTAACATGGAACATTGGATCAGTCAAGCGATCCATGGCTCTACCACATCAACCACTTCCTCGTCCTCGACACAAAGTGGAGGCAGTGGTGCTGCACACAGGCTAGCTGATGTTATGGCTCAGACACATATAGGTTAGTATACTGACGGGTTGAGTATGTACAGTTTAACATTAATTTTGACCCTCATGTTCAGCTGATTCTTCCGTATGAAGTCTTAAAAATTTTTCCTGTGCTTCTTGTTCACTCTTTTCTATTTACATATGTTATATATGGAGATAGTCCTATGTTCCTTTTAGAGGAGGGAAAAAAAAAAGTAAACTTATGTTGTGGCAAACAGGGTCTCACTATTGTCTCCCAAATGTCTTAAAATGTACAGTTGCCTAACTTCCATTACTTAGCACTATAAAGGTCTCTGTAGGATTCATCAGTAAGGAAAAGCAGTGCATGCATCATTAGGCATTGCTTGCATATGAGTTTCTCCCACTGTTGCACCACTTTAATTACATAGCTTGAGTGAATTTTGATAATTCTGCTAACAGTAGTCCTTTTAAACATATATTTTTCTGCCCTTAATTGAATCTAGAATACTTGAACTGGAGTATCTAGCTATTATACTCCGTGGGAGAAGCCATTATATATCTTCAGAGAAGGGAGCTGTTATTATCAGTAGCTTGTTTATATCTTTTGGAAAGGTCCTAGGAAGTTAAAGCTTTCTTTCCTTTAGGGGTAAGCTTCACAGCCATTATTTCTGAATATTGTGCCATTGATATTAACCTTCATTAACA
The DNA here is from genome assembly GCA_035583185.1 of Anabacerthia variegaticeps. Taxonomy (NCBI): domain Eukaryota; kingdom Metazoa; phylum Chordata; class Aves; order Passeriformes; family Furnariidae; genus Anabacerthia; species Anabacerthia variegaticeps. Next base: position 9,569,387 of record JAWWEW010000078.1, on the reverse strand, counting down.
TGAGGCAGTTATTTGATTAGATATGTGGAAAGCAAGTCTTGTTTTTCTTCACTCTTTAGTTGTTTTTCATGCAAGGCATCTGCTTTGGGTATGTTCCTGATGGGGTATGTACATTGGACTGTTTCATTGAAAACCTATTGGAGTCTATTTTGAAACAGATAGTGCAATCTAACTACTGTTCTACTACACATATGACGTCAGTTTTGTGTGACTGTTCCTCAATTGATCATTCCTTTTCAAGTATGTGTAATGAGATGTGTGAAAGCATCTTAAATGTTCCTGATTTTATGTGCTTGAAGAGTAGATTGTATGCATTTATTTTTTGCTATGAGTATAGCTTGATGTAACACCTGCATTTTCAGTAATCCTCTCACCACGGTCTGGAGCTGCTGAATTGCAGTCGGGGGAGAAGTTGTATTGTATTCGTAAATTCATGCTAAATGAATAGCTTAGAACCTTGTTTTAGAAACACATACACTTTGGAACACATTAATCATTGCATTTGATTATTTTCTGTGACTTCATCTTGAAATGCTAGAGGAAATTATAGCATAGAGAATTAAATTTATCCAAACTCTGAAAGGTTGCATTACTCACACACCAAGTCTTAATGTGTCTTTAAATATAGCTTCTTTATAGTGTGACATTTCAGTAATTTTAAATCTGGCACAGTAAGTCTTTTATAATCACTCAGTTTGTGGTAAATAATACAGCTTTTATAGAGCTAAATTAAGATGACAATATTCTGCAGAAGAGGAAAAATACTACTTCTTATACTTGTTTTATTTGGCCTTGTTGGCTAAGAAGATCTTGCCTTTGAAGGAAGCAGTTGAGCTTACCTCAGTGTATGCATATTTTCATTCATTCTGACAATAAGATACCTTATATTGCCTCTCTAGTTGGATAGTAGTTGTGATGTAGTAATGTATAGGTCAGTTGGGTACAAAACATGAGTGATATCTGCTAACAGATTGAGACTGCGATCTTATGGTTTCTGTCAGTCATTGTTGCTAAGATCAGTGGAAATGTAAGAGAAGCTGCACGGTTGATAACTGTAAGAAGTATTTCTTCATGGGTGATCTGCATTCTCTAAGAATTTGAAATTAAAGTGCTCTTTTGTTTCTTTTCAATTCAAGGAAGTGGATTTTGCATTTAAATGTATTCTCAGAGGTAACAGACTTGAAGTGTTCCCACAGATAGCGTTGTTCTTTCAGAGGCAGTGGGCCAGTGATGGTAGATGAATAATCTTCTTTGGTAGGAGAGAATACAAGAGAAAAGAGAAGAGAAATACCTGTTCCCTGAAGCTCCTCAGCTACTGGAAACAATTTGATCTTGATCACAAAGATGTTACTGTGGCTTGAGGTTTGTTTGGTCCGGGGAGTTGTTCTTCAGAGGCAGACCAGCCTGCAGGAAAGAAATGAGCTGTAAATATGTAAGGACATACTGACATACTCTGAAGATGCCAATTTTGATACATACAAATCTAAGGTGCAAGAGGAAAGACTTTTAATGATAAACAAGAAAAGCTCTCCCTTCTGATATTCACTAGGATTTGACCTCCACAGTGTATCACAAAATTGAAGGGAAATTTTTTTCAGTTTAAGTACACTAATGCAGTCCTGAGAAGGGATTTGATAAAAAGCCTCAGCTATAATATAATCAGAGTTCAGCTTTGTGTATCATTTTGATAATTTGCATAAGCTATTATATGCTTTCAATGTTATACTGTTCATTTAATTTGACTGCTGCTCTTCTAAATTGGGATAGATATCATGTAAATATTTATTTTCAGCTTTAAGATGCTTAAGTGTCTGCATTAAGCTACAGGGAGTATCTTTAGTTAGGCATATGTATCACAATTGCGTTCGATAATTCTTGAATTTAGAGGTCAAACCAGTGAAATCTGTTAAAAATACCTATGTTCTGACCCTTCTTTGGGTCAGCACTGTATGTATTTGAAAGATCTTTTAAGTTTTCATTTGTTGGTACTGCCTGGTTTAGATTTCTATGTATATAAAAATCAAGGAGAGAAAGCACATCCCAAAGCTCACAAAGTTCATGCACTGAAAATTATATGGTGCTTACCTATGATTGTAAATCTATATAAAGTTAATCATCTCACTACAAAATTTTGATCCTGCAGGTGCATTTAATATTTCTTTTATATACTTCAAATATGTTTCTTTTTAAAAATCAAAGGCCTCTATCCACATTAAAAGCTACATCTATTTCTAATCAAGTAAATGTAAAACCATGTGACATTCTTCATGGCTGATGGTTTTCTTACAACTGGAAAATTCTTGTGTTTTGAGGGGAAATGTTAGCTTATAATACAGGAGACTAGTTTCCAATACTGTCTGTCACCTGGACATCAATGCAAAGGAAACCCAGTTAATGCAAAAAAGCCACATCTCTGGCTCTGGATTTTCGTCCCTGACAACCAGAAGAGCCAGCTTATTTGGAAGGAGAAGCTACATTTTCTTCAAGTTAGTATCGCAGAGATGCTCCTTGAGTTCCCGGAGACCTTTCAAATAGATGGTACTTATGTGAACTCCCAAACTTCCACAAGTTTTCTTCCACTTCTTTGCTTCTCCTCAGACACGGGGCTTTGTCAATGCACATGCTCTGTCCCTACATGAATGTGCTCTGCGTTGCTGGGTCATTCTGATTTTCATGAAATGGGGTAAATGATGTCACTCCAGTGGCAGAAATGAAGAGAGCCTTAACTGGAACCAGCTGTTCTGTCTGTGATCTTCTAATGCAAGAATATTGGAAGAGATGGGAAGAGGAGGTGACGCAAATATGTATGTTTGATGGAGGAAATGCTTTGAAGTCATGCAGCTGTCACAGTTTCTACTTTTCAGTGAACAGATGTGTCAGGATCGTGATTCTTAACTAAACCTCAAACAATGCTTCGAGTTACCTGACATAAGACCAAGCAACTCTATACAGATTGTGTCCAAAGTCGAAGCCTGGACTGACTGTTCTGTACAAAATAAGGCTACATTTCACATAACATAGCAATTATCTTTTCCTTTCAAAGTCATTCAGACCAAATTCTTGTGTGTATGATTTTCATTTCTCCAAGCCTGACGTGGAGTCACGGACCAACCGAGGATTTGTAAATCTAATGGATGAAACTTAGAGCTGTAGATATTGCCATGATAAGACATCTGTTAAACAGATACTATAAAGGAACACTGCAATAAAAACTTTAATATCCTTATTCTGAATAAAAGTTCTTAATGGAAATGTAAACAGCAGATTGGCAGCCAGGGCACTAGAACTCTACTCTTTGGCTGATCAGTGGTGGCCACCTTGGGAAAAGCTTCTTTTAGGTAATTTCAAGTATCAGTGCTGCTTGTTTGAAAGGAAACCGTTTTACAAAAGAGCAGGACTCTTCTTGTGTTTCTTCACCCTGCTTGGCACCACATGTAACAAAGAAGAGTTTGGTTTCAAGAGCATCTCTGCTCTCTGGTAGCTTTGGATCACTTCTGTCCTGTGCATTTAAAAAGAAAATAATCTTGGTGCTAAAACCTGGAGATACTTTAACTCCAATTCGCTTTGCCTTGTAAAGTCTGAAACATGGAAATACTTCACTGGAAAGATGTACACCATTATAGCTAACTTTAAAAATACTTTCTCATGTTACTAATAGCTGGCTAAGTACAATAATTTTCTTAGTCATGATATTGTGTGTGCATAACAAAGCTGCATTATAAGTAAAGATAAAATGATAAACATCAACATTTTTTAATTGACTTAGTTATTGAGTAATGCAATCATGATCTATAAAAAGCTCTTGCCACTCAGTAAGAACAGGCAAAAATTTTGCTGAGTCTGAAATAGTTGATAATGACAAGACATCTAAAATGAAGACATTATTCAAACAGTTATCAGCATAAGCTTAATTGTTCAAACTATTGTACTTTGGTAGGTTACTTATAGCACAATATAAAGAGTTTCTTTTAGTAAAGTTGTAACAATGGATGTGATCAAAAGTAAAAGCTTCGACTGGACATGTGTAGAATGCAAGAAGTTTTGAGTTGCATGATAAAGCCATCTTGTGTTTTCCTCAACAAGACAGAGTGATTGGGTGATAAGGTTGAGTCCTTATGATGTTCATGAATATACTTAAATAACTACAGACATTAATAGCATGGCTTAATTTTTATGATTACCTGTCAAATGCTACCTTTAAATGAGGAGTATGCAAGATAAGCATCTATTATAGCATCCTTTTACCATATGTGTAGCATAACAATTAGTTTTCTCTATTGATGGTGCATTAATTTGGGATTGAATGCACACAAGTTACAGTGATCCAAAGTTCAAGACTCATGAAAATTTTTTATAGTTACCTTTGACATTAAATTTACTGTAGAAATTGGTTTTGTAATACTTATGGAACCATAATGCTTAAAGGATAGGTTTAAACAAAAGCGTATCTTGAAAACTGTATTGGAACAAGATGATGTTTTTTTAGAATTTTTGCATTTTTAAAAACTCTTACCCTGTTGTAAAATGGAATGCATTTCTCTTCACTTCAGCAGCAGTGGAATAAAGATGTGCCTTCTTTTGTAACTCAGGGGCTGATGAGGATCATTTATGTCAATTGAAATAGAAGTTGTTGTTAGTTCATGGTGTTTATCTCCATCTAATCTAATGCTGATAGAAACCTGGAAGAAAATTATGAGAAACCCCATAAAAATAGTACAAATACATAGGTAATACAGACTCAGACTTGAAAACATGAGAAAACAAACTGTGGTAGCATGCTGAGTTATCAGGCTATGAAGGAGAAAGATTAGCTCTGTGGAATTGTTTAGCAGTGCTGGCATGAGTCAGACCAGATCGTGTTTGCCTTCTGGAAGGCAAGGCTTTGTTATGCGGAAGAATTGAAATATCTCTGTCTAAAAATAGTAGACAAGCAAGTGTCCATGCAGAATGCAAAGTTCATGTCTCTTTACATTTTATTTCTTTCCTCTGGATTCCAGCCCCTCTATGATTGATTTTTTTTCCCTTTCTTGATAAAAATTGACATATTCAAAATACAGAGGTTATAAACGTGATATGCATTGGCACTTGCAAGTGACTGACAGCATGCTGTGTTCTTTTTATTTAGAAAAACCAACACAGTAATCCATCAGAACTGTATTTGTCTGGGTCTTTTCTATTTGCAGATGCCCACAAGCTTCAACTTAGTATAAAATCAGATGTCAGTGGAGAACCTACAACCTAATTGTGTCATTTTTTTAGCTTATTGCTTTTGTGATTGCAGATATACAGCCCTGTTTTAAATGGTGGAAACTTTATGTATTAAAATCATGCTATACATTATATATAGTTTTAAATATATGTGTGTATATATATTCTGTGCAATCATTTTGTGCATTAACTGTAAGGCCTGTTCAGATGTTGGGGGAAAAAAAGTCAAATTATATCCTCTTTGCCCTTTGATTTTCTGGCCTTTAACACTAGAGGTACATGGTTAAACCTTTTAACTTACTTTCCACAGAAAATCATTCTGCCCCTCCAGATGTTACCACTTACACCTCAGAACACTCAATACAAGTAGAAAGACCACAAGGATCAACAGCACGAGTGGCACCAAAGTATGGAAATGCTGAACTTATGGAGACTGGTGATGGTATGTCACAAAGCAGCACTGGGGGTTTTCGAGTATCTAATTTTTTCAGTGTTACTGTATGCATCTGCTCCTGTATTTTGGTTGGTTTCTGTTTTATTTTCTCCAGACACTTTTCACTTATAAACACCCACAAAGTTGCAGCACCTTTACAGTTCTAAAATAATGCGATATCAATGACGAGTACATAGAGAAATATTTCTTAATCAGAAGAGCTGACTCCCTGTAGAAATTATTTGGCAAAAGAAAACAGTGAATATCTTTAGATTTGCTTTTATCATGCTGTCTGGTTACAGCTAGTCTATTTTTTTTAAGTGACAAAGAATGCGACATGCCAGGATGGCTACGTCATGAAAAGTGATGTGTTTGAAGTTTTATTCTATGAGGGTTTTTTTCTTTTTTTTTTTTTTTTTGAAAAACAGTTATTTGTAAACCCTTTCTTATTTACTGCTCCTCTTTTCTAAAAGTTGCTGAACAATATTCCAGCACAGCATGAAATTGTTGACCAAGTGTATCACCTGTAAACTTAGTAGCTTCAGCTCTAAAAAACCACTTGATAAAGTTTTGAAGCCAACCTTATGGAAGGGTGGGAAGTTGAAATTCCTGCAGTGGAGCGACACAAAGCTATTAGTTCAGGAACAGATGATACGAACACTGCACTCGACTAGAGAAAAGCCCCTTGCTCCACGCTCCTGTTCAGAACTGTGCTTTTCAAAGTGCTGTGTGGGCAAGCACACCCCCTTGGGAGATTGCTGGGTGGTGGGATTTGACTGTAGGGATGTTCAGAGAATTCAGGGTCATGCTGAAGTAATAAAAAGATGTGAACCATGTTGAAGATGGATAATGGACATATGTCTACTACAGTGTAAAGAACAACCCAGAACAAGTGATGGGGCAGAGGCAGTGACCCACACTGTTCGCTGAGCTGCATTCAAGTCAGGCAACATGGGTGTGACCAGTGATCATGGGGCGGGCCAGTGCCTGAATTCTCACTGACCATTGCTGAGAGAGTTCTCTCAGGGTACTGACATTTGCTAGAGGGACTTTCTTTCACTGTGCTTCTCTCCCTCAGTCTGTGTGCTGTTTCTCCTCTGATTTTGCAACCTCGCTCTGACATTGCTGTATTGTTTTTATTTAAATTAGGCATCGTTGTTCCTTTCTGCTTATATGTTTTAATGTTAGATATTTGAGTCACAGTATGGCATGAAACTCTAAGTTGTGGTGGCCTTGCAATCCTAGATCACTTTCTTACCCCAGGTAACATCTGGTGATGTTCAGTGTAGCAGTTGACTGATGTCTGCATTGATCCCTGTCCTGCAGGAGTCCCAGTGAGCAGCAGAGTGTCAGCAAAGATTCAGCAGCTGGTCAATACACTAAAACGGCCCAAACGACCACCATTACGAGAGTTCTTTGTAGATGACTTTGAGGAATTGTTAGAAGGTAAAATGACTGTTTTTCAAAAGGTTTGGGGTCTCTTATTTAAACTCTGTAAAATGTTTGTCTCCTACATTTACTTTCTAGAATGACAAATAAGCTCTCTCTGTACTGGCAAGTACCAAAAAGCACTGGTATTCAGTAGAATCTGTAGTGAGCTTGGAAATAGTGCTGTAGAGTCAAAAGTCTCTCTAATTTGCTCAGCTTTTGGTTTTGCTTGCAAAGAAATGGCAGAAGAGAGTGGAGGGAAGCTTTGCTTTGAGAACATTCAACTGTGGGTTACAGCCATGGCTTTTGAACACCAATATGAGAAAAACTGTTAGTGAGGGAACATGTTAAATGTTTTACACATCCTTTGTATAACAGGGAAGCATCAAAAAATGAATTAAATGTAAGATTAAAAACAAGGATTAAGTCAATAAATGGAATCTCTTTTAAAGAGGCCAGTGCTTTGAGAATTAAGATTTGCCAGGATGTGGAAATTTAAGTAGTCTTCATAGAGTTTGTAAGAAAGCACGTAACATGACTTAAATCAATCTGTTACTTGTTAAAGTAGTACTTGTTCAATAGTTTTGCAGTTCATCTCATTACTGCATTTTTCCCAGGAAAAAGTATTCTCCATCTCACTTTGGGAATAAAGAAAGGTTGATTATTTTGAAGATAAATATATGAATGCTGCCTCAGCAGTTTCTTTCCCTGCTTGTAGAGCTAGTGTAAGGGCAAGCACCTGTATTCCTGAGGTGTTTCAGTTGCTTGATCTGTGTTAAAGTTAATTGTTCTGTTATATTTTTCTGTTGCTTCTCAATACCTTCTAATATGTTACTGATTTCAGAATATTTTGCAAAGGTAACTTATTCTCTTGATTACACAGGTGTACACAAGGTATAGAATTTACATGGTAACTGTATATCTTTTCATAATCATAAGTTCAACAGCCAGATCCAAACCAGCCAAAGCCAGAAGGAGCTCAGATGTTGGCTATGCGTGGGGAACAATTAGGTGTGGTTACAAATTGGCCGCCTTCTCTGGAAGCAGCTTTGCAGCGATGGGGGACCATCTCTCCGAAAGCTCCTTGCCTAACCACTATGGATACTAATGGAAAACCACTGTATATTCTCACTTATGGTGAGCACTCCTCAAATTACTTGTGCTTTTATGTATTTTATGCAGTGTCTGTGTGCAGTAAATGCATAAATATATGGTGGAAAAAGACCTGTAATGATGCATCCGTCCTTTTTCTGAGTAGGGTAAGAGAGTTCTGAAGCTGTTGGTGTCTGAGTATGGATAGCTGAGGTATTATGGTATGATTTATCTCACAGTGAGGAGAAGAGCCAAGTAGATACACCCATGGAATAACAGATTATAAATTAAAACCACCTTTTAGACAGAAATTCATCCTGGGGCAGATTTTCCTGAAGATTAATGTCTAAATCCATTGCCCTTGGATGTCACCCACGCTTTGTTCTGCAAAAGCAGAACCTGGTGAACAGAATTCGTCAGCTTCCTGAAGAAGTTAAAATAGGATTTTTTCCTGTGTTCTACTGACATTGTAGTAAGTGTGATTTGAATTATTCCTCCTGATACATAGTTGTACAGCTAACAAATGTACCCCCTTGAAACAGATTTGCCAGGATGTATTTCAGTGTGATCTTTAGTATGTTGATGTGGTTCAGTGTTTACTGCCTGGCAATCTATTGCAACCAAGAAAGTCCAAATAAAAATAAACATAAGGATATCTGTGACAAGTAACTCCCATATTGCTTCTAATTTCTCGATGTTCAAGGGACATTCGGGAGATGTTCAAAGGAATTATTAGGAATAACTGTCAGACTTTGAAAGCAAGTTGGAATATTATCATATCCTATTGATATTGATGTAAAAAATACTTTGCTTTTTTTATTTCTACCTTCTCAGGGACCTTGAGTTCTGTGCAGAGAATGTTGTTACATGCTGTGATATAGAGGTCTGTCTGTTTTGTTCAGTGCTGAACATTCCTTTTCATTCAGGAGTCAGACTCAGTGAAGGTCCCTGGCCAAAAAGATGTCTGCTGCAAGTTAGGCATTGCAAATAAAGGCTTTTAAAGCATAACAGAACCTTTGCAACTTGGGGTCATGCATGAAACATTTCCCCTTCAGGTACCTTAGAGTTAAGAATTTACTTAATTTAGGGGGCAAACATATGATTCACCATTGATGAATGTTTTTCTTCCTTAAGGACATTTTCTTGGAACTAGGGAAGAATTTAAAAGTTTGCAATTACATGTTTGCAGAAGAGAAATTCATGTCATCTACTGAATGCCCTAAATAAATTGGACAGGAAAGGAAATTAAGATGTTACTAAGAATCAGATCATTTTTCTGAATTTGGGATTCTGTCCAGAGAGTCTGAGCATATGTCCTGCTTTGCCTGAGGCTGTAGGCTAAGCAAATCAACCCGAGGAACTCATCTGCATGGCTCACGGAGCCACCTAGCCTTCTCTGTCTCAAGGTAGCTCTTTCTTCTTCTGAATTGTCTAAATCCTGAGGAAAATAGGACTAAAATTCATGTTTTCATGCCTTTCTTTTCACAGCACTCTGGGATATGCTTTTGCTGTTTCAGTAGTTTCCTAAGGTCAGGAAAAAAATAATAATTTTTTTCCTTCTTTTTATAGATAAATTACAAAGCAAAACATTTCACAGATTTACTGAATTCTTCTCTGCTAGCGGCATTGCAAGCTGACATGCTTTTTCATGGGAAATGTCCCTTCACTATGCCATAACAGTTTCCTTAAATGACACCTACTTTTGAAATGTCCTTAACATTACAACCACCTGCCATTTTACTGGTGGCTTTATGTATGATTTTGTTGTCACTAGTCCACCTTCTGTGTCTGCAATATTTTCTAGCAATTGCATGCATGGCATTTTTTTAAAGCTGAACATTAATAAGCATTAAGCCTTGAGCTCAGCAAAACCACTCCTACTCATGAATGTTTATCCCTGTGCATAGTTCCACTGGCCCCAGTAGGAATAAACTTTTGAAACGTGAGCTTTATCACAGTCCTGCCACATGGTATTAAAGTGACACTGAATTTCCTCATGTGCATTCTATGATCAGATGACTAAAACATTAAAGTATTAAGACTGAAGACTTCTAGTAGTCTCTGATTTTGTACCTCACAGCTACTTTCAGGTTTTTTGCCAGTTTAGAAAAACTCCAGTACCAGGATTTTTCATATGTCTGACAAATATTCAAGAGTTCTAAGAATAATTCTAATTTTCTAGAGTTTTGGTCTTTGACATGTCGCCATGGTCACTATGCAACTCTTCTTGAATATTTTACCTCTGTTTCCTGTTTCTGCTTCAGTCTCTTCTCACACCCCCTTGCCTACATGAAAATTGTCTTCCTTCATCCTCCAACTTTCCAGTTAAGAGGAGGCTTCCACATGGTGCCTTTTGATCCCTGCTTTTTTGTACTCATCATCTTCTCCAGTTTCTTGTCTGCATGGATGAATTGCAGGTTTGCCTGCTTATTCCAGACTTCTCTCTATCTTTCCAAAATGGGTTCCAGCAGTGTTTCTGTAGCTGTCAGTTAGATCACAGCCCATCTGAGCAGGGGTTCTAATTCCCTTAACACCAACCATGTTTATCTCCTCTTTAGTGGATTGTTGCAGACATTATTGCCTTCCAACCCATCTCTTGGGCTGTAACTGGAGTATCATACACAACCCTGACATTATTTTTTTTACAGTAATTCTGTGTCCAAACCTCACAGGTTATTTTAGGAGTAAGTCTTTTCAAATGCAGACCTTTTTCTGCATCTGCATGTTGAAATCTCATCCCATCTGCCTCTTTGGCCTTGATTCTTTTATCAGGCTCTCTCTGGCCCTGAAAAATGTAGTGTTGACCTGTTGCATCTGAGATGCTTTCCTGTTTGCCCTTGGTGGCCTTGCACACTGAAAAGGAGCTCTCTGAGAGACCACAACATTCTCCTTCTCCAAAGTCTTCCTCACAACTCCTTTGCTGTCCTGTCCGGAGGTCTCTGTGAGTGATCAGACCAGTGGCCAAGCTATGATATGACGTGGCAGACAGTGGTAGATTGGTGTTGTAAGATGAGCTTGTGTGATTTAGTGGAATGAATTTCTCTGCCTAATGGTGGCTGATGTGGAGATGTGTTAGTGTGGCTTTAAGTGGTGAGTGCTTTAGATTGTGAAGTGCTGTTGGGCCATAAGGGAAGCTAGTTTAAAGAAGTTACTCTTTCAGCTAGTGCTTAAAATCATCTCTGCCTTCCCATTTCTCTGCAGGAATTCATCTAATTTGTAATGCCTTGTATCTCCTGTGTCTTTTTCAGCATGTTTTTTGAGCTCCTTGTCTTCATAGAATGTCAGGACTGTTTTTGTCCATGTGTCTGAGATTACTGGAGATAGAAGAAATGTATAACTGCACTTGTAGACTTGATCTTTATTTTCAAGAAAGTGTTTGAAGCGGTTTGCCTCAGTTGTGGAAGTTCTTCTCAGTGCCCCAGTTGTAATCTTTATTTAATGTACTCAAAACTCTTAAATTCTTTCTAGTGAATGAAACACTATGAATATTACTTATTTCTCAAATATTTTGTTCCTCTGGGAACTTGTTTAAGTGGAGAACATCTTAGTTAAGTTATTCTCAATCCCTTTATAAATCAAATCACTGAATATGCATAAATTGAAATGTCTGAGATATGGGAAGGAAATATGCCTTTATCAGGTTTTATGTCTGAACTCTGACTAGGAACCTAATACGTGCTTTGAGGAAAAGGAGGACAATTTCTGGCTCAGACAAAGTTAATCAGAGTAGTCAGGCATCTGGTTTTGGTATTAATAATGAAGTGCTTTGTGATTTCTTAGAGGACAAATGTGAATAAAGGACAATTGAATCCTATATAGTTCTTATGCTATCACAGTTACTTTTCTTACTTAAAATGATTATTCTAAGAGGAATCAGAAAGGCTGGTGAAAAAGTAAGAAGCCAAAAGTAATTTAGGAATGAGCAAGTTTAGAGCTTTCTTACTGTAACCATTATTAAAAACAACATGAGCACCAGTTAACTTTGATTCAAAGAATCTCATTTCCTTTATCTAACACTTTCTGTAATCAGATTTTTTAAAAAACATTTTTGGTAGCTCCAACGTAGTGTTTCCCACGTCAGAGGCCCACTGGAGACAGCAAGGCTAGCATAAAAGGGCAGAGAAGACTCTCTGGACAGAGGATCACTCTTCCTTTTTCCATTTGGATTCTGTGGAGAAAGAAATGCTTGGAAAATGGCTTTTTTTTTTTCTTTAAATGAATTGTCAATTAAAAAAAAACCTTAAACACAGCTGTAAACATTTTGAGGCCAAAGTAGTTCTGCCTCAGCAGAGGTGATGTTGCTTATTCTGGAGATACCCTGGCACACCTGAAAGTTTTAAACAGGCCAAAAATAGGCAACCCCAAGCCATACTGTCCCTGGTCTGCAACCTGCACCCCTCCCTGTCTTTTCTGCAAGAATCTCCTAGGCCAGGAATTTCACAATTACCAGAAGGAGAGAGATGGATTCAAGACTTCTGATCAAGCAGCTACATCACCAGACTCTGCTTATCTCTGAAATAACTCCATGCTCACAGCAGTATGAATAGTCATGGTTTAAATCCCTAGATAGGTATCAATCTTATGATTAATACTTTAAATCTTTATTTCTTTAATAAAAAGACAGAAAATCACTGTTATATATGATTGAGACTGTGGTATCCAGCACTGTAATAGCAAGGTTGCCTCTATTCTGAGTATGTCTGGAGTATTTTATTCTCTGAAACAGAACGTTTTTGGGTTTTTATTTGGATTATTTTATCCCAAAAAGCAACAACTTCATTTGCTGCTCAGGATGAATCTAAAGAGTTTATGAAGAAAGGGTGAACAAAGCAGTAGAGTTGTAACTACTTCTTTGCAAAGCAGAAAATGAGTCACTCTGCCTGAATAGCAGTAGGAAGTTTGGCATTTACACCAGATTTAATAAATACTGTTGTTTCTATTTAATATAAGGAATGTCATACTGTGATATTGAGAAAATGAATATTTGACAAAATTATTTGCAGTTAAACTTTGGCAGTGTTGCAGTTGCTGAGCACGGACATTGGTAAGCGACCATGGGTTTGGTTTTGATGAGTTAGTGCTGTGTGCTTCTGAAAAATATTCTGAAGATGATAAGGAAATTCACTGTGGTTTGTTTTGTCTCTGAGTTTTCTCCCTTATACAGCTTTCCTCTTAAAACCTTCTTTACATTCAACACAAACATTTAGTCGTTTTACAGATTTGCAAAGGAAGAGGAAGGGGATTTACTTCAGTTTCATGTGGAAATCATCTAATTGTTGTTACCAGATCTCTTTTTGTGAGGTTTTTAACACCTTGTGGTTTCCTTTGCCCTCATAATGTGCTTCTTAACCAGATGGGACTGGATATTAGACTGGATATTAACTAACTACGCTTGCTAAATTTTAGTTGGTAGAAGATCCTGCCCTCTGAATAGACTGTCAAAAAAAGAACATGACTGAACACAAGTGAAATGTAAACTATATCATTGCTGGTATAGAGTTGATACTGTTCAGCTAAAGGGAGCAAGATAAAATGGACTTGCCCCACACGGGTGTTAGCAGTGTTTGTCACAGCTGCCAGCGAGATGCTGTTTTCTGTCCTGCCCTACTGAGCGTATCTGCATATGTGATGTCTGCCAGGAATGGCTCACATTCACAGGTGTAGTGATGCTTGCTGTTACTCACTGGGCAGGGGGAACACTCCACTGAGTTTGCAAGTGTGTGAAGAACCTTAAGGCCCTCCCTGCATAAGTCCCTGCCAGGACAAGAGAGTCTGGCAGCAGCACTCTGAGCAAGTGACAGAAGTGGCTAAGTGGAATTCTATCATCTTTGGAAGATTTATTTCCTTAAACACTAAAGCAGTTATAACTCAGGCAATGATAGGTGCAGAAAAAAGGTTAATTTCTTACCATCTTGTGGAGTTATTGGAAAGCAGCACCACAATTAGCAGCCCAATGGGAGGTAGGAACAAGGTTATAAATTGTCGTAGTGACAAGGTGTGTGTTAACTGCCTGTTATTGGGGTTCTGTTTTCCAAAATCAGATAGGGAAACTCTTTCACATACACCTAACCATTCTGCTTTGTTTGGAAAATAGTTCTGTGACCTGGAAGCTGAGGGGCAATTCAGGTTCTTAAGGATGTCGTGTCCTGTGTTACCCATGGTGTGTGTGTATGTGACTGGCAGTCCCAGCACAGGGTCTGCAGAACTTGGGCCCTTTCTGGAGGGTGTGCCTTAAACATCACTGGACACCTCTGTAGCTGACATACCAGTTCTTCATTTTTAAATGCAAGAAATAAGCTGGTAGTGTCAGGCTAGTGAGATCAGAGCCTGGAAGGCACAAATCCTGTCCGGGTGCAGCATGTAGGAGTGTTGTTCGAAAGGACCGTGCTGCAGTGGGATGTGGGCAGGAATGGGAGAGGAGGAGGAGGAGGAGGAGGAGGAGGGCTTGCAGGGTCTGGTGTTTATGGCAGGGAAGCAGCAGTGCTGCTCGAGCCTCCTGCTCCAGCAGCACGTGCTCTGCTGGCTGCAGAAAGGATGGAGGGCAGCTCCCTGCTGCAGCAGCCGGGCTGGGAGAGAGGAGCCTCGGCACCGGGCTGGAACACGGGCTGGTCCCCTCACTACCAAACACAGCTATTGCCTGAGTTCCCTCCATCTGCCCCGCTGTGTTCAGGCCAACTCGCTAGAAGATTAATGGCAGTGTGTTTATCCGAGGAGGGCTAGTGCTTCACAGAACTCTGTCTGAGGACAATGGACGTATCCCCAGTGGCCGCAAAGAGCCAGATTTCCACTTGAGCCCGTGTACCGAAGAGGTTTATCCCGCACGAGGGTCAGCCCGGCGGTGCTAAGCCCCGTCTCAGAGCAAAAGCCTTGGATGAAGCACAGCTGGCCTCCTCCCCAGGCCTCCCGCTCCCACAGCACAGATGTGGCACTGCATGGAGGTCACGGCAAGGTCGCAGCATCGGGATTTGTGGGAGAGGTCTAAGCAATCGGCTTTTTCCCAGCAACGTCTAATCTCTCAAGTTTGCAAAGGAAGAATTACTCTGAATTGCAACCTAGGCAGAAGCAAGGAAGGAAACACTTCAAAGATTTCCGTCTCTATAACATCCTCCATTCCTGAGGGCTTTTATCCTGCGGGCATTGAGTCCTTTGTGTTTCTCAGTGATGTCGGAGGGGGCAAACAGCCAAGGTGGCAAAATAAACCCATGGCTCAGTCCACCCTGGTCAGAAACTTGTGTCCCATCCAGCAGCCACTGCTCTGGCCCCGATCATCCGTACATTCCTGGCTCCAGCTTCAGATTACTGCTCCTTTTGTGGCCCTTTTTTCATTTACTTTTTTGGAACGCAGTCATATACCCTGCAAGAAAACTTACAGACTTCCTGTTGAACACGATTCAGCTCAGGATGTGCCTGGACTTTGCTCTGGCTGCTCACGGGGGTGCCTGATGGTCTCTGCCCAGCCCTGGCAGCCCCTGCCCACCCTGGAGCAGAGTTGGCAGCAGCTGAGGGCAGGCAGAGCCCACAAGGCTTGGAGTGATGTTATAGAGCTTGTAAGGTCCTTACACCCCAGTCCTCCCCAGCTGAATGCAAACTAGCTGCTGCGCTCCAGTTTTCCACAGTTTCGTGTCCATAGGCACATGCATGCCCAGTTTCCCCAGCTACTTAACAAAGGTTGGTATCACAACAGTAAATAGAGAAGGAAAGGGCTGAGGTGACAAGAAATTCAAGTATTTTCTGACCACTAGAAAATATTATGGGCATTTTTGGGGCAGTTCAAAGGGTATTCAAACAGAAAGGTGAGGAGTTAGCTCTATGTTTCAGAAGCTGAAATAAAATTTTGGCAGTGAAAGAGCATCATGACAAAATGGGTGTAAAGATTTGATTATTTGAAACTTTACTAGAAAGTACTCCTTTAAATTTTCTTAGTTTTCAAGAGAACTTAATTTCTGCATTTAACCCTGTCTCGTAGGTGGAGATGATTGTAAGAAAGATTGCATCTAAATACTGTAATATGAATAGCCCTTAGATTTTAAAGACAATATTATAAGATGGCACATTTGATAGCTGAAAAATTAGTGTGAATATGTCAAAAATGCAAATTTAAGACTTGTAACAGATTTAATCTCTGTGGCTCAGACAACTTTTCACAGCAGCTCCTTCTGTGTCCTGAAAAAGGAATTAAAATTCAATGTTCATTTCAAGCTTGAAAGTGTTTTGTGTAAAGATGGTTCTTTTTTGCAATTCAGAACTTTTGCCAGGCTTTTGATTTCCATTCTCCAATTTCCTGTATCATTACTAATTGCTCTTTTAAGTTTGTTGCCACTGAAACTTTAATGTTGGAAAACTTTAAGAAAAATAATATTTGCTTTCTAAAAGCATCCTTGCTTTTATCCTACTCATTTTTTAAGTTGAAGTGTTAAGTGTAGCAGCAGGGATGCTTTCAAAGACCTTCTTTCCATCAAATGCAGGTAGTTCTGCCATAGCACTCTGAGGGTTAATCCTGCAGATGTTTTCCTGTATCTGTGCTGAGTTTCCAGTGGAAAAGAATTGAGTCATGGTTCTTTCTGAGCATCAAGACAATTCAACATGCAAATACTGGCGTAATTTTAAATAAATAAAAAACTTAGCAAAGGATAGTCTGACGATACAATATTACTGTTGTCATAAGAAATAATTGCATTTGGTACTTTCTCCATAAAACGCAGCAGTGACCCTTCCAATTTTCCTTAAGTGGAAAAAAATAAAATCTGGCCTTCTCATCATACGTTATATTTACATCAGATTTGCACTTAAAAATAATTCCGTGGTATTGCATTTTATAACCAGGATGTGGAGGAACTTATTGTAGCAAGTGCTTGGCTTAGTTATAAATAGCAGTGCTGCATGTTTGGGAGCCTGAACTGCTGAACTCCATAGGTAATCTGTTGTCAGAACCTATTATCGTTTCAGTTATTGGTGGGCATGAATTAAAGATTTGTTACTGTCAGACTGAATACTGCTTAAAGACAGTACCTGGGGGCCAGCCAAGCACAAGGGTTGTGAAGCTTGATATTGTTCAGGTGGAAGTAACAAGATCTCTAAACAAAGACCATCTGAAAGAGCAAAGGTGCCAATCATTTGAAGGATTAGTGAGAGGTGTGTGATGTGGTCTTGATGAGATAATTTTTCTTTATAGTATATTGGAGTGGGAACTTGATAAGGGCTTACTAAGCATGGTGATGGAAAGATAAAGCAAGGGGGAAGAGAGATAGTAAGGAAAGGTACCTGGGGCAAGTGAAATGAAATTGAGAGTTGGGAGGGTATAGGAGCAGGTGAGAAGAAAAAGCCAAGTTGAATGGAAAAAGGCCCAGAATTAAAAGTGAAACAGCCTTATGGATATGCCAAATTTCAGAGGGTCCCTGCTGCTTCAGTGTGCCCCTTCGTCTGCAGGGTGTTTTTTTGGCTGTTGGGGTTTTCTTCTCTTTATCTCTGCTTCTTGAGCCTCCTTTCCTTCTTGTCTTGGTGACTTGGTGTGAGAGATGTGCCATTGGGAAACTTGAGTCACCCTCAGAGGTCAATCTGAGCTGCAGCTGAGCTGTTAGAGTGGTCTCTGGACTTGATGTTCCAGCCCTTTCTAAAAGTTAGCTTTTGGAGTCAGGATCCAATTTTCTCCAAAGTAAGAAACTTCTGCCATAAAGAATACTATTTTTTTTTTTAGTTTTGTTTGTTTGTTTGTTTTAAGTGCTGCTGTCTTGAAAAAAGGAGTTCAAAGAAAACTTCTGATAAGTATTTAAGTGTTTCCACTAGTCCCAGTAGTGGTGTCATATTTGGTTGGAAAACTAATACAAATGTTCCTACTATGTGTTTTCCACTTCTCAGGTATTGTCTCTCATTAATGATCTTGTGAAACTCAAGAATTTTAGATTAATTTCAAAAATTTTATATTAATAGGCAAACTTTGGACCAGAAGTATGAAGGTTGCTTACAATATACTGCATAAATTAGGCACAAAACAAGAACCAATGGTACGACCTGGAGACAGGGTGAGTATTTCAATGATTTTTAATTGCTAAAACTTCAGATCCAGTGTTGACAGAGAGAGAATGAGCTATTTGGGGTGCTCAGAGGAAATTAGTGAAGTTAAATATTGGGGGGGAGGAACAGAAATCTGCTGTTTACTCGGAAGAAATTTGATCATTCAGACAGATGTTTTGAACTGTGAATAGTAACTTGAAGCTGTGGCAACATCAACAATAAACATTCCCATGGAAAGTGATTTTTGGACATAGCACAACAGTCTGTTTAGCAAAAGCTTTCTTATGGAGCCTGGAGGTGTCATGTGGATAAAAAACTTACTTACTGATGACTTTGTAGTTGTTGAGATGGTAAAGACAAGAGAAACATTGTGGAGGACAAAGACAAGCAAAGTAAGCACATTTTGGCAGCCAGTTAAATAAATAAATGACGCTGACTGGTAACACAGGGAATATTTCCATTCCTGGTTCCTGACTCTGATGCAGCTACTGCTAGGGGCTGAATCTAAGTGGATGGATAAAGCCCACAGAGAGCAAGACTTGCAGTGGTAGCACTTTAAGATGTTAAATGAAGACAAGAACATCCTATAGTTTTGCTAACAATGTACTTACAGGCTTACCCCTCTGCCTGCCAAGGCTGGCTGAGTCTGCTGCCCTTTTTCTCTGCCAGAGTGTGTATAGAAAATTCCACACGTCCCATTCCAGCTGGGCTTTAAGCCATGGAATGGATATTCCAGGACAAATTTGTCAGAAATTCAAATTTTTAGTCCTGCCCTAGTGCTTAGAGTTGTGAATGTGGGATTAAGTCTTACACCCCCCCCCCCCGCCAGGGTCTGATAGCAATTCTCAGACTGTTGGGTCACTTGATCCTCTTGTGCCGCACGTGAGAAATACACGTGTCTCAGAGCTTCAAAACTGTAAGCATGCAATAAAGCTTCCCAGAAGGAAAAAAAGAAAAAAAAGATATGAAATGTGACAGTCCTTCCTGTGTTTCTTTTTGAAATAAATCATAAAGAAAATAACTAAATGATCTCTAGATCCCTCATCTAAATTGCTTCCTACAATGGCATTCAGCCAGGAGTAGGATCTGAAGAATCTCTTTTAGTCGACTTAAAAGTGTGTCTCTAAGCAACAGCAAAAGCAGCAAGTTGTTCAGGTGTACACATCAAAACAGTTCACCCAGAAAGCTCCAAAAGGAGTAAAGTTCACATATGGGCAGTGTGCATCTCTCCTTATCTGTTGTGTGCTGCCTGCCTGTCCTCATAGTCATTTACTGCAGCAGTCACTGGCATCTCCTAACATTAAGAAAGGATTTGTGGATAATTCAGGCTGAAAGCTGGAAATTTAGCTAGTGCAGGACATGTAAAGAACAAATTGCAGCTCTTCTAAAATAAGTCCACCTAGATTAGAGTGAAACAAATGTTTACAGCTGAGTGCTGAAAGCATATGCTTTGTTGTAAAAACATCTTGCCTAGGATCCCTGTGTAACAGGAACGTGATCGTTGGAAACAACGTCATGTTGAAGATGAGGTGTTACTGCACTTCTGATGCTCTTGGCTGTGATTATTCTGGCTGTTATGCCCCTGTTGTAATAATATAAAAGCTTTCTGACCTCTTTGAAGGTGACTTTTTATTCTAACAATTTATTTTGTGTGACAACAGTTGAAGATAGTTTCCACATACTAAATTAAATACAGGCCTATATTTCTGGTCTTTTCTAAATGAGAATGTAATTGTTTCCTTGTGTTAATACTATATAAAATACTTTATTTTTCCCTTTAAAAATATCTTCTATCAATATAATTGCTATTTTTCATGACTACCATTACCTCACCTCTTAGGTTCTTTGTCTGAGCCAAAAAATAAATGAATATACCTGCATTTCATTCCCTACTTCTGGTATTATTACATGTTGCAAACTGCATTTGCCTTCTGTAGTAACTTCAGAAATTTAACCTTGCATCACCCCAAACAGCTGCCTGGAAATTAAGCTTGCCCTCTGAAATATCTACTAGATAACCAGATTCTCATCTCTTAATATACACTATATGATTTGTTTTCCTTCAACCCTGTCCCTTTTTGCTTTTACGCACATTATTTATTTATTTGGTACAAGTCTGTTAGTGATTAATGTTTTTTGGAGAGGAAGTTAATGCCTCATTCCCACTGGACTTCAGTGAGATTTTTTTCACCTCTGTCAGCTCCTTTGCAAAGATTCCCAGCCAAACCTTCACTGCCTTTATGTAAGCAGAGACCAGTGCAAACCCCAATAATCCTCAAAGTATCTTTTGGGATCTTTCAGATGTTTGCTAGGCTCAGCAAACTCTACCAACCCCTCCATGCATCTGGAAAAATCCCTTTATTTCCATTTCACCTGAGGCTGTTTGTGGTGTAGAATGCATACAGTAAGCTCTGCACAGCTATATCCAGCATTTGGATTGCTTAATGTGCAAGTGTGCAGACAAAGCAGCTATGTATTTGTTCTGACTTTACACCGTTATGAAGTCAGAGTTTTCAGCTTAAAAATCAGATATTTCAGACCCACTTGGACAAGGTTAGTTGTATTTCTTCCAGTTTGAAGAAAACAAATTAATGTATGCATGGTGACTATCTTAACTAAATTCTGGAAACACTTATACTCTCCAGTAACTGAACCTTGGAGCATGTATGAAAACAACGTGATTTTACTTCAATAAAACTCCTATGGCTGTCAAAGCAGTCAAAACTCAAGAGCTATTAAGTAGTTTCAGCAAATTTCAAGTTGCTGTAATAATACACTCTGGTCCTCTGTGTGAGCCCAAAGGAATTAGGTTTGAAGTTGTTCACCGTGCCTTTTGCATGCCACTTCAGTTGACCATGCAGGATAGTTTCCAGCTGTGTTACAGCTGTTTAAGACAAGAGCTGAGAACATCCATCTGTCTGAACCAAAACAGAGCTGTAGACAGGATCCAGCCACTGAGGTCATTCACCAGCAAGTGAGAGCAGCAGTATTCCCTGCCCTTGCAAGGAGAGCTGTGGTCTCTCTAAGATCCTCAGTGAGATGGTACACCCTCACCTATCCTTCCCCTTTGCCTGTGGAGGATCTCAGACATTGTCTGCACTGCCTGCAGGACTGAGCTGCACAGTTCAGCATGCTGGGGGAAGGAGGGCACCTAGTGAGCATAGTGGTGATTTGCTATGTTTGCTTTTGGCATTCTTTTGTCTAAATAATTCCCCCACCCTAGCCCTGAAGCTGTGGAGTTCAACAGATCCACACCTAGGTGGGCGTGCGTCATGGATGTGACGTTTGCTTGCAGATACCAGTTCTTTGTGTGCACACAGTACACAGAAACTTCCACACTTGGACAATAGTCCAGGGCTAAAATGAAGTTGTTGTATGAGGCAAAGCGTAGTAGAACAAAACAATGTGTTAATGATTGACATAGTGACACAGTAAGTTTGCGTAATCTGAATTGGTCACACGTCCACCCCAATTTCAATAACTTCAACAAATTATTACATTAGAATCTAAAATTATGTTAAGTCCATTTACTTCACTATTTAACACTGCTTAATTGAGAACCAGATGAAAGGTGTTGTCAATATGGGAAACAAAACAGCATGAAAATATTTAACTGCATCCTAAGTGAAAATGTTCATAAAAGGAATATTTGTCACATATATAAATATTGTATAAAATGTTACATTCTATAAATATATATAACATATATATAAATTCCTTTTGATTCTTCATTTGTCTGTCATGAGGCATTTGAAGAATTATCTTAGAAGTGCACCAGTAATAATCTCTATCCAAAAGGAAGCACACAAACTTCAATTGTCATTATTTCACACCTAGGATAAAGTATTTCTAATGTACATCTCTCTCTCCCAGGTAACGCTTGTGTTTCCTAACAATGATCCTGCTGCTTTCATGGTGGCATTTTATGGCTGCCTGCTTGCTGAAGTTGTCCCCGTCCCTATTGAAGTGCCACTTACAAGAAAGGTAGGGAACTGAATTTCTTCTCTATACTGCATTTTAAAACCTACTTCAGAATAGATCACAACTGAACCTAGCTTTTGAGTACATTTTTGTGGTAAGCTAACTCTGAATCTGAGGATATGAAGATAGTGCTGTGTGGTGAATTATATGTAGTTCCTTCTTTTCTGTGATGGAAAATCTGAAGATGTGCTTGCAGTTTCAGCAAATGCAGGTTCGCCTGGGAAAGGAGAGGAAAATTTTCCAAGAGACCAGCTCTGCCAGTGGTAGATGGATTATCTCTGTAACCTTTCAAAACATTCTGGTGTTGGCCACTGACAAAGAATCATTGGCAACAACTGCTGATTTTCCACCTGTCCCTGCTACTCAAGCTATGTTATAATGCCAGTAGTGCTGTGTGTGCTACTTCAGAGCAGTTGTGGAAATACCTTCTCCTGTGTCTTGATGTGCATATGTGTCCCAAAGCTTCTGTCACCACGGTCCTCTCTGCCAAGGGTAGCACTTGAACAAAATAAGTTCAGGAATTCTTGCCACAGAATATGCCTTCCCAGAGAAAACTGACCACTGCTAATCAGAAGTCTTTCACGTCCAGTGTTGGTTCAGAGATTCAACCATGTAGGGTTGTGTTAGGGAAGTGTTAGGGGACAGATAGAGCAGTTCCAGCCAGAAAGGGTGTCTGGGGGCAGTGAGGGGAAGTGGGTCAGTGGCGTAGGTGAACCACAGCTGGGACACTTATACTGATGCTGCTGAACTTGCATTTTTTTCTGAGAATGTATACCTTGAAGGTTGTAAATACAGCAAAATGTATTTATTCATTACAAGGGTTTTTTGTCATATCCTCTGAATTTACCATGTCTGGCTGCTCCCACATATCCCCTTGTATAATTGCTTTTTTGTTAGCTAGCACTAATAATGCTTTACTTTAATTACTTGGTCTGGACTTGTCCACGCAAAGAGTGTTCTTTAATCCTTACAAGCTTTCTTTTTTAAACAAAATTCTTTTTGAAAATGTTGGCTGAAGATGTGAAGTGTTTCCAAGGAAAGGGCTGGGGAAACTTATTGCTTTGCTCATGTTTTCAATTTTCAGTTGTCCAGGGCTTTCCCTTGAAATGCTCCAGTGTTACAGCACCCTGAAGCAGAAGCTCAAATCTTTGTTTCATAGACAGGTACCCTGCTTTTCAAATGAAAGCCATGAAAACAAGATTTTAAGCCCTCACAAAGGCTTTCCAGTTCATACATCTCACATATCAAATTAACAGCTCAAAATACCTGGGAATTCCTTTATAAGTGAACATGTTGGAATCTTCTTCACATCTGAGTAGATGAGTTGATCTTATCATTTCTCCATTACGATCACACATGCCCTGGCCAGCATCTGTGGTGGGCTCCTGCCACAGTGAAACAGAAGATGGCAAGGAGAGAACGGGTGGGAGCTGGAGGATGGGGCAGTTTGATGAAATGATGGAGGAGAGAGAGGTGGAGTGATTGAGTGGCTCAGAGAACAAAAGGTCATGATGCAGCTGAGCAGACACAAGGGTGGATGAGCAGAAGAAAGGACATTGGGAACCAAGGGAAGAGGACACAAGAGGTGCCCCATCTTAAACTAAGACTGGAGGAAAGATGCAGGTGAGCTAGAAAGCCCATGCAAGGGGAGAGGATGGAACCTCAACTACCATACCTGCTTTGGGGAATAAGGTTGTACTATTTTATTTGTAAAATGTTGTATATGACAGCACTGAGAGGTAGATATGACTATAGAACAAGGATGATGACTTTAGTAGAAATACATTGCATTTGCATTGGCTGTCATCACGCTTTCACATCCAAGTGCAGTACCTTAAGATAGTTGGAGGCAGTTGCATAACACTGTGCATTATTTCAGTATAAACTAGAGATTCTATATGTCAACAAAATAAGGTGAGCAGAACATACACATTTTGAGATCTTAGGGATCTTGGGTAAATCTGCTTTCATTCTTTGATAAAAAAGAAACAGCATAGCTTTGAAGGTTGAAAAATGTAGTATGTCCTTCCTTGTTACTATTTCCTGAGGTTTAATGACATTTTAAAGTACATGGATAGGTGTAAATTTGATTTATTTTGGAACATCTGATATCATGTCCATCCACTAAACTATAAAATCCAGCTGTCCAAGTGAATACTCTGTGTCAAATGAATAACTTACCCTAATTTGGCTGAACCTCTTGGGTGTTTATTTTTTTTAAATGTGTATATAAATGGATGTATAAATATACACTTACATTTGCATGTATATATATTTATATAAAAGAATATATACAGACTCAGACTGTTTATCTTCTTTCATAGTGTTTAAATATCAAATTAATAAAACAATAACATAGCTGTCAGTTAAAAAAGCAACATGATCTATAATCTATAAATAAAACTATGCAATCTCACAGCATATACTATTGCAAATATTTTTGCATTTGCTTATATGAAAGGGCAACTGGAGTGGAAACAATGAGATGAAAATCGTGTTCTGAGTAGTCCCAGACGGAATACCTCTGCTTGGTCAAATGGCAGCAGATTGCTTCTGGCATCCGTGGGAAGATGTCAGTCGTGTCATCACACAATGGCCTAGACTGTTCTTTTATGCTTTCCCATTATTTATCCTCTTTTCTACATGCTTCAGTACATTCTGGCATCTTTTGGGTTGCTTTTTGGAAGACAGAAATGTGAACTAGCACATAGACTAGCAATTATATTATAGCTTACAGAATAATAAACTGATAAAGGATGAGCTACTTCAGGCAGTTATATTAGGAGCACATTTTTAATATTAAAAATTGGTATTAGCAGCTTCTGCATTTTCATAAAGAAGAGTTTTTCACAGCTCCATGCAAAACTTTGTCCCTGGCATTTTAAAATTGAGCAGTAATTTTTGCAGCCGGATAAACTTTTGGCGTACAGATTACTCTGCAGACATCTGTATCCATATGAAAGTAAAGGCTTTTGCCCTACCAGCACATAGATTTTGTATGCATTCCCTTTTCTTTGTAACGTGACTGTTATTTTTGTAAGACTTTGATGAGGTTTTTGTCAGGTTCATTACTAGGAAGCTAATAACAGAATAATTAGAGCTCTTTACTCTTTCCCTCTGTATCCCACCTTTGTGTTGACAGAATACCTAGAATACCCCCAGGACTTCAGGAGATCTGTCTGACCTGGGATGGATTGCCAGAATACCCAGCAACCACTCAGCATTCTCCAATTTTATTCCCCGACTGCTTCCTGGAAATTAGCATTCATGCAGCATGGTTTTAGCTCTTTAGATTTGGGACATCAGATCTAAAATTAAAAACTGAAATACCAAATGTACTTTTTTCAAGTACATTTTCTTTATTCTAGAAACAGCAGTCAGGGGTTCCATGGTCATTGTAACAACAGAACAAGCAGCACATTTTATTTCTCCATCTTTTCCTACATTAATACCACTGAAAGGCCTTTATCATCAACACTCCCCCATATTATTATATCTAATACTCATTCCTTGGCTTATGGGGTCTATTCTTTCAGAATAGTGTCCCTCTCTCCAAATATACTTATGTTTCCCCAACATTAGCAAATAATCTGTCCTATCCAACAATCTCTTCCTTCAGAGCTGCCACTTTTGTTAATCTTGTCTGAAGCTGGAGTATTACAACCTGTTTCATTGCATGTGTGATATGATGTGAAATGCAAACTGTATGTCATAGAATGTGCCATCAAAATAGAAGACATGGGAGTTTCAACGTGTCAAGTTCTAGTTCAAACAGTGATTTACTATGTCCCTTATGAAAAGTTTTAAAAATATGGGTTTGATTTCTTCTTCTTTAGATTTTTTAGGTCAATGTTTTTTTCCATTTGATGGGCGCCATGCAAATTGTTATTATTCTGCTCTGATACAGTCAGGGGAGTTAATCAGTTTTAATGTGAAAATAACATTTTTGTCCTCCAAGCACATTCACAGTTATGCTCAGTCACAAGCTGTGAACATATGAACAAAGCAATCCCACACAGGTCTTTATGGCCTCCTTATCATAGGCAGAATTTGTAGCAGAGTGAGACATGAAAGCATGTAAAAATTAATTTCTCACTAAAATGCTATTTCCTAGCCTCCTAGATTTAACGCTGTGTGTGCTTAGCAGGCATTTCTGTGCTCTTCCAGACACTGGCTCTGACAGTGTGGTTGGGAGAATTTACCTCTGTGTTGTCATAGGAAATCTGGAGATACCCACTCCAGGACACTTCAGTTTTTTTAAAGGATGCATCAAACAGGGTTAAAACTGTTTTTCAGGAGATCTTTCTGTTAAATTCTGAAAGGTTATTAAAGCTTTAGCAGTAGCCAGAGAGGTATATCTCTTTCAAGACAGTGAAATTGTCCCAATCATGTCTTTCTTTGGAGGAAGAATTCTATTCCAAAGGAAATACACCTTGACATCTTTCTTAGTGTTTCAGGGCTTGAGATAAAATGAGCTTTGCTTCCCCTCAGCTTTAGTCATCGTTGGGCTGTAGTGTGCCAGAAACACTGGAGCTCAACATACTTTTGAACATCTTTTGACGGCACATCCCTTTCTCCCCTGGATTTCAAATATGCTTAAAATATTGCCTTTTTTTTTTTTCAGTGACAATTTCTCTCCAAAGGATATAAGTTCCCTCAGCCCCATGTGACCCCCTGGTGCCTGTCTATCCCACTTCATACACTTTGGCAGTGGAGCACTGAGCAGAAGTCCTTGCTCAGTTTGACACAGTCAGCCTCAGATCCTTTAAAGTCTGTTTTCTTATTGCATTTTCAAGTTTAGGAAATTATAGTTTCCTAGAGAGCATATCACATTTCATGCAGTGTCCCCTGCCAAAAATAACCATTGTCTTGCTTTCATTAAGACTTCTGGACATTAAGACTGCTCATAGTTGCAGGTTTCACACAAATTACAGGCAACTATCCTGAAAATTGCAGGCAAAGCTGTTGTCCAAAAAGACAACTAATTCCTTCATCTTAAAGCTTGTTATGAAGATTGCATCTGCATTGTGCTGAACTTTTATTAAGGTCTTTGAGGTCTGTGTTTTAAAAATAAAGGGTTTCCTTGATGCCTTTTCACTTTTGGCTCAGAATTGGAGATGCTTGGCTTTTATGTCTGATGGTTGCCCTATTTGTTCTTTATAAGTGAACTTTTGGGAGGGTAAGGCCACTGAAGCTCAAATAAGCATTGTAAGAGAAAACACGATTAGTTCAGTCTGTGATGCTCCACCACATAATTCTCATTTTGAAAACAGTCTGGGATTTGCAAGTGAATAGAAGTAATCTTTATCAGGCCAACCTTTGCACAGGCTGTCTCTTCCTTCCTTCCTTATTAGATAAGGACATGCACTCTCACTCACAGAGACAGGATCATAATTGTTTTCCTTCACACACATACTCTCACAAAGCATTGTAGAAATGACATTAACAGCATGCTGAAATGCAACCACACGTGGGATTTTTTTTATCCTGACAATGAATTATCACTCTCTGCAGCAGGAAGAAGATGATTTGCCTCCAGGTACTGGTGGAAACCTTTAGGGAACCTTTAGTAAAAGTCTTTAGAGAACTTTGAATGGCTGCCTACAGCAGAGATTTTCCAGCTTGCTTCTTCTGAAAGATTGATCTCTCTAGGTGTGTGCAGTCATAGTCTGAAGTTATGCACACCTCATTTTTTGTACCTCAGCAAGTGCTGTGTGCCTTTAAAAATGTAAAATCATAGTTCCAAAGTCAGCAAGTGGTCTCAAACCTCATGCTGGAATACCTCAGCACTATATTTTACTTTCCACCTGCATTACGTGTCATTTCAAACTGTGAATTGTGGAGGATTTGCAATGAGCTTTGCTGGCAAGTCTCTCCCTGTCTGTGGATGGGACTGTGTTGAGTTGTTTCACTTGGTCCCCACTGGCTTCTTGCTGAGGTTTTTCCTACCCCTAAAATTCAGCAAAATAAAGTGTTTATGACAAGTGGGGAGTTGCCAAAGTGGCAGATTAGCATAAGTTACCAAAATAGCAAGTAATACTGCTGATAAACCAGTGTGTCCTGAAAATCTATTCCCTTTGCAGGCAGGAGGGAGGAGAATATTGGTTTTTTGGGAGAAGATTATTTGGTTGTGGTTTTTTTCTACTTACAAAGTAGTTTTCATCATGCAACTGTTCATTTCACATTACTCAAAAGGCAGGCCGATAGCTTGTCTCCAAAATCTGAAATAATCAATACCTTTAAAGTCAGCAGCTTTTTTTCATGGCCCACATGGGAGCTTTGACTGCTTCAGGCAAAGGACTGCATTTTTAAATCAAACTTCATTTTTCAAACGTACAAGTTTTGCCCAAGGTCTTTGCTGCTCTGGGCCTGTCATGCTGAGGTAGGAGAAACAACAAAGACTATCAGGTTTACATGGTTGGGTTTGTAAGTAAGGATGGTGTGTCTGTGGGATGTATAAAGGTTTCAGATCATCTACCTACTGGATGTTGGTCCAGTGTCTCACCTATTGCTTCTGTGAAGCAGAAGGAATCACAGGAGCATCTGCCTGGGGAAAGAGTTGTCAACCCCTTCTTCATGTCTCTGTTCTCTGCGGTACTTTTAGCTTCTAAATCAGGGTGAAGCCACTGGGAGCAGGCAGAGGGTGGTGATAACTAGTTAGGAGATGAGAGAGACTGAGGCTGAAGGCGGAATTGGTGGACACCAAATAGGAGACTGCTGGAAAGCTTCATTGTGTTCATACTGCAAAATCCTCAACTCCTGTGGCCCTTGAGAGCAGTGTCTATCACAGCATCTGTTTCAGCATCTTGATTTACCTTTTTCTTGCAAGGCAGGATTTAGTGTGGCCACCAAGGCATGGCATAGGGTTTGAAAGTCTGTAAAACACACTAGAGAGTGTCACGCCTGGTGAAATTCTTCTAATCTCCTGTGGTAGTGCTACATCACATAATTGTTTAGTCATGTTTTCATTACAATTGAAGGAATAACTCCACAGAAAAGAGTGGGCTGAAGATTTTAATGCTATGTGAGATGAGGTTGTCTTGATGTAGAGCAGACTGTTGTTACAAATTGTGATATGTGGATAGATTGCATTAAGTAATCTGTACATGTGTGTGAGCTACTACAAATGAATGAATAATATTTATGTGGAGATTTTCTAAATCGGTTGATATGGCACTAAGTGAAAGTGTAGTCATTATTTCTTGTGTCACCTAAAAAACTCCACTGTTAACACAATTTTCCTTTTGTTTTGCTGTCAGAAGAGCTAAAGTATCACACCAGGGTCATGGTATGCTGATGCTTTAAGGTCCACACTTTCTACTGGTTTACTTACATTAGATTTCTTAATGGAATTTGTTAGGTCAATTTCTGCTTATAAAGTTCTGCATTAAGTGTAATTTCATTGCTTGAGAATTGGCATTTTATTGACACAGTGGTGAAACAGTTTGCTAGCAGTCTTCTATAGGATATACAGTTACAGCAACACTAATGTAAAACTGAGATCACTGCAGTTACTACATTCAATTATAAAATTTATATGCCTTTTTTAAATTGGTAGTTAGTCATAAATACATTTTTAGATTAAATTTAATGGGAAATTTTGGGTAATGATAGAATGAATCTGATATTTTAAGAAACTCATGACCTCCCTTTAAAGATGAAGGAGTAACAGGTCTCAGAAACTGTGTCTTGCCCAAGGAATGATGTTCTCCATGGAGTACTCCAGCCTTCCTCTTCCTGCCATTCCTTCTGAGGAACCACCAAGGAGAGCCATCTCTCCTGCACTGTTCAGGCACCCACATTTACTTTCTTTGAGCAGAGTCCAAGAGGGGAGAGACACCAGATCTCATCCTCATGTGAAACCAGGATCAGATCTGGCCAAGTGCTTGTACCATGGGTTTGACAACACAAATGTGGACCAGCTGACACAAGAGTCACTGAGAGAGTAATGGTTAACAAAGCCCTTTAAGTCCTGAAAGCCCCACTGGTGCAGGTATGATGGGGTCAACCACATGTTCCCCAAAATGTTGTTCATGGATACACCAGTGTTATTCTCTGTTGCTCAAAAGATGCTCTCAGAGTCTGGTTTTATATTGGAAAGGATTATACACAAGCTTAAGTTTTAAACGCCTCCCTTAAAAAGTGCCTTTTCATTTTTTCCTGGTTTTATATGTGTTCTGATTATAGTAAGCAAAAGCAAATGCTTCTTCTAATTCTGGATCGAAGGAGTAACATAGCATAGGTTTGACAGATCAGTTTATTGTCCAACACTGCTTACTCAGATATCAAAGTTCTGATAATTGCTGCCATATACATATTTTGAGGTGGTATGGAAAACAAGTAAGCCTTTGCTTTTTTCCTGATCTCATTACTTCTCCATTTTAAATTATTTTATTTGACTACATAAAAATTTAATGAAAAATTAGTCAGATAGACTCTGGGGCTTTCATCATACAATTTTGCTTTGAATAAATCAATAGATTAGAGCAACTGTACGGTATTTCTGTTTTTTTCCATGGTTAAGTGTGCTTTATGGTTGATTTGAAAGATTTTAATTTGATCTTTTAAGACTTTCTAGACTATTTTCTGTAGAATCATTCTGTGAAGAAAGGGTTAATACTTCCATATGCATTTACATCTAAGGTTTTGCTCTGTTGAAGAGCCTAGTGAATAGATGTAAAGTTTATAAAATAATCATGACTAGATGCTATACATAAAGCATACATAATGCTGTAGAATCACAACATCTCTTAAAGAACAGCTATAGCCTGGACTTGGAAATCATCACATGGCTTCTTAGTCTCAGTGCCTATACACCCTTGACGAAAGGTTGGAAGCTTTCTCCAGGTGGAAGCACCTACAATCCATATTATTTCCTAGAATTGTCACAGAATCACAGAATGGTTGGGGTTGGCAGGGATGTCTGAAGGTCACCTAGTCCAGCTCCCCTGCTCAAACAGAGCTGCGTAGAGCAGGTTGCCCAGGACTGCGTCCAGTTGGTTTTTGGGTAGCTCTAAGTACAGAAACTCCACAACCTCTTTGGGCACCTTTTGCCAGCTCCCTTTCATAAAAAAACGTTTTCTGATGTTCAGATGGAACTTCCTCCGTTTCGGTTTGTGCCCATTGACTCTGTCCTATCACTGGACATCACTGGAAGGAAACTGGCTCCAT
Source organism: Anabacerthia variegaticeps (assembly GCA_035583185.1). Lineage (NCBI taxonomy): Eukaryota > Metazoa > Chordata > Aves > Passeriformes > Furnariidae > Anabacerthia > Anabacerthia variegaticeps. The sequence continues at coordinate 9,538,063 of JAWWEW010000078.1, read as the reverse complement.
CTTCTTTACACCGTTCCTTCAGTTGTTGGTACACATTGTTCTCCATGTGGTGCCGGTGCAGGGGGTTGTACCTCCCCAGGTGCAGGACTTTGCCTTTGTTGAACTTTTTGAAGGCCCTGTCTGCCCATTTCCCCAGGGATCCCTGTGGAAGGAACAGCCTTCTGGCACTCCTCCCAGCTACTCGTCATCATTTCTCAAGAGATGAGAGAGCAGGTGCCATCTGATGGCTTCCATTCTCTTTATGATTTATGTTGCTGCAGACAAGAGGATGTCTAGGTTGTGGAATTCCTTTGTCAATGTACAGATGAGTTTTGTAATCAGCCAAAAGGAAATCAGCTTAAAGGAGACTGTTTTCCTCTGAAGATAATGTCCCCAAGGACAAAAATGATTTCAGCTTGTAATCACTTCTAATCAATTCCGTGTATTTTGTCATCTCTTAGGATGCAGGAAGTCAACAAATAGGCTTTTTGCTTGGAAGCTGTGGAGTTACTGTGGCCTTGACCAGCGATGCATGCCATAAAGGACTGCCTAAGAGCCCCACAGGGGAGATACCACAGTTTAAAGGTAATCTAACCCTTGCTTATTTTGGCTCTTAGGGGTCATTTACTACAACAACAGTCATTGCACTTGTTTGTTGGCCATGGGTGAGGAGCAGCTGTGGCTGCTGGGACACCATTGCCCTGGTGTGTCACTGCTGGTGGCGATGGCTGTGCCCACCTCATGGCTGGAGGACACTACCAGTGCTCCCAGTACAGTTCCCTGCTGGCTAAGCCGGGCTGCTGAGATCATCTGTGGCCACAAGCAAAATCACACCAACAGACTTAGGACTGAAGTAGATGAGAAGCATTCATACAATCCACTCCTGTAGCTAAGTGTAAGAACAGTCACCTCAGGCAGGAGAGTGATGATGAAGTGTTTGGGTCAATGGCAGCTTAAACTGCCCAGCCATTTCCTCAGGGACTGTCTGAGAAGACCATGACGGCTGATTTAAGAAAGCAGTTCTGGAAAATCTTCTTTCCCATACTACACTGAGGTTCAGAAAGAAGCAGTGTTTAGGTGACACAGGCATTTGAGGAGCAAAGCTCTGTC
>JAWWEW010000078.1:9500882-9536874 GCA_035583185.1 Anabacerthia variegaticeps | reverse complement strand
TAAGTAATACTTTCTAATAAATCAGGCAGATACAGATTTCAGAAAAGTTAATGGAATGTTAAATTGCATTTTGGGCATTTCTAGCATTAATGTTTTTACGTCATCTATGTGGCTGCTGCAATATTATATTAAATTTGCCTTGACCAATCTTGGTCCCATTCACAGTGTGGGCTTGCCCACTAGCCTTGGGATGGATAGACAACAAGTTTCACAGTGAAATGTCAGTTCTCAGATCACAACATTCAGACCCTTTGAAAGAGAAAGAACTTATTCAAATGCTTGCCTGTCGCTTACTGCTTTGTGAGTCACACTCCCTCCAAAATGCCAGCATCAGGAAGGGAAAGTTAGCAATGCTGTTAAGTTTAATTTTCCTCCCTTTTTTTCCCCATCATTTTCTTCTACTTCTGCATAGAATTAAATGCCTTGAATTCAGTGGTGTTAGTATTGAATTTAAATGATTCTTCAAAGGGATTAAGTTCAAGTGAATGGAGCAAAGGTATTTCCTTTCTTTGTACAGTCAGAGCACTAGGCTAGAGAAGCAGAGAAGTCTCCATTCTCAATCTTGCTATTATCTTCATCATGAAGAAAGATAAATGTTTAATTTACTAATTACCTACTGATAGCTTTCAGACTCTTGCGTAAAGTCAAGAAAATTATTGCAATCATCCCCAATGGTCTCCTACTTCTTTTTTCTGCTACTTTCTCATGAGTCTCATATTCTTCTCATCAAAGAACATATGTCTTTCTATACATACAGATTTTATCACAGCACCCAGCAAGGATTCTGAGGTCAGCTTTTATCCCATGCCTTATAAGATGCAGAAGGGAGAAGCTCAGGCTTATTAGTTGGCCTAAATAATCTAACATGTAAACACTGAACAGACTGAACTAGATTACTCTCTGCTAAACCTAGCCAGTCTTTTAGTCATTAACATGGTCAGAATAGTTAGAATTATTTTTCCATATTGCCTGTTTTCAAACAGCAGATGGATTTCGCCTATCAAACCTGGGAAGCTTCAGTCAAAAAGAGAAAGCCTATCTGAAAAAAGTGTTTTTTAACAAAGAAATGCTTCCAAAACTCCTCAATACTGCTGCCTTCTTAAAATAGAGTCATTAGATGTGCCCATCATTCACCTGCAGAGCAGATACTTTAAACGTAGCTATTAAATAGTGGAAATAGTGCAATTATTGCACATTGACTTTCCCTACTTATTTCTTTTTAGTACAAAACATGTAAAGATGGAAGTGTGCTTGGGGTGACTGTGACGAGGATTGCACTGCTGACACACTGCCAAGCGCTGACCCAGGCGTGTGGATACACAGAAGGTACAGAGTACAATTCCCTTGCATCATCCTTAAAATCCACTGTGAATTTTTTTGTCAATCAAGTTTGTAATTTGTTTCTCATCAGGCTCCCATCTTATGTTTTACAAAGATTTGTACCAAAGGCTTGTAGATTTAAAAACCTGATTTTTTTTCATTTGTTTTAGGCAATATGCACATTGTTTAAAATACCTACAGGAGAGGTACAAACAATGTCCTAGCCAATACAAATCCTGCACTGGAAATTTACTGTGAAAGTTAACCTTTGAGGTCGTCAGTCATGTTATACTGAAGCTTCCTTCCTTTGAGTGGGTTTGCCTTGGGTCAATGCCATGTTCTAAAAAATAAACTCTGCTTTGTTTTTGTTGGACAGCTGAAACAATTGTGAATGTATTAGATTTCAAGAAGGATGTTGGTTTATGGCATGGAATTCTTACAGTAAGTGTATTTTTTAATTCTCTGTGAGTATTTGAAAATAAACTAACCTAATATACTTATTGCTGTCACAAACTGGGTTGTCCTACAGTTTCTTCTGATACAGTTTTTTCTGCTTTGAAAGCAAAATAAAGGTGACTTCAACTTCTGCTAGAGCACTTCCCCGTAATGATTATGGTAAAGATCTCAATGTACTTTGATGCATCATGTCAGATACTCTGGCCCCATTCTTACCAAGTTATCTTATTGATGTCTGATTTTGAGATCAAATTTTATAGCATAAACAAATTAAATCAGTACTTGCCTCTGTAAAGATAATGATCCAGTGACATAGCTCTACTGCCACTGATTAATTTTACTGTCAAAACTCCTACCAGCAGATGATTTTGCTAACATTAAAGCATTTCTGGTACCTTATATTACATTAATTGTCCACTTGCTGTTTGAATGTCTTCCTCAATTGACATGGGAGGCAACTGACATATTTTTAAAGATTGTTTCTACTGGGGCTCTTGCAACCAGTGGCTGACAAAATGTTTATTATTCACTGGTCATTTCAACAGCAGATGTCAAGTTTTGAAGGGTCATTGTTTGGGAGTCACGTGATTTTCGGGGTGCCTGTGACTCCCAGTGATTTGGCAGTCCTCTGGTTCCCAGTGATCTGATATGCTTTTCCCGTGCAGTGTTATACTGTTCTTAGTATCAAAGGGCAGTAGTAACATTTCTGAAGCAGAAACGAACTGTTAGGCTTAATGCCCATAAGTATCTCATGTTAAAAAAACCATCTTTATCGCTGAAGTTGAAAGCAAGTGTCTGATAGAGCTTTTCCATGCCTTCCCTTGTTATTAATCTTGCTCTGAACTTCCTTTTTGTCATTATTTGCCTGTAAGTGCTTTTCCTGTACCTGTGCTTGTGCTAGACTGAAAAGAGAACAAGTGTTTAGATGACTAATCCACTGGGACACTTAACCTTTCTCAAGCCTAGGTTTGCCAAAACAAATACTCTATTTAACCTGAGCTTCTATGAGGGGAAGTGTGTTGCCCTCAAAAGACATTTCCAAATGGTAACAGAAATAAAGCAATAACTCATTTATAGTCTGGTTTTTTAACTCTGAGAAATCACTGATGCAATTGACAGGCTCAGACTGAGAGATCAGTTTTGGATCTGTCATTGGTTTCACTCAGCTTCTTTTTCTAAACTTCCTGGAACTTTTCATGACCTTGTTGGAAATACTGGAATTAGCTCACCTGGAGAAGGACTAAAACCACTTTCATTTATTTTCTGTTAAAATAAATTGATCTCTGCTTAGTCTGTGACTCCAATTTCTCTGTCTTTTAAATAACCTGTGCACCACTACCACTGATAGATTTTCAGTCTTCCCAGAGATAGATTTCTTTGGAGAGATACGTTGCTGCTACTTGTCCTTTTGAGTACAGTGTTCTCATATATGGAAGTTTACTAGGCTGAGGGATAATACTAACCTCCATAGCAAACATGTAGACATCTTCAAGTATAAATAGAAGGAAAGTGTTTAATTTTTTCAGTACCATTTCAAAGTTATGATTAGTATAAATCCTGAATTGGTAATCCTTAATTAAAGCATTGGAAAATAGGTGTTTGTTTCATCCCGATGTAGGTAGCTAGACAGGAAAAGAAGAATGCCAGCATTGACAATAAAATAAGCATAGAGTGATTCACGTAGATGCTCCTGCTCATAACACAATATAAATAGTTATCACTATTGTTGCATAAAACCCATTTATCTTATTTCATTTCAGAGTGTCATGAACATGATGCATGTTATAAGTATTCCATACTCCTTAATGAAAGTGAATCCGCTGTCATGGATACAAAAAGTCTGTCAATACAAAGGTAAGGAACGAGCCTATGCAAAAGTTTCCTTGATAGTCAAAATCAAAAGCACAAGTCGATAATATGGCTGTAGGTTTTATATGGTGTATTAGTAATTTTCTCATTCTTATTGCAGCAAAAGTAGCCTGTGTAAAATCCAGAGACATGCACTGGGCGTTGGTGGCACATCGAGATCAGAGAGACATCAACCTTTCCTCGCTGCGTATGCTGATAGTGGCTGATGGTGCAAACCCATGTAAGCTGTGCTGCTGCACTGCAGGGGAGGACAGGAAGGGGCTTCTGTCTTGCATTTCAGATTTCAATCTTCAGCCATCTTAGCTAAAATATTTACAAAATATAGCGTTTTCCTGCTGCAAACTATTTGGCATTTATGGAAATAGTAGTTATTTTTTTATTTTTTTCAAAATATATTTTTCTTTAGCTAATCCTGAGGCGAACTTTATATTCCATAAAACGTAAGTTACAGTAAATCCAGTTTTGTTTAATGTGACAGTCGTATAAAGACTGAAGCTGTAAAGACCTGAAGCAATAAAGGCCTTAAGCTGCAGAAAAGATGAGAACATTCCCTCTGATTGATGGCACTCAGATGCAGAAGTGACTGAGATTTTTTGGGGAATACTTTTTCTACTCTAGAGAAACACATCTGGATCTATTAATGACAACTAATAGCATGAACTGTTTCTCTGTATAATTTTAGATACCGGCTTATAGGTTTTCTGCTTATTAGTAGTTTACTTTGAATTTCTGAATTGAATCTTTAATTTCACTCATCCTAAAAAAGAAAACTGTGATGGAATTCATATTGTAAATCTAGCAGTAATGGCTTTTGCACATAAGCATAATGAAAAGACTTTATGCTCAAAAATTAGTCTTTATTCTCTGCATGCATACACAACTGCATACACATATATAGTTGTAGCAGCTATGACTTATTTCCCAGTGGACATGGATACTTTTAAAATAATTTCTCTTGAAAACTCCGTATATTAGCTAGTAAGTTTGCAGTTTGAATGACATCACTTCAGAAATCAAATTATTTTTCTCCTCTGACTGTGTTTTGTTTTTTTTCCTTTATCCCAGGGTCTATTTCTTCCTGTGATGCATTTCTCAATGTCTTCCAAAGTAAAGGTCTAAGACAGGAGGTCATTTGTCCCTGTGCTAGCTCACCAGAGGCTCTCACTGTGGCTATTCGAAGGTACTGTGTTACACCAGTGGAAATAGACCCACTGTAAATATATATATGTGGTAACCTGAAAAAAAATTAAAAACATATTCAAGTATGAATCTGCATATTTAACTTCTGTGTGACATTTTTGGTTTAAAATTTGTTTATGTACAAAGAAGACGTACAAGAAGAATTTCTGGAGTAATAATTTAACTTCAAAGTGCTTTATAGTTCCCATTTCCGTAATATTAAATTAAGTAGATTGAAATGCAAGAGCAAGCTCTGTAAATAGAAGTGCAAAAATCCACTGTAAGCATAAAATAATTAAAATATGGCAATTAAGTGGAATTGCCATCGAAGAAAATCATGCTCTAAAGTACACTGTTTAAAGAGAGTGATGATGTTCTGCAGGTTGTTTTTGGCTGACTGGCACTTTTTAACCATTCATAGACTCTAGTAACCATCTGGAAATGCTCTTTGAGTCTGAGGGGTTTGTGCCTAGAAACAAAATTGATAAATTCTACTAAAACTGCTAAATTCTACTGACACTGTTAAGCCCTGTGTATATAGAATCACACAATTGTTTAGGTTGGAAAAGACCTTTAAGATCAAGTCCAACTGTTAACCCAACACTGCCAAGTCCACCATTAAATTGTGTCCCCGAGTGCCACATCCACACATCATTTAAATCCCTCCAGGGATGGTGACTCAGCCTCTTCCGTGGGCAGCCTGTTCCAATGCTTGACAACCTTTTAGGTGAAGAAATTTTTCCTGATATCCAATCTAAACCTCCTGTGGCACAACCTGAGGCCATTTCCTCTTGTCCTGTTGCTTGTTACTTGGGAGAAAAGACCAATCCCCACCTGGCTAAGGTCCCCACTGAGCATCCTTTTCTCCAGGCTGAACAATCCCAGTTCCCTTAATCACTCGTCGTAAGACTTGTACTCTAGCAGCAGTGTCCTGTCCTGAGTGCTGTAGCATACAGTAAATGGCATAAATACTGTCTGTTTTGGCAGAGTTTTCCAAAAATTGTACATTAAACGGCAGGCACTTTGTTTTTAAGTTCATATTTCTGCAGCCATTTATAATTGTTTCACATGTTAGAACATGCAGTATTAAAGTGTAAAGCACTATAATAGCATTAACTAAAATACTTCCTGCCACAAAGTTTAAAATACACTGTTAAAGTGAAATTTAACTACATTTTCAATTAGCTTTCCAACGTAACATTACAGGAAGAAAGACATGAGGCCAAGAGTATGTTTGACTTCCAGACACCTCATTATTAGTTTAAAATGTCTGAAAGCAATCCATCAGGGACTTACCCTGTCCACGTTGGTTGTCTTTCTGTGAACTACAGGATCAGAGAGCCCTTCGTTCAGTTCCACCAACCTGTTCTCAGCTTTATACCAAGAAGTACCAAGTGTTTTTCCCTTGTGATGGGTTTCCCTGCCATAAACTTTGCTCCCTTGCAATGAGCTCCTGTTCGTAAGTGCAGAGAAGAGGTGGACAGGCAGTGAGTGTTGCTGGTGTTGCTTGTGCTGAGCACTGAGCAGGGATTTTATCTCCTGTGCTAGCCCTGGAAAATCAGCTCCAAATCACAGGTTAATAAGTGGGAGAACTTCATGAGGCAATGGCTGGCGTGCCCTTTCTTGACTTAAACTCTGTGCCTATAGCACTCTGAAGCACTAGAAATTCATTTTCAAATTAACTAGCCTTGAGAGCTTACACAAAAAAAAATTATTAGAACATAAAATTGTGGATAATTCAAAGGAAAAAAAAGGCATTTTTATCTTCAGTGCTTCACTGTGTAATTACAGAGTAGTTCTTCCTATAGTGAATGTTACTGAACACATATCTCCTTTTTTTGAAGTCTGTTTAATGGTAGGATAATGCTAGCTGAACTTGGAAGATGTGGTATTTTTCATTTTGTTCAAGCCATCTCCACTGACAGTAAAGTCATTATCATACAAGTTCCAAAGAGTTACAGCTGAAGTATGCATTAAAATTACTCCCTGCAGAGCAGAGATCCAGAGAGTTCCCTGTTAATGTTCTGACTCTCAAAATCTATGGTGTATTTTTGTTGAACTTCCTACAAGGAAGAGTAACAAAACCAGTTCTCAGTAGAAATACCCTTATAATTTAGAAAATGACAGTCAGTAATAGACTAGAGCTACTTTAGCCTTAGAGCTGAGTCATGAAGGGATGTGGCATGCAAATAATTCTTTATGTTATTCCCCTTTGGTTTATTGCATATTCGTCTGAACTGACTTGCCTAAGGGAATGCAAAAGTTTAAGAACAGGTTTCTTCCCATTTAAATGACTGGCAAAAATAGAAATAGATCATGAAATAGATGGTAGTGGTGAAATAGATAGTAGTACATGGCAGTAGGAGGTGCTCTCAAAATGCTTGGCAAAGTGTATTTACATGTGGTAAGTAACGCGAGAAAATTGATGTGATGAAAGTCCGGATGGCCTCTACTCCTGGAAGACTGTGAGCAGCTGTGTGTGCCTGCAGGAGACCTTTCTTCTCCTGAGCAGCAACCTGTGTGTTTTGGGGAGCAAGGATGAGAGGGAGTGCATCAATGTCACTGAAAGTTCCTTTTACATGATGGGGATGTTATTTATCACAGCTGCTTGTTTACCAGCACCATTTGTCATGCTCTAATGCATTTCCAAGCGTGCTCACATCCTTCTTTGTTGACAATGTCACTTGAGAAATATGCCTCGTAAAACCTATTAATTGAAATTTATAGGGCCGATCAGAGCAAGGCTTACGTGAACAGGACTGGCTAAGACCCATCTAGTATTTCAAGCATAGTAGAGGAGAAATGTCATATAAAAGGGCATTAAAGGTCTGTTAAAAAATAGTTGTGTTATGATGAAGTATTTAGGAAAAATGCAGAATTGTGAACTAAATACTGGCTATTGTATCCATCTCGAAAATACCTGGAGTCTGCTCTGTATGGATGCATTATCCACACTCAAATCAGCATCACGACAGCTTCCAGTTTTGCATTTTAAAATGTAGGACAGTGTAAGAGTCTTTCCAGACATGAAAAGCCCTGACATATTCCCTTGACTTAGTAACTTGCATACGTCAACACGCATTTGCTCAAGCCATGCTCTCAGTGGGTATAATTGTATCCACGGATGCAGCAGGTGGTTTTATATTGAAGCAAGTTGACAGGCATCTTGTGCTGATGCTGTGGAATTCTATAGCATGTTGGCAGTGCACTGAGCAAACTCAGGCATCACGAAGAGGCTGCATCCACAACATTTTGGCCATGACTGATGGAGGCGTAATTTGTTTTAATTTTCATGTGGCAAATTAGAATAAGAAGAATTCAATTATATGCACTGAAATGAAAACGGTAAAGTCCTTGAATTTTCCACAGATGCTTGACAGTAAATCTACTACAACGTAATTTCTTCTGTCTAGTTGTTTAGCTGCCTAAACATTTGGAGTGGAAAGTCATACCTGTGATTTAAACACAGCATACTTGTGTTCTAATTTTGGCTTTGATTCCAGTGTGCAAGAGTTAGGCTTTTAGTCTGGCAGGTAAGTTTGATTTCCTAGTCCTAGTTTCAGGTTCTCTCAATATAGGTAACATATACAGAGTTTATCAAGTTATTTTCTGATCAGTTCCAAAAATTTAGAATGCAGTTTCCCTCCATATTGTTTGCACTGCCTTTTGGTATTTTTAAAATAAGGCATTACTTGAGGAATCAAGCAATCTTTATAAATTCACCTGAAAATGTAGTACAAGCTGTTTTGGACAAATGTTAGGTGCTACTTTTGTCTCAGCAGCCCCGTGTAAGTGGGCGGGTACTGAATGAGAGATATAATTAGTCCGAAATGACTGAAAAACAGGATTCTGTTTGGTCTAGTAGAGGGGAAAAGAAAGTGAAATTTTAAACTCTGAAACGCAGGAGTATTTGCAATAGGAGTTCACTAGGCATAAGTAAATGCCTATGTTTGTGTGATGGTGCTCTGAAGTTCTAACCCATGCTTGCAGGCCAACAGATGACAGCAACCAGCCCCCGGGAAGAGGAGTTCTGTCCATGCATGGTCTCACCTACGGAGTGATTCGAGTGGACTCTGAAGAAAAGCTTTCTGTTCTCACTGTCCAGGATGTTGGCTTAGTGATGCCAGGAGGTAAGGAAGTTTCTTTGAAACTTACCATGATTCATCAGTTTACGTAATTAGCAGTAGAAAGTCACAGGTGAGCATACGTTGTTGCCTGACTAAAGAGCTTTGGAATTATAACGTGTCCTTAAAAACATTTTGGTCCAAAAGCATTACCTTGTAAAACTTCACAGTTTGGAAATCCCAGGATTTCTTCTCTGCATTTACCTCAGTAGCTGTCAGTGCTTCGCTTAGCAGCATGTTTTAAACAACCTGCCACCACATCAGAACATCTATTCCTTAAATGAGAGATGCTGGTAGAGAAAATAAGGAAGTTGGAGTCATGTGGCTATAAATATCTGTAAGTCTGAGCCAGATGAGACTCAGCAGGGAAAGTTTTCTTAACCTATGCTAAAAATCAACAAAATTGTTATCTGAAAGCTTGCAGAATGTTTTTCCAAAGATCTTGTGCTATCCCCCAGTTATTAAATAGAGGGGGTACGACTGAACTGTTCGTGTAGATAAATTCAAACTAAAACCAGTGCTTCTAAAGAGGAAGATAAAATTTTTCATTAGAGAGCTAGATTTTAAATGAGAGGTTACAGATATTGGAAAAGGCTAATACTGTAGTTTTTCATAAGAGAATGCTTGTTATGTACCAAAACAATTAAATATAATGATGGATCTTACAAGATTTCAGTTGAACAACTTAAAATGAAGGAAGATATGATTGGCTGTTGTTCAATAGTTAGCCTACAAGATACTGTAATAGATGTGCCATCTTGCACTTCATACTGTGTTCTGATCATTTTAGTGAAAGTACATGCTCCTGTTTATCCTCTGAGTAAGAGAAAGGTCATTCAAGATTCTTGTACTTAGAAGACATACTGATTAATTTCTGCTCTGCCTTGGTCATCGTATCCCCTTTTTAACTACAGAATCTACAAATGCTGTACTCCAACTGCAGGGATTATAGCTGAAGCAGCATCCTGATTCTTGTTCACATGGCTGACATAAAACAGTGCCTCTTTCTCAGCCCAGTGCTTTCTAATCCCTCCCGTTTAGCTCCTGCTGTCTCTGCAGGCCTGTAAGACGAGCGAGAGGGAGTGTCGGCTCTGATAAATTCTCAGTAAAACAACCACAGTAGTCTGCTGGAATATCTTGATCTCTCATATGATGTTACTTGCTACTTTCTGAGAGGTAGATTTCCTGGTTGCCTGACTCCCAGCTGTATATTAATTATCAAGGACTCCATTAGGGTGTTTCATTTTATACTGACTGAGGCAAATCTGGTCTTCAGTATGCAAAGCTGGGAATGCAGTCACATTTCGTAGTAATATTACAGATCAACTGCAGTTTTAGAAAGCAAGGCAAATAGGTTTTGTTATCAGTGTAAAGACTAAATTTGCATAAAGATCTCTGCATTCTTTGTATAAATATTATTTATAATGTAAATAACATTTGATAATGTTGAACACCGTAATGTTCAAGAAACTGGTTGTTCGACATTAGTCTGCATATAATTCATCTGTTTATGTCAGCTCCACCATGATGTCTTTCCCACAGCATTTGTTATTCTGTAGTTCATTTTATAATATTTTATAAAGTCCTTTGTTCCCCTTCTAGCTATAATGTGTTCAGTGAAGCCAGATGGAATTCCTCAGCTCTGTAAAACAGATGAAATAGGAGAACTTTGTGTATGTGCTATTGCAACGGGTACATCATATTATGGACTCTCGGGCATGACCAAAAATACTTTTGAGGTAAGTTGACCAAAAAGGTGATAGATAAAATCTTTCCTTTTTAACTTTTTCTGTTTCAGCTAGTATTTGACATAAGACATTTCTAGTAACAAAAGAATTATGAAGAATTCTGTAAGTGGAATAGAAGTAATAATCAATGCTTGTGGCTTGGGACCTGTGCTCCAGCCAGACAATCTTCACTAAAGCCCGTTTCATTAAGTACAATAGTAAATCTTTATGTGAGTTTAGTTCTGGCTCTGAAGAGCTTTTACTTTAATTTTCAAATAAGATACCAGGGGCTGAAAAATTCTGAAGGAAAGAAGGAAGAAAGACAAAGTTCAAAAGGTAATATTGTAAAAGTCTATGAGTTAGCTATTTGCAGAATTTGATTATTGCAAACAGTAAGAAGGCTGCTGGGTGTCTTTAAAAAGTAGTTTCCAACATTTCCACAGCACTTCTAGCATTAAAAACTTGCATTTATACAGAATCTTGACAGATGTAGCCTTCAAGCGGTATCTGAAGAGCAAAGAAACCTTTTCCTAATTAGTCCTCACCTGCTTTTGTTTGAATTGCCTTGGGTGAAAGCCTTTTGGCTTTGTGGAGTCTCTTTTCCAGCTCCAGTGCAGACAGCTGTATTGATAGCTCTATGGTACCTGCTCACTTGTTATCATTAACTTCTGCTGAAGCCAATATGAAAGGCTGAGCAAATTAGAGAAATACTGAAAAAACTGAGCTGAGATTTTTAAGCTCCCATCTTTCTTTTTTTAAAATATTTTAGACAGAAGTTAACAAAAATATATTTTGATTTCCCTTAACAAATTCTCTCTTATTACCATTTTTAGTAGACCAAATGTGATTAATATCTCCTTCCTGTGAAATGATGAAAACTGAATGTTGTCAACACTCTACATTGTATAGTTAATGCAGACAAGTGGGTACGGTTCTACATCCAACTACTGAAGCCAGGAATCCTACTATGCTATTGTGGTCTGAAATTTGTTGTTAGCTGCTTTTTGTGCTGCAAGTACAATTGGCAATACCCAGTGTGAGTCATAATCCTGGATTTTACATATTTCAGGGTAGAAAGGTACTTATGTTCATTTTGTAGTATTTGCTGAAATTGTAATACCATTCATAATTCATAACAGTCTGCAGTTTAACAGCATATTTAGACTGGCTCACAGTTGTTCCTAATGCTAGACAAATAAATTGCCATTGAGTGAGCAGGACCCCTCATTTTTAAAGTTAAGCATGGTCTTAAGGATCTTCTTCAAGTGGATGTCTATTCTGTTTTACTGTGTAATTTGTGTTGCAGGTGTTAGAGAGTCAAAGAGTTTTGTGTTCCTGAAACGAATTATGGCTAAGGATGTATAAGCATTAAATCTGTTCAAGAGAGTCACCCATGGGCATCTGGCAGCAAAATCTGACCTTTCTTTTTAGATGAGCCTTGAAGAACACTATGTAGCCATGATCTTCCACTTGTCATTGTCTTAAATAATTTCTCTTTAGACTACTTAAGTTTAAAGAAGTGATGGCAGGAAAGTGTGGTTGTGTCAGAACACAGCTCAGAGTAGCTCATATGTCAGAGGGAGACCACTGTGCTAGTTAGGACAGAAAAAGCCATATAAATCTATCTTGTGGAAATCACGTATGTATCTGGTGTTTAGACATTTAGAGAGGTGCTGTATAGGGCTGTATTTTAACTTTTAGCTGTGCTACAGAAGGCATTATCACTGGTATTCTGAGCAATTAATTGACCTTAAGTAAAATGTGGTCAACTGCAAGAGTCATTAATGTATTGCACATTAAAACAGTTTGACTTCTGGCCTGCTTATTTCTTATACTATGCTGGAAATGGGATTGTGGTACTGAAAAAAACCTCTACTGAAATGTTCTGGAGTTAAGCTCTCAGTAACCTACTCATAGCACCTTGGGTTAGCTGCAGTATGCACGTTATTCAATACTGTTGGTGGTGATTTATATATATATTTTTAATCTTAAATGATTTAGAGTCACAGTTACAGAAAATGTGTGTGGTAAACAGAGTGGGATTGAACTTGCTGGAACACAGGCACTGAAAATCGCACACAGTAGTGTGGGAGTTTCCTGTCACTCCCTTTATGGTCAGTGAAGGGTAAAGAGCATCACCAGCGACCTGTTTCCTTCATTCCAGCAGAGCCATCTGAGAGCATGCCTGAAATACTTTGCAGCATGATCTCTGTGTGTGGAATTGAAGACCTGTGTTTCTCTTTTCCAGGTGTTTCCTATGACCAGTTCTGGTGGCCCTATCACCGAATATCCTTTTATAAGGACTGGACTGCTAGGCTTTATAGGACCAGGTGGACTTGTCTTTGTTATTGGCAAAATGGATGGTTTGATGGTTGTCAGTGGAAGAAGACATAATGCTGATGACATTGTAGCAACAGCACTGGCCGTGGAACCAATGAAATTCGTCTACAGGGGAAGGTTTGATCCTTTCTTTTCTTACATTATGTAGAAATGCTTGTTTTGCTTAGATGAGGTGTAAGTGATTCAAAATGCTTTCAGAAAGCAGTCCTGATCTGCACTGTGGTTTCCCTCCAGTGCTGTTCCTGTTGCTAGAGCCAGGAGACAGCTGAGGGAAGCCTAAGGCAGTGTTCAGGCAGACTTGAGATACTGAGGTCTTGAAACTGGGATTACTAAAATTTCCCTTTGAGCAGCTGGGTAATTCTGAAGGTGTTAACAGATCCTTTCTATCTGAATCGAACATTTCTAATCTGCCTAACACTGAAGTTCTTGAACATGACAGTGGTTCCTTGTGTGACCTTCCTAATGTGCTGAAACTGATCAGGTTACATCTAGAATTTCTGAGGAGCCTAATGCAGTACCATGTGCTCACATTTGACCATGTGGCAGACCTCTCACAAAATGATGTTGCAATTACCTTCTCCTAAGATGGGACCAAAGAAGGTGCTTGTGCTGGCTGTTATATAGCAGCTTAACAACAACCTTGGTGTGACCCAAATTTAGGGTTTTTCTTATCCCAGGAAGGTTCACTTCTCAGCCCTGCTCAATGTGACTACATGACTGTAGAACAGAGCCTGCTATTTCTCCTACTGAACTGTTACCTAAAACTGTTCATGTTTCTTTTTCTCCATAAATAAAATAGAAATTGATGCATCAGTAGTCTGAGTAGTAAATCATAGTATGAAATCTAGGTACAGAGTATTAACTTAGAAGACAGGCTTTTCCATCTGTCCTGGCACTAAATACTCTTCTCTCCTTCTATAGAATAGCAGTGTTTTCCGTGAGTGTGCTGCACGATGAAAGGATAGTTATTGTTGCTGAGCAAAGGCCAGATTCCACAGAGGAAGACAGTTTTCAATGGATGAGTAGAGTTCTCCAGGTAATGCTCTTTATGTACGTTTGGAACCTATTTTTTTCTTGCTTTATATTCTTTTTATTGATCTTTCAGGCCCCTAAAGGTAACTGACATTTGTCTTTGAGTAATTGTAAATCCACCTTCAGTTGCGCTTACTCTTAATAAGCACAAAATGAGATTTTTCAGAGTGACATTTCCTATCTGGGCTGCGCATATCCAGGGTGTGATCCTTTTCCTAATCAAAATGCTATAAGAAAACAGGAATGAATTGAAGTAAATAGTATCAAGGAGGGAGTAGCATATGGCTTATAAAGATACAGTCATCCATTACTTGAAAAAGGTAATGAATGAATGTATTACATACTCTTGCTGTCAAAAGCTGCCAGCGTCTCTTACTAAGAGTTTAGTAGCAGATTTATAAGCATGGATACAGAGTTGACCTCATCCAGATTTTTTTTTTAATCAGTCGGAGAGAATCACCATGTTGATAGTTAAAATAAATGGAATGAAACACCACCTAAAAAAAGCTAAGTTCCCTCCACTGAAATGAAGGCAAGTGATTGATTACCTCAGATCTAGGTATTTACAGTGACATTATCTTCTTAAAGGGGCACCTATTGCAAAGAATCCCATTCCAGTGGTCTGGTGAATCCTGCAAGGTTGTGATGATCCCACTTTGGTGGTGGTGTTTGACAGTTTGACCTAGAGACAGAAGCTGCTGAATATTAAAGGATTCTGTTCTTCTCCTTACATATAGCCGTCCAAGTTACAGCAATACCATACTCTAAGTTTTATCAACTCCAATATCCACACACAAAAAAATTAGACAGGGTCATCTTCCATCTTCTCCATCTCTGTGGTTAAGCCAATTCTCACTCAAAAGCAATAGCTTCAGTGGAGATATAGTCATATTGAGTCTGTTTGGTTACTGCCGTGAGAAGCTCTGTCTACAGCTGGTCACCAGTTACTTATGCTTCCCCTTCCTACTTCCCTTTCGGTCCTTCTGCAAGGAGTCTTCTCAGGAAATACATTGCAAGCATCTTTTTTTGCTTTACACAAAAGCCAAAGAAAAAAAATCCCACACAATTCAGAGATGTTTTTATTCCTTATTGCATGTACTGAATAAAAAAGGCAATCTGTCAACTGTATCCTTCAAGAAACTGAACAAATAAGCTTTCATCCACCTCAGGACAGGTTTGTCTGCTCTCTTGATTTAAAAGACAGCTCTATTTCATACAGTTAGAGACATCTCTTATTCATAGTAGATCTAAATTAATATCAAGGAAAGCTAGAAACTCTAGCTTGTCCATCACACAGAAAGCCTTTGAAGCACCTAGGGCAACTATTGTATTCTCCATGCTTTGATAATTTTTGTCAAGTAGTAAGTTCTTAAAAAGGTTGAAACTCTGGACCTACACTTCTCCCTTTTTGTCAGCTGAACGTTTTTGTGACTTTCATAGAAAAAATGTCTTAGCCAGTGAAATTCAGTACTGAACACTGTGGGAGTCCTGTGTCATGTTGCTCCTGCCAGGAGTCAATCCTGTTATTCTGATCAAGTCACAACATTGCCTGAGAATAGTAGGCCATGTATCAAAGTACACACATGTGTGGCTGCTTTCATCACCCGTGTGTGAAGCCTGCAACTCTGGCATGCATCCCTGTGTGAACAAGAAGTTTCTGTTTCCACCACAGCTGGAGGACAGAAGCCAGGAACATGTGGGATGCTTTGTGCCTCTTCCTAATCAGAGTTTTAATGACAGATGTCAGGAAGTGGTAACCGGTTGTATCTGAATTATCAGCTAGTGAGGCACAACATAACAAAATCATAACTTCTGTCATGACTTTCAGTCAAGTCTGTGACTACAAACTCTACCAAGTGGCTACTCATTTCTGATGGTATTTGTGAGGCTTCCCTGATACCCTGTGGGTGCTGCCCTGTGCCAGCCCTGCCCTGCACTGCCTGCTTTTGCTGTGCCTTACTGTATCTTCCTGCATTTGAGCTGCCACGATTTGCAGAACTTTTTTTCCAGTGGATTGCACAATGGATTGTTCTGTCTCTCCCTGACCCATCCTGCTCCTCAGCAGAGGGCTGAAGGATGTAGAGCTGCTGTACGTTCATGACTATGCTGGACTGTATCTGTGAGCTTTAGCAGAGCCATGGTTGGCAGGGAGTGGTCAGGCTGGGGATGGAGTGTCTTTGGAGTAGTGGAGGAGGATGGTGAAGATCCCAGACCACCCAGCAGTTCAGTCAGATGATACTCATCCTCAGGCTGCTGTAGACTGATCTGACCCTTCAGGCAGGGTTGTGATTCGTGTACTAGCAGACTGGACGTTAGTTTTACTGGTGCCAGCATACTGGTAGGACTTGATGTGACTAGATAAAGTTAGGAGATCTACTGCAGGACTGGAGAGTTTGTGCCCAGAGAATTGTGTCAGAATTATATTTTTTTTCAGCTCAAACAACATGTTGAGTGTGGACATGTCTCATCCATTTTCACAATGAAACAGAGGGACAGAAATTTCTGAATGTCTGCTTATTTCTGGATGGAAAAAGTAATTTCAAAAATGAAGCCACCTCATCAAGAGGCATAAATGCTAGCAGTATTAAAATTGACTGGTGCTGCTCTCTTCCCTCAAAATTTTAAGGCTCAGCTCACCAGTGCTCATCCTTGTGAAAAAAACAGTCATTCCCTGCTTCAGAAATGTGCCAAACTCAAAGGTGTGAAAGGTGACAAATTTGAATGACCCATGACATTTTATCAGGCATTGAGCAGCAGGTGTAGCTATCAGAGACAGTTCAGAAGTCACTGAGGAATCACTACATGCACACTCATCCCAGCCCAGCTGGGTATTGCTTTCCATTCACCAGCTGCAGAATCCACGCAGTTTTTTGTTTGAGTAGGAGTGGATACTTGCCCTGTAACAGTTTTTCTTTAGATGATGTCAGGTGAAGATCCCATGATTTATCACTGCTTTTCAGAACTTACAAATAACATTATGATTAGTAGGTTTTGATGGTTTCTACCAGAAACGTGAGCTGTTGTGTGCTGGCTGTTGCATGTATTTCACTATTGTTGGTCTTTCAGGCGAGGTGTCTGTAGACCAGCAGTGAGGTCTTCCAATACTGCTGTGAGAGCTACTCCTACTAAACCTCCAATGTTTGTAAAATGCTTTATTATTCTTTTTTATGAAATTTTGCAATCAAATCAACAAGAAATGAAGCAAACTGAAGCCAAAAGCAAAGCATAACTTATTCTGTAGAAGTAATCAGTAATTTATTGGTCTACACTTAAGTACATGCGTAACTGTAAAAGATTATTTGATTCTCAGAATATAGATTGTATCTTCAAGGCAGTAGATATATGAATTCGTTTTTCACACAGTTAAAAATTAAAATGCAAGTTAAGTAAATTATATTTTTTGAATATTTAACTACTCATTAGAGGTGCTATTTGTAATTTGTTTCTCGGTCTGTGTGGATGTCTGAAGTTGTTTTTTTTAACATGCTGCAATTGTTCCTACCGGTATAAGGAGAATAATTACTTTAAATATGTATGGAATTAAAATCTAAGTGCGTGGATATTCATGTTTAACTCAATAAATTACATAGATAATGTATGTTGCCGTTTTCTTGGAAGTGATGCAGTTTAATGAGCTTTTCAGGCAATGAACATGGTTGCTATAACATTCAAAGATGCTTATTTTTCAGATTTTCATTCAACAGATGTTTTTTTCAAGTGCATAGTTTCATAGTTTTCCCTTATATTGTCATTTTCCATTCCTGTCTAAAAATCTTTTACACTGTAATCAGGAAGTGAAACAGTTATTATCTTATATGAAAAATAAAAAATTCATAAGCTACATACATTATTAGGTGTATGAGTTATTTGACATTTTTCCTGGCTCAGAAAAATGGACTGGATGTTAGGTTGATAGGAATCCTTTGAACCTGAGCTCTGAGAAGTGCACAGATCAAAAGCAGTTTCACATGGGCTGCCAACCCATATTAAATCCCCAGGATACCTGCTACTAATGTGTGCCTAAGAGGGATGACCGAGTAGCATTTCCTAATAGATTTGTGTGTATTTATCACCGGGTTTTTGTTTGCTTTTTTATCTTCTGGAATGAGTGTAATAACATTTCCGTCCACCTGTTCCCACTGAAAAGAACCTCCTTATCACTGACATAGCTGAAGTGTCTTTCCATTGCCAGTTAATTATTAGGGTCGTTTTATGCAGTAATTCAGAACAACATATGCTTATTAGAGTGATGAAAAATTAGCCTGCCATTAAAATCAGCTTCCTGCATCTTTTTTTTTAGGCTATTGACAGTATTCACCAAGTGGGAGTCTACTGCTTAGCACTCGTACCAGCAAACACGCTTCCCAAGACGCCGCTGGGAGGAATACACCTGTCAGAAACCAAACAGCTCTTCTTGGAAGGATCGCTGCATCCCTGTAACGTGCTGATGTGTCCCCACACCTGCGTAACAAACCTGCCCAAACCAAGGCAAAAACAACCAGGTAAGAAGAGTGAAGGCAAAGGGGCTCTGACTTAATGCTGTGGTACGGTTTGGAGAAAAATCAAGTGGTTTTTAATGCAGGTGAGAATCAGCTTGATCACTTTCCTCTTAAACATTCCGTGTGTGTGTTAAGGACATCATTGGTTTTGCCAGAAGCTAGAAGGAGCTTCACAAAGAGTGCAAGGGAAGATGCTAATTCAATAAAGGGGACATTTTTGTCATTCTACATGGCACTGCTGAGACCACACCTGGAGTTCTTTGTAAATTCCTCATCAGTTATGTTTAAAGAGGATGAACTGAGACCAAAACAGAGAAAGATAAAATCTTGGCTTATTTGAAGGCTCATTTTCTGAAGCAGAAATAGAGAGGAAGAGGACTGTTGACACTAAATAATAATGTTGGACAAAGAGCAAATACTTAAAAGCTGGTCATGAATAAAGAAAAGCAAAGAATGAGTGATTTAATTCCCTACCTGAGTGGGGAGGTTCTGTATTGTTCTTACAGCAGGTATATTAGAGGGAAAACACTAATCAGTTTTAAGATGGTTCTGCCACTTTATGAAGAGCATTGGATGAAATGGAACAGCAAGGCATGCCCAAGAAAGCTCTTGTAGGCTGCCGTAGTCCAGTCACTGGTTACTCCTGCACAATGAACAAGCAAATTTTAGCCAATTTTTTGCTTTGAATCCAATTGCAGATTTTAGTATTCGGATTAATTTCAAGGAATTCTGGATCTGTAGCCTCAGGCTTAAGACTTGAATTCAGCTACGTTAGACTAAATGCTGATTATTTTCCACTTCCACACCTAAGAATACGAAGTGGGTTTATTCTCTGGATCTTGAATATGGAGATTATCCATTATTCAGTGCCTAAACAATCAGCTTCTTTCTGTTTTTAAAGCCTTTGGACAAACGTTTCAGAGCATTCAGTTTGTGGATAGTGGGAATGTCTGAGGTTAACAGTGACTTCCACTAACGTAATGAAAGCAATGAGGTCTTTTACTGCACTTCTCCCTTCAGTATTTCCTTGTTGCACAGTCGCAAAGTAACCACTGAATCAGGATCAGTGCAATGGAGATACCTGTAGATACGTTACGGATACATTATATATCAATATGGTAAAAGCAATGCCAGGAGTGCAGAAACCAAACTGATAGTATCACATTCTTCCATTTTCTGTTGTTATGACATACCCAGAGGGTGTTGCTTTCATATTTTTAAAGCAGAGTAGTCTGTAGATGCTGTTTATCATACATTATCTGGTTGCTTACACATCTTATATTTTGACATTTACACCACAAATGATCACTGAGACAAAGCTTGGACATCACAGACTAGAAGTAAAGCCTGATATCAATTGCAGCTGATCAGTAATCCATGCTGGAGAAGCAGAAAACAAATGATTTCTGTGAGACAGGTATTTTCCCCTAGTGGCAGCAGCAAAACATCAGTGAAATCCATCTCTGGGAGAAGTGTCAGTCATGACATCTTCTTTTCATCTGACGTTATTTATCTTCACTTTCTATCTCATTCTGGAGGGCTTGCATATACTTTATCATATGCACCATCTGCCTCCCTAATCCTTGTCACTTCATGTCTGTAACATTACAGACTTGCTAATACAGATGCAACTTAGCCCAGGGAACAGAAGAGAGAAATAGAAATGTTGTCCCTCTGGTTTGAGGCACCTGAATGGACATGGCTACATTAGGAGCTGAATTTTCCAAAGATTCATGATAACAAGGCAGACAAGATGTGTCTCTGGCTGTAGAGAGCCTGTACTCAGATATGTTTTGAGAGGATGAATCCAGTCCTGTGTATCTTCCAGCCACTTCTGGTCCACAATCAAAGTTCATATCAACAGAGATGTGCTCAAGGTTTGGTTTTTTGGATGGCAACGAGGAAAACCTCATGTAATGCAAAAAAAAATAAACAAAACAATAAAGAAAAAAAATTCATCCACAAGCAAAGGATTTTTATTGCACTTAACACGTTTCTGCTTTATTCTAGAAATTGGCCCTGCCTCTGTGATGGTGGGGAACTTGGTCTCTGGAAAAAGAATTGCACAGGCCAGTGGTAGAGATTTGGGGCAAATAGAAGATAATGACCAAGCCAGAAAGGTAAGCTAAGCTTTTCTTATACAGCTTATATTTAGCTGGTTAACATCAGACACTTAGCAGTATATTATTATTAAAGTTGTTATTGTTATTGAACTTGTTGATGGCTTTTTTAAATTAACACTAACATATTTCTGAACCCCCTTTACAGATAAATATAAAATAGATGTAAGGGGAGGTCGCTGCATTTCGTTTGTATGGATTTTTTTAAATAAGTTTACATAGGACAACAAAGCAAACGTGGTAAAAAGTGTTAATGTGACTTCTACCAGAAATCACCCTCTATTGTATAATTTTTGCTAGTTCAAGTAGAGTGCAGGAAATTTTGTTTGCATATACGCTTCTGACTTTATTTGTTGTTATTTTACTCTTTGAAAACTTAAGTTGAAATTCAGCTCTTTTGGGGACTTACACGGGTAATTAAATTAGTAAGTTCTAAGCTGTATAAATATTTCTGTATTTATAGTAAGAAAAAGAGAGGGAGCTAAAGAATTAAAATGGTGCTTAAATTCAGAGAGATCAGTAAGACCTGTTTTATTGCTTTGAAAGTACATGCTGAAATATAGCATAATCCCAGCAATGTCTTCGCTTCCAGAGAGGCCGCTGCTACCATGCAAAAGCACCTTGTTATAAACATGTGATGACAAGAGAATTAATTCATCTTTAGTGCTTCTGGGTATTGATGTAAAATGCAGCACATAAATAAGACAGACACAGATAAACTCACAAAAGTTGTGACCTGGATTTTAAAGCCAAATGTTGTTTAGTGCCATGACTGTCGCTCTGCTTTATTGTAGTTCCTCTTCCTGTCAGAAGTGTTGCAGTGGAGAGCTCAGACCACCCCTGACCACGTGCTCTACACTCTGCTCAACTGCAGGGTAAGGAGCTCAGGCCATTATTCCAACAGGCTGTGGTTGGAAATGGCACACTGGGATTTCAGCAGCACCTGCTTGTGCTATGGCTGGACACGACCTTTCTGTTTCTTTTCCCATTAATACTCAGCTGTTATATTTAATGTTCACTGAGGCAGAAAGGAAAAGAGAATAATCATTGCCAGTTGTCAAAATATAGATTGCTTTTGTATCAGACAGTGTGCCTTACACATTCCTCATTTCTTTTTCCGCCACATATATGTTGTGTGTGAGCTGACACTGCACATCTATTTCAATACTGTTGAATCTGTCTCAAATCTGTTCCTATACTGAACAGTAGTGTTTATATTGCTCACAATCCTGAGTTACAATTTGAAAAGCACAGGCTTTTCAAAGCATCTTCCCTAAATAAAGCAATGGTTGTTTTTGAGACTGGGCTGTCCGGGACTGTATGAGAATGGGGAAAGGAACTGAAGAGAAGTATGAACAGAAACATATCAAGTCTGCAGAGAATCATTAATAAATCTCTCTGCACAGCTTACATGAGATCCCAGCCTGGCACAGCATTTCATTGCTTACCAAAAATGAATTAGTGCTTGGGACGTGGTGCAGAATTTGGCTTTACTAAAAGTGGGCCATTACAGATTACCCGCATGATTACAGAGGGCAAACCAGTAATTTTCAACTAAAGAGAGAATGAAAGCCTGATTTCAAACCGTCCCGCCACAGTACATCTAGACATACCTGTCAAATCTGGGAAACATATGCAGTGTATGAGGGTGTCCAGGAGAGAGGGGGCCTGGAATACTGCTATTCCCCTGGACTACCTGGAGTAGTTCCTGGTGTTGACTCAGCCCATGTGGTCTTTATGCAGCTTGAATGGGTCCTTAAACCTCCAGTAATCTGTGAATCTCTGTGAAATGAACACTTACTGTATTTACGGAATATGCTTCTCCAGACCATTTTACAGTGCTGGTACCAAAGTTCAGCTTGAAGGTGCCATTAAGTCATTAAATAACTCTTAAAATTCAGATTAATAGTTGATATTACATGAACATGTAAACCTGACAGATAAATAGTGAAGTAGTAATGTAGTTTTCTATGGTAAAGTAGAAATCTTGAGGGGCAATGCTATTTATGCATTCAATATTACACCATTAAAGAATTGCATTGTTGTGTCCCATAAGTTAGGAGCAAAGATGCTGCAAGAAGGAGATAGTGATATGTGCTGTCCCATCTCCTCCACACAGGCTGTTGCTTTTGAGCTTTAAATAAAGCCAAATTTTCCTTGCTGGCAGAAGGGTTCAAACAGTGGGAGGGAAGGACACAATGTGCAAAACAAGAATTAACAAAATAAATTCTTGTTCCATAGAAGTAAAAAACAGTTGAATTTTGAAATTCAGTTTCTCTGCTACTGTCAGTGGGGAATACCTTATCACATGAAATTTGTTTGAGAGATGTAATGGTTTATGGACAGATTTAATATTTTATGGAAGGAAATGACCGGTCTGCTGGGGTTTACCCTGGACAAGCTTTATTTCCCATCTTGAATTTTAGTTCTGATTTGTAACTTTTCCTATTTTGTCTGTACACTTTGTTCTAAAACATTCAGGCGTCCTGCAGTGGATGACTAATAGAAATCCACTGAGATTAGTATTTTCCTGTAACCCAAGCTTTTTGAGAATTTGAAATATTTCAAAACTATCGCAGTACATTGTTTTTAGTGTGTGTCATGAAGGATTGCAACACCTTTATGTTTCAGGACAGCTCATAAAAATGATCCAAGGGAGTTGACCCAAGTTGTTGATGCTTGCCAATGATTCTTGTCCAACAAGAGGATTCTCCTTTCCTGCACTTTGTATAATACAAACACTGTCTTCCCACTGGTTCACAGGCAGCAAGTGCCAGAAGTCTGAAATGTAAACAAGTTTTGCACAAATTTACATGATTTGCGGCAATTCCCTTTCTGTGTCAGTGGGGCCTCTGCTTCTGATGTGTGTGGGGATACAAAGGGCCCTTCTTCTCATGACTAAGCAAACAGGCAATTTTTTGAAAGAAGGAATGGAGAGTTTAAGAACATTCCACCTGGCAGGTCTGCAGTGGCAGGACACCCAGACCTCAGGTCACTTTGGCATCCTTAGAGTTGGATAGATGGAAGCCATCTCCAGTCCAGCATCCATATAGTTGCATATGCCTTTAGAGGAAACTTTCTTTGTGAAACTGTTTTCACATTGATCAGAAAACTGATTAAACTTGCCTGAAGTGCAATTCAGTCAGTGTGGTTGCTGGGGGTGATGAAAGGGAATGCTAAGCCCTGACTTTGTTTTATTTTTAGTTAGGTTTTCCTCTTTGTTGGCAGCTTGTAAATGCCAAGTGATGCCTGGTAGCATGCCCCTGCTTGCAGTGGTAGCCCCGTGTCAAACTGCTCTCTCCTCTCTATAGCCTGTGGTCAGCAAGTACTGCAGTGGTGTGTGGGATAGTTAGGGTGGATAGAAACCAGGGATCAGACCAAATGCTTATTATTCCTTCCCTTGTTAAATAGAGTGTAAATAATATTTATTTAAAGCAGTAGACCTTGCTTCCTCTCTTAATAATGATAGCGATACAATATTTTTTATTGCATTTTTAATGCATTGTTCTGTTTTAGTCTGTGTGTATATATATATTCTTACCTTTTTTTTACCCCCAGTTTATTCAGACTCACTATTTTTAAGTGAAATTAGTGCTTGTGATAGGTGCGAGGTGTATCATAGCACTACTGGAGACTGAAATCCCCTTTTTCCACAGAACAAGTACACAAGCCAAGATGCAGCCCTTCCCATACAGCTCTGTCCCTTTCTCTCAGCCCAGACCTGGCCTGACCAGCTCTAAGTGCAACCAGTTTGTCCTGTACATTCATTTTTATACTTCAGAGGTGTCTGCAGTGATAGTGAATTTTGTGTTACAGATGTATATATTTCTCTAAATGTGTATTTGTTTGTGTGCCTATATACACACACATATATATGTATTTTGGAAATGTAAGAACCATAACATTCATTCAATTGAAGACACTGTGTCTGCTTGATAATTTTGGGTTGGCACTATTTGAAGTGCTTCAAAAAAGCCAAGCTCTCTAGCATATTGTCATTTCCACTTTCTTTTTCATGCTGACCAGAGTTATTCAAATCTAACAAATGCCTTTCTTCTCTATTTCATTTATATGCATTATAAGTGCGTAGCTTTTGTTCCAGACTAATTCTTTTCGCTGTCACAAAGTACTGTTTTTTCCTGTGTCTTTTGTCTCTTGTCTTTAAAGTATTTCTGCTGTACCATTTGGCTCCACTCCAGCGTGCAGACAAGAAAATGCAATTTTCAGAATTGCTCTCCGCAGATGCTCCAGATTGCTGCAGAGGACATAAAGGCACTTTCCTGGCTGTATCAGGAATGCTGCCTGGGTAGCGAGGGAAGTACAGGTTACATGGGCAGGATATTGGCACTCTCCTGTACTGCCTTGGTTGGAGCACAAACACTGTTGAGACCAGAAGGTACAGAGAAAGGAATAGAGAATGTTCCTCTGCTTTACAACAATCCTTTTTCCTTCCGACTATAGTTTGGCCTCAGGATGAATGTTGCCATATTTAAGTTGATTACATGACATATTGTGCACCTCACCCCAGACCTTCTAAGGTGCTGAGGAAAATAGAGTTTCAGCACATTGCATTATCTTCTGTGACATTTATCTTTTTTCCTGTGCAGGGAACAATAGCCAACTCTCTAACATGTGTCCAGCTACATAAACGAGCTGAGAAGATAGCTGTCATGTTGATGGAAAGGGGACATTTACAAGATGGAGACCATGTGGCTTTGGTTTACCCACCAGGTAAAGAACTGCCATAGAGGTACCTTGGTAATCCCAGAAGTTCATCAAGATCCTTTAGAACAGTGCAGTATCAGTGGTGTTACCAAGCTCTAAACCATGTTAATTGGCAAAATACAAAATGTCTGCCTTATGGACATTCCTTTGAACTTTTACTTAGTTAAAAGAATTTCTCTCTGTGTATATGCATATATGTTATTTCTTTGGGTTCAGATTAAGAGTAACCTGTGTTTTTAAAACCTGTCTCTTATGAGCAGTCAAATTTAATCATAGCTTTTCTTTTAATTTCCTGGGTACGTAATATTTTATGAGCACACAATTCCGTCTGCTAAGTGTTCTTAGAGTCACCTGTTGAATTCCTGCTTGCTTGAAAGAGCTGTGTTTCCCAAGGATGAAGTAACAATAACTAGGAAGTAATATAAGGGGTTTTTATCAGAGTAGGAATTTGATTAAGTAGCATATGTTTAAGAAACACAAAATTATAATTGCTATTTTCTCTATAGATCCTTAATGTTGACAGCTCTCTGTGTCCTGGATTTTCATCCTTTGTTATAAGCGCTTTTAACTTGGTGTTAACTGGTAGCATATTTGACATTTTCTTGAAATTATTTCTGATCAAGTGCTGCTCTTTTGTCTTCAACATTTCATGTGTGTTGGTGAAATGAACAGCCTGATTTAAGGTCTGTATTGTGATATTTGGTTTGTAAGGACTGCAAGATACTGATTATATCTTTTTAGTTTATAGGACTAGTTTCTCAAGGGTTAATACAGGAAAACCTTTTCCACAAAAGACTAGTGTTTTTAGCTTAAGTTTTTATATTCTGTATTTCCCTTCTCATGAATGAAGGAACAATGAACTACCAGTACTGCAGATCCTTTTCCACTGAAAGAATAAAACAGCTCCTACTGTCATCTTATCACAGCCTGTGTACAGCACCAGGGAGGTATCAAACAGCAGCATTCAAGGCATACTTGTGCTGTTGTCTGTTCAGCCTCCTTAGGTAACCTGAAGGGTGCTGTCCATAATCCATCACCTGCAGTCAATATTTATATACAGTAACACCTAATTTTATGTTGGAAGTAGGATTTAAAAATCATTACTCCCTTTTTTACTCTAAAATTTCAGGTAGAGAAGTCAAAGCTGCATATGTGAGGTTTAAAATGGCAAGAGAAAGACAGTATTTTATGGAAACTCCAGATGTTCTTTCTGTAATGCATAGGAACAAGCATCATCCTATCATGTCCTTTTGCTGGGGCATCCCTCTTCTTGTATACTCCCATTTTGTCTGTAAATGTAAATTTAGGAAGATAACTAATCTTTAGAAATCAGTCTTTTAAACAGGTTACTTCCTGAACATCAAAGTGTAGTCCACCTAAATGTTGGCCGCAGTTTTGTGTATCACCTTTGCTTTTTCATGCTCTGAACAGTGCAATTGAAAGGAATCAGTGAAGCTGAACAAATACTGACAAGGGGTTGAAAAAGTAATCTGTTAAAGGGCTCAGTCACTCCTTTAACCTTCTGAGTTCAGTTCCAGGTAATATTTATGCTGATGTAAGTGTCTGTGATGAAACGATTTGATTTTCAGGAGTGGGTTTTTGTTTGTTCTTGGTGCAGGGATAGACCTGATTGCCGCGTTTTACGGCTGCCTGTACGCAGGCTGTGTGCCAATTACAGTGCGCCCGCCGCACCCCCAGAACATCGCAACCACGCTCCCCACGGTGAAGATGATTGTGGAGGTGAGCAGGCACCTCAGATGGCACAAGTAGATGAAATGGGTGATGGATTTAGGAACAGTAGCTTAAGTGAGTGGTGGTGTGGGTTGAAGATTTGTATTCCTTCCAAGGATTCTGGACTTCAGTGTGTTGCAGAACTGAAGCTTCTTGACAGCATGCAACCTGCTGACTTGAGCTGTCACTTTTTGCCTCAGCTATACTACTCCTTTCAAGAAATATATTTAAAGTGGTTTTTTGTATTTAGCTATATGATAAGAATGGTAGGACTCCTCACTGGCTGTTGGGAAAAATCTCAATGGGAAGTTTAGCCTCACCTGGTGGCAATTTGTGCTCAGCTCTGTGCATCTAATTGTTTTGCATACAAAACAATTTCACAGGTCTGCTGTTAAGATGTTGGTCAGTATTTTGTTTCATCCAAGGAAGTGTTTCTCAGACTTTTTCCTTCAGTGCTTTCATTTATCTAACAATGTCTAGTCTTTGTTGCACATAAATAACTGCAACATGCTCATTACTGATGGAAATAAAGTGATTACAAAGAGATAGCCACTTATATCTGGCAGTTTCTAATCTATTAAGTGAAATTCTAAGTCTCTGAAAAAAACAAGTTGAAACAAATGTGTTTTTACCATTTCTAATTATTTTTTTTAATTTTCAATTAGCAAGTACTAGAGGTAGTTATAATTTCTAGCTCTCCTTATGATATCAGATGCCACAAAGTATCAGTAGAGGTATGAGAAATTGTCCTATGGTTTTCAAGATTCTCATTATTTAATATTTCTGCACTTAATGTTTTTAAACATCAGTTGTTAGCATATGGAGGTGATGTAAAATGTGTTACTTTGCTTTCCCTTTGGTGTTTAATAGCTAAACTAGATCTGATTGGTTTGATGATGAAAAACTGACAAATCTAAGATGACTTGTAATAATTGTCGCTTTAATAGACTAACTTTAAATAAAATATTGAAAATTATTAGTCATATTAATGCAAATTTGACTTATAAACCTCTCAGCTCTGTTTTACACAAGATTTCTTTCAATTTGAAGATTGATGGCCTTATAGAAACTAAAATATTGAGGCTGTTGTTTCATTGCCAATACAATCATACAAATTTCCTGGTGTGAGGAGGTCAGTGCCTGCTCTAACACTTTATATGTCTACACAGCACCTTTTGAAGTCAGTATGAGTGGCTTCCAAGCAAAATTTGGCCTACGCAATTGTGTTTTTTGTGATGAACTGGTGACAGTAAAGTATAACTGAAATGAGCCTCATCTTGACCATTTGCTAACCTGCAGCCAAGATATCTTCTTTCTCCTTCCCTGTCCCTACGTCTTTACCTCTGACGTGCTGGTCTCCAGGCAAGGTTATTCTGTATTTTAATGAACCGCCTGATCTCTTGAAGCCACCAACTCTTGAAATTCCTTTTGGTTTACGTCTTCACTGTCCCAAACCATGATTTTCATAGATTAAGATTATCAATATAAGAGTTAATTTCCCTTGCCATGACAGTGACAATGATTGGATTGAGGGTGCTGCAGTGGCTTCATTTGTGCTCAATTTTGGCATGAAATATTTAGACTGTCTGTACAGGGAAGTCATGGGATTAGGAAAAGTAAGTAGAGTTTAATTCAGTGCTTGTATGCTCCGAATTTCCTCTGATGTTCTATAAAGGTTGACTTCATGAGATTACTGTCGGCAGAAGCTGATCTCTTCTGCTCAGTGTTAAATTAGTGTACATATGATTACTGATTTCACTGGGTGATAACTGATACAAAGTGTTGGAGAAGTCACAGTCTCACTATTAAAGTGCCTTCAGTTTCATTAGAGTGCAATTTTCATGTGATTTGTAAAACTCACATGACTTTGTCAGCTTTGTGAGCTGCATCTTTTGTGTATCTTTCCACCTCCTGATCAGAAAACGCAAGACTGTTATACCCGTGTCCTGTTCTGGCAGAAAATGGTCTTGCTCATTTTCGTGGGAGAACTAATTAGTATCCCGTTGCATAATTACTTATTTCTCAAATTTCTAGGTGAGCCGCTCTGCCTGCTTAATGACCACACAATTAATATGTAAATTGTTACGGTCGCGAGAGGCGGCGGCAGCAGTGGATATCAGAACGTGGCCCCCGGTACTAGATACAGGTGAGTGCTGGGGCTGGGGGGGACCTCTCTGTGTTCCTTATCCTTGTGTTTGTCAGGCACTCAGAGGTCTGTCTGATACCTGTGTGGGAGTGAGATGCACACGTTTTCTTTCTCTGTTTTCACTAGACGATTTGCCAAAGAAGCGGCCTGCGCAGATCTACAAACCTTCTAACCCTGAAACGCTTGCTTACCTTGACTTCAGTGTCTCCACAACTGGCATGCTAGCAGGGGTAAAGGTAGGGACTTCTTCATACAGCTGCTGTTCTTGCTGTCATGCCCAGCTCGCAGGTGGTACGTTGCTCCTGATTTGTAACTCCGCGTGATTTTTGATACTAGAAATTGAATTGATTCCTCCTTCGCTGTCATTATTTGATTCCATTAACGTTAAAATAGTTCTTCTGCGCTTCTACAGGACTGTCTGTGGTGGGTTTAGCCCCTCTCCTCAGTCTAAACATTTCATTCCAGTACCCCTATGGATAGCCCACTAACTTGTTGGCCTGAAGCATTTTTCAACTTGGGCATCTGTTATTTCCATTTTATGAATTAAATGAGATCCAGGCATCGTTCCAGTGCCCATTCATTGCTCCCTTCTTATTGCAACTCAGCTGCTGCCTGTTGGTTTCCAATATTCTCTTCATCATGCAATTAAGGGACCTGATGATTTCTCTGATATTTCACCTGGTACAATAATAGAGTAAGCAGTGAAAACCTATTGATAGATTTGTTTAATAAGCTAAGGCATCTTGAGCTCTTTAAATCTATTCTGTCATCTTCTCCAACCCTTTAGCCATAGTTCATCAAATCTGTTTTACCTATGCACTAACTTATGCGTTATCCCACTATTGGCTTAACCAAGACACAGGCAGAGGTAAAATCGCTCTGTTATTCTTACCTGTTGCTTCCTTTCTGCTATCTGTTGCATATCCAAGGATTACGATTCCTTCAGTATCTCTGCTGATGTATCACACTTACAGCCTATATCAAATTCGTCATGCTCTTTGATATCATTCATCTATTTTCAGAAGCTGTCAGCACACTTTATAAACAAAGAAAGCATAATTTTCCCAGTTTTCAGATGAACTATCTGAACTGCAGAGCTGGTGAAGTGACCAACTGGTCGGTGACTGATTACATGGTTGAGCTGGCTGATGTCACACGCTGGACACTCCGGCAACATTCATTCCTTCTAACTTTGAATAGCTACAGTGCCTACAGATGCAGAGTAGCCACTGGGCTGCTCAATAACCAACAGAGAGAAGAAAGGGACTTTTAGCATATAATTGATCTGACCTGTCTGAAACATCTATTTTTGAATGGAGTGAATGTCACGTAAGTCTTCATTTTTTTCTAAAGGGAGCCTCAAATGATTGTTTCAAAGGCAATTGTCCGTATTAAATAAGGTCTGAATTCCACCTTATCAAACTTGCAGAAGTGACTAGTAACTATGCAGAGTGAGTATTTGGAAAACTTCAAAGATAATCAAAGGCCGGGCAAGTCGATGAGCCTTTCTTAATGTGACTAGAGGGAATTACAGATAAATCTGTCAAGGAATTCTTGATTAGCGTCTAATATCTGGGTCATAAAGCCTCCAGATTGCTGACTCAGCAGGTTTATGTAAACGTTACCATCTACTACATCATCGCTAGTGATTAATTAATTATAAGAGGATCAAAAGAGGCCAGAGGGCTTATATTCATAATGCAGTGGTGCTAAATTTAAAAAATGGCTAAGTAACTCCTGTGGCTTCTAAAAATTGACAAATGTCTTGTATCATCTTGAAAGTAGTAGATTCCACATTTGCTCTCAGTTTTTTCAATAGCTTGCATGCAGTCTGGCTTAAAAATTCACAGAATAACACCAGTTCTGTATCAGGAGAGTTCAGTTTAATCCTCTGTGGAAAAGTGGTCTTGAATCAGGTAGAGTAGATTAATCACTGTGCAGACATCCATTCGGAGCTGGTCCTTTTGCATCGCTTGGAACATGTTCGGCCTGAGTTATGGCTGTCATTGACAGTGGAGGAAAAGTCACTTCTGGAGCTTTATTCCCCTGTTTACTTTAAGATCAAATAAATTTTACCTTCCAAATGCCTGCTCCCCAACATTGACTCTAGCTGTATGTAAGGCAACCAGCTTCCTATGTTGCAGAGATTAAAGGTTAGGTAAGTTAAATACCACCCAGACTGTATTTCTAACAGAGGTGTCTTTATTGTTGCTAATAGATAAGACAAAAATTAAAAGATATTTTTCTGTTTCCATTGTCATTAGAACTTCTAAGTCAGGATGTGTGTATGCAGAAAGCATCCTAACACTAGAAGAAGAATTAGGAGAATTTCCTTTTGATTTCTACCCTGCTTGTTTTATTTCTGAGAGCTTTCTTACCAAGATTTTGAGAGCCCATTTCTCAACTAGGAGCTGGATAACATAAAGACATATTACAGAAAATTTACTAATTTATTGGTATCTTTATTGCTGAACGTTTAGGTCCTTAGTACCATTTTGCAAGCAAAATCCCCTTTGATTTAAAAAGTGCATTGGCATTTTTAGTTTATTTTATTAAGAAATTTCTACTTAGAAGTATGTTGCTGATGATCAACAAAATGCTTCATTCGGATCCTGCAGTCATTCATTCCTTTGTTCTTCCAGAAAGTTTAGCGTGTTATCATTAGCTTTGCATATAGCTTGGAGCACATCTTTAAACCACTCACAGCTTTCTTCCTAAATCACTTCAAACTTATCATTCATTCTGTCTCCTCTCTCCTTTCACAGTTATTTGGATGCTCTCTTGAAGGAAAATTATGTTTTCTTAGATATCAATTACATGTGTGCTTACACTGAGCACGAAGTCAGTATTTATTTGGTGTTTTTCATCCTGTAACTGATTTAAGCACTTGGTGCAGTCTTCCAAATGACATAGTTGATCATTTTAATTACTTTGCTGTTGTCTTTCAGATGTCTCATGCAGCCACTAGTGCCTTTTGTCGTTCTATTAAGCTGCAGTGTGAGCTTTATCCCTCCCGAGAAGTCGCGATCTGCTTGGACCCCTACTGTGGACTTGGGTTTGTCCTCTGGTGCCTCTGCAGGTGAGGCTTCTCCTCTGCCTTTGTTTGAAACACGGTTTCCATTGTACTGTGACACAGCAAGTAGGATGATGTGAGTGATGAAAAGGATGGGAAGAACAGGCAGTACCTGTGGGACTGCCACAGGCACTGGGAATTGCTGGAAGCCATGTGGAGGATATGGTTGGTTTCAGCAGGGCATGGCCATAGGTATTTAGACTTAGAAGTACAGAGGATCAACACAGCTGCGCATTGTCCTCCTGCTGTTTTACTGCTGTCTCTGCAGAGTCTGCCTCAATTTATTTGATGAAAGCTTTACCAATATTACCTTAAGGAAGTGGTTTCCTGGTGTCCTGTTTTGCATCCCCTGATCTAAAAGCAAGAGTAGATATTGGGAGACTTCCTCATTTGTAGGACTTAGGAATATGATTTTTGCACAGACATGGAAGTGTGTTTTCTTGCTGGTACTTGTGTGGCAGCAATGATGTTATCAGGAAAAAAAAAAGGCATTTGTAGTGAATCAACTTTTTTTGCTAATAACTAGAAATTTAACAATCTCTCAATCTCTGTAGTCCAGGGAAGTTACAGTTCAGCACTGAGAGCAGGTCTGTCAATTTACGGTTTTTTGTTAGCTGGGTTGATGGAGAAGCAAAGGGAGAGGGGAGTGTTGATGGAGCCCATTTTGTCATGGAGACATCTGAGAGTCACAGTGGTCCAGCGTCTTTGCTCCCTCCATAGAAAGTTCTTTGGTTTTAGCAGTACTGCTGGTTTTAGTTACTAAAAATTAAGATAATCCTGGACAATAATAATACACCAGATAAGCTTTGCATCAATTTACTGAATACCCGAAGGAAATATTATTTGGTAACAACTACAACAATTTCTTTTCAGCACTTACTGTTTATTTAAAAGCAGGTTATTGGCCTGTTTTCTTGTCCTTTAAAAATGTTTATTAGATATTAAATAGGCTAAAGCTTTACAGTATTATTAATTCTTGATCAGTTTCTTGTGATTGAAGCTATACTTACCCTAATACTATTTTGGATTTTACATAAGGATTAGAGTTGCTTTTGTTTTGAAAAACGTTTTTTCCCCCAGCATCTTATTTCCCCAAAAGAAAAGTAAAACCATTTAGGATGCAAAAAAAATCAGAAATGTTGAGATTTTAATTAAATCACCCTGGTTTAAGTTAAATTTTTTTAATTATAATTTTTTTAAACTCAGTTGAGTATTTCTTATATACAGTTCAGTGTTGCAGCATGTCCTGATATCAGCACTGTTAGGCCTTTGCTCTGCTGGGGGCTCAGTCAAATCTGCCATGGGACCATTCAGTGAGACCAGGCAAGGACTGTGCAGCACCACAAGAGAGTTCAGCTAAGGAAGGTATTATTGTATAGGATAATGTTGGAACATAGAAATATGCAACATCATGATAGAGCCATAAAACACAGATAACTGTTGAGCTGTCCAAAACCCAAGTGATTTGTGGTGCCCATGACTCTCCTGAAGACAAAAATTTTTGTTTCTTCCAAAACCATTTTTGCAACAAATAAGCATTTGCTGCCCTTAGGTCCTTCCCAATACTGATAGTATTCAGCCTTTTGGGAGGAGAAGATTGTTTATGACTGGCAAGTGAATTAAGGCAGCAAGCCTCTGGGAGAAAGCAATCAGCATCTGTGCCCTTGGTAACTTATAGAAGGAATAGAAAATGTTATACCATTTTCAAAGAAGAGGAAGGAGACGAGGGAGTTGACAGAACTGAGATCAGGCCAGCAACACTCTAGTCTTATGAGCCATCATGTCAGTCTCTTCTTTGTCACTGATCTCCTCTTCCTATTAAACCAGAAAAGCTGCAGGCTGCTAGAATTGTGATTGTCATTTGGAGAAAGCTGGCATCAGATAGAGCATCATTAATTCAGCTTACAAACTTAATGCCTATTTCATTACTATTTTAGGAATGAGTATTATTTGATGTGATAGCAAAAAATGCGTACTGGAGTTTATTAGGCCTGTGCTCTTCATAAGTTGAAATTTTGCAACTTTGCATTTTACCCTTTGAGGTTCAGCACAACCAAATCCTGCCCAACATTTCAGCCCAGGTTTCTATCTCAGAGAATTCTGCCATAAAATTATGATTGTCTATCACCACTCCCTCTGACTAAATTACAATTTCTAATGGCATATGGAAATGAAGTTAGATCTTCAATTTTTGATCAGTTAAGGAGTTTTGAGAGTTAAATAGGAACTCTTCATTTTAGGAGCCCATCAGGAAGAGAGATCAACCTCCTGTCCTGGTTGCAGTTAAAATGATGAGTATGTTTTAATCCCTTTATTAACTTGACCAGAGGAGGCACTGACTAAGGAATTAAAGAAAAACTAACCTTTTATCCCCATTGTAGGTGCTTAGACGTTGTGCTGGCCTGCTCCACTGCGGTGCCTCAGAATGCCCCATTCTGTGAGGTCAAAGCTACTTAGGAAAGCTGCTGGAGCATGGAGCCAGCCCTTTGGTAAGTTTGGAATATATTGCATAGTTTTGCAAAGTTTTTGTATTTTAAGAATTTATTATTTTATGGCCTAAAGGTTATAAAATAATAAAGAAAAGAAACCTTGCAAAGCAGAGCAATACATTAAAAAGAACTGTTCCCTCTGAACTGGCTGCATGCTCCAGCAGGGTTTCCTTGGAACCTTTGTCATTGAACAGCACGTCGTGGGTGTGGCGGCAGCCATCAGCCCCATGTGAGTTCACAAACCCTTAACTTCCTAATTTTAAGAGGTTCTTACTCATCACTCAATAAAAGAATACATTGTGTTTGCGTTTTTCTCTTTAATAATCTCATTGATCCATTCTGAGAGGGTGATCCTAGTATTCTGACTTGCATTGCATTACATTCTTTAAAAGGAAAAAATTTAAAAGTGTCCTCCAGTATAAAAAAGATGAATTCTAAATCCCATTGTTCAGAAATTCTTCCTGAAATTAAGATGTCCCCATCGTAATGCTCCTCACTGAAGGGCAGAATAGAACATTCTACAGTTCATTAGTGAGGATTCACTTAATTGATAGTTGCTGAGTAATGGAATAGAATAAGAATTTTGTCTCTGCTTTAGACCAGCTAAGCAAACTCATATTGCAGTTCTACTTTTAATACTGGAAAATAGAATTGTTCCTGCTCAAATTAAAATTAGGTACATTAATAATTTTAAATAAATTTTATTTAGTCAGTGAGACTCAGACTAAACCAGAGGAACTCAATTTTCTGGTCACCAGTGGTCATGTAATAAATAGCATGAATGCCATAAATTGCTCCAGGCAGGCTTCCCAGGGAAGGTGCAGTAAAATGGCTTTCTCCTATCCAGCTCCTGCTGTCTGTTCCATAGCATGAAGCCAAAATTTCCAGTGGTGCTGCTGGGTAGCTTCTGCAGGAAGAGTCTGCAAGGTTTCTTAGTAACCAAACAAGTGGAACTGTGTGAGAAGTGAGCAAGGAATTGTAAGATTAACAAGAAAATTGCATTTTAGAAAACTTCAATGTGCTAGGACTCACTAAATATTGTTAGGTTTTTAGGCTAACTTGAAGGTACCTGGCAGGCATGAGCATTTCCAGCCCTTTTATAGCAAATTAAAGGCAAGACTGCATAAAGAAGCCTCAATGCCACATCAGAACAGGATAATTC
>JAWWEW010000078.1:9375793-9500782 GCA_035583185.1 Anabacerthia variegaticeps | reverse complement strand
TTTCCAGCCCTTTTATAGCAAATTAAAGGCAAGACTGCATAAAGAAGCCTCAATGCCACATCAGAACAGGATAATTCTGATATGGAAAGTGAAGAAGATGAACATAAACATCTCTCATGTTTTGCAAAGTGCATAGCAGGCACACTGTGGTGTGCCAGTTTCCTGGGGAGTCTTTAGCCTACAAGCTCTGGTCCAGGTGATTGTGAAGACTTCTGCTCTGTCTCCAGCAGGTTAACTCAGCAATGCAGACTCTTCACAGACTTTGAATTACAGGCATGGCAATTCAATTATTTTGGGCTCCACCAAATGCCCAGTTCTCATACCTGTCCCTCATCAACAAATGCCAAATATCATCTGTAGAAATGCATAAACTAAATGCATATAGTTACAAGATTCAGGTATACTTACCTGTCTCCTCCATTTAAGGTGGAAAGCAGCTCATGTCACCTGGCAAGGACACAGGTAAAGGTAGTGAAGGGTCAGTAGCCTGCCAGAATACAACTGCAAATTGCAGTTGTTATTTGTCAGCGTTTATTGACCTGCTGAAATTTCTGCAACTATAATAAAACCTCAGACTTTACTGTTAATCTGCCTCAGCACAATGTGGGGGTAAATCTCCAATTCAAGTAGAACAATTAAGTGCCAAGATGTCCTTCCAGGCATCTCCATATGCTGCCAAAGCAGCCTGCCAGGCAGTGCAGCCAGTGTTGTGATCAGATGGTACCAAAATACATCCTGGTGCATTTACCTGGAGTATTCCTGTCCTTGGGCAGCCCTTGCTTAGTGCAGGCAGACAAGGCTTTTCACTTACTGCCAAAATCCAAGGCTTTGTCCACCACGTGAATCAGGTGAATACCTTTTTCCCCGCAGACTGCTATGCAGTTCCCTAAAGGAAGATGGCATTTCTAAAAGGGATCTCCTGACCTCCCACCTCAGCCATCCCTGCATTTCACTCTGCATCTGCCTCCAAAAAGTTACTGTGACAAGATGATGCAGGAGTGGTCTGTAGTCACTCTCCTTTTTTGTCTTCCTTTTTTTTCCTACTCCATTTGCATTTTCTAAAAATGGTGGGGACTGATAAACAGGCATCCAGGTCCGTCAGATAGTCTCTGCAGTTCTGCACTCTGTCTCCTCCTGTTGTAAGACTCAAATCAGGAGGTGGATACTCTTGTGACACGGATTGCCACAGCAGTGGAAGGAACAATCTTGAGACAGTTTCTTCCTGGTATTTATATAACAAGTCATGCACCTAGTCCGATGTATCGTACATCATTGCAATCTCAGAAAGGGTAATTTAGGTTCTACAGTTTATATTTAAACCCTCAAGGTTTCCTAAGATCCCGTTGATACCCCTGATGCCAGAGTGTTCTCCATTATTTTGTTGGTTCCTGTATGAAGATAGCAAAGCTGACAGCTTAACCATCTTAACTATTGGGTTTAAAAGTAAGATGGAACTGTCTTACCTTGGTCAGTGCCTCAGTTTCAGTATTACCTCTAGCAGATCTAGAGTACCATGCCCAAATGAACCTACCAAACTTCTCTACCATACCTAGAATTACATGGAGGCAGCTTTGACAGAACGACTGTGGGTTTGGAACCATATCTAGCTTTATCCTGCATCTCCTAAGCAGCCTTCCATGACTGCAGTTTGTTCAAGCACATGGGCCTCTGCGTGGTGTTTGGCATTCATACTAAGCAAACGCTTTCTTCTCACGGTGATTTGAAACCACCAGAATGGTAGGAAAGTTTCAACCAGCTCTACAAAGAAGTAATTTTTCCTCAGGTTCTCTCCACCAAAACATTGGTGGTATGCAGCTTCTTGGGGGTTAACGTGGGAATATAAAGCTGTGAATTTTCAAGGATATGTGGCTATCAGGACGTTTTGTTGCCTAGAGTGATTCACAAATTCTGCATAGTGTTCCTGAGATTGATTCAGGGAGGTGAGCCAAGTTATGGCTGACATCATGGTGACCAGGTGCTGCATAAACCCCTTCAGCTGTGGAGCTGGCACATTCACCCCAGAAATATGTCTTTGTAGTTCTTCTTCTGGCTCCACCAACTGCTCTAGCAAATCAGAGGATATGCATGGGTTATTAAACCACAGCTCCATAGGCAAAGCCTGTGTTGGATATGGTTTCCAGGCATTGTATCAGCTGTCTGTAGGTTTGTGACTGCAGACAAGAGCAGCACACGTCTGAGGTTCTGTGCCACAGAAAGTTTCCTTCCTGCTAGGTATTTCCCGCTGCTCTGCAGTTTGATTCTGAACTCCACAGTGTTTCTGAGGCATTAGAAATCTCGGAAGAGGGACTAACAGCATCTTAATTTGTTTCAGTCTAATTGGATTAATTTTTTTAGTCACAGTCTGATCATAAGAGTGTTTGTTTCCCTCAGTCAGGAAAAGATTGGTTGTTTTGTGTCCAAGTCCTTGTGCTTTGCTTCATGGCTGTTGGTAGGAGGCTAAGAGCAAACATAGCTCTTTTTTACTTGTCCATCAGTTGATCAAGAGAGGCAGACAGTCCATCCACACACATTAGTATTGCTGGGGGGGGAAATATTTGTGTTAAGTGTAAATTTTTTTTTCCCAAATTCCACTATTTTGGACAATTTCTTAGTAAAATACACATGGAATTAATTTTCTGTTTTCCTACTGAAGCAGTGCAGCTTTTTTCTTCCATATGACTGTGGAGATCGTGAGGGCTCTTTTTAGTACAGGGATAAAGTTTGTTCTTTTGAGTTTGTCTTGATTTTGGTATGTTCGGCCCAGGTGAATGCGTGGTGCTGAAGGGATCTTAATATGGTCGTAATAATTCTCCCACATTTCACCGTTTTGCTAACTTATTATTGTGCAGATAATTTTTTTCACCAGGTTGCATCAACAAGATGTGTTCAGGGACAGGGTGAAGGGTTTGATGCTGAATCTCTGTATACCATATTTTTACAGATTGGAACCTATCTTGAGTTCTTACTTGTGTGGTTACAGCTTCCTATTCAAAACAATTATGTATTTACCAGACAGATCACACACCTTGATTGTTTATGGGGCTCTAACCTTAAATTTGTGAATAAGTAAGACGTTTTGGTCTTACTTCTTTGAAAAACTTAATAGAATTGGCTAAGAAAGAAAGAACAAAGTAATATTTATAATAAAAACTGTTACTACTCCCTGGCTGGTTTGATCTGTCTCTTGAGCTCCGGGCATACCCCTTTCAGGCGTGGATAACGTTGCCAAGATCTCTTTTCACATGTTTATGCAGCACATGCTCAAGGCTCAGTCATACTTTATTCTGATTCCATAAAAGCATAATGGTTCATTTGACCGCCCTGTGCCATAGTCATTATGTCAGCTGTATCCCAGAACACATCGCTCCGTGGCAGGTCACCGGTCATGAATCACCAAGAGTGGCATAAATGTGGACAAGCAGTCAAAGATAAAATTTCTTCCCTGTGATAGATGAAATTGTTTGAACTATAGTTCATACATATTCCATGACATCTTCTGGCTCATACTCCAGCAGAGACCTAAACAATTTGGATTATTAACTGCCATTGTGGCTGGACTTGTACACGTTTTATGCCTTTATCGTGCCAAGTGAAGACATCCAGGTCACACAAACCTTGTTGTACACGGCACAGCTTTTGAAAGCACTCTCATCTGGGTTTGGGGGGAGTGAGGACACTCACTCATCCAGGAAGGAATCTGTGTGAGCAGCCTGTCTGCAAGATTGCAAAGGTGTGCATCTTCTTCCTGATGTCCAGTGTTACAGAGATGCTCATATTCCTGAAAATAAAGTTCCATTTCATGTCTTACCTGGGGCACTTGGATTTGAGAACATCAGCTTTACTTTACCAAGCTGGTATTTGAAGTTTTCAAGTCACAAATGAAATTGTCTTGTATATCATAAATCTCAGGGCCTTTTATGGTCCTTTCTCAGAACTTCTATGATTTGGGGGGTTTATGCTGTCACCGCTCCTGTATGAAATATCTACGGATCACAAATTGAGATGTGAGTGGACTGTAAAATTGATGGTAAATCTGCCTGTGTGAGATGAGTGAACAGCATAGGACCCATGGGAAACAAAGACATCAAGCTGGGAATATTTTTTCCCTTGGGTAGAATCTTAGGTACCAGAGAAATTAGCCCTGACATAATTATTTCCTTCTGGGACCCTGATAAGTGCCTTTTCTCAATACTTGTGCTCACTGGATATCCAGTAAACGAGAGATGTTGTATATTTGAGTTTCAAAAATTAATAAGACTTTCACAGGAGAAATCTAAAGCTGCAAGGTTTGTTAAATTGGGGCCTGATTCATTCCCTTGAAAATTTTTGCAAACCTCTTGCTTGCTTTAGCAGGAGACAGGTTACTTCCATA
Source organism: Anabacerthia variegaticeps (assembly GCA_035583185.1). Lineage (NCBI taxonomy): Eukaryota > Metazoa > Chordata > Aves > Passeriformes > Furnariidae > Anabacerthia > Anabacerthia variegaticeps. The sequence goes on along the minus strand of JAWWEW010000078.1, from coordinate 9,496,410 downwards.
TTAAGCAATCGAATTTTAATCAAGGTGTCTTAAAATGATAGTTTCTCAATCTAAATTATTTGTCAGCAACACAAATTTTTGTTGATGTTATAATACTGCTTATTATCACCATTAATAACTGAGCTATTTTACTCTCTTTGGTACAGTTTTAGTTGCAAAGTCCACTGGAATTTTGAGTAAATTAATAGTTTAAGATCATATTCTGCCTGCATTCCTCATGATTCATCATAGACTCTGAAGGTATAGCAAAAACAGAGTTAAATTGCACATTGAACTTCTGGAGCTGTGGCTTTACATGATTCATCCAGTGCTGGGATAAACTGTATGATAAACTATAATGCCCCATGGCTTGTAAACGTCTGTGGACACAGGTGTTTAATGTGTGGTAATGAATCTTGTGTCTTACAGTGTTTATTCAGGACACCAGTCTATTTTGATTCCTCCCTCGGAACTGGAGACCAATCCTGCTCTGTGGCTTCTTGCCGTGAGTCAGTACAAAGTGAGAGACACTTTTTGTTCCTATTCGGTCATGGAGCTTTGTACTAAGGGACTCGGTTCGCAAACAGAGTCACTGAAGGTGAGTAATTGTGCCGTCCTGCACAACCTGTCGCCTGCACGGGGCTGTTTGAGAGGCTCCCTGCCCTGAGCAGCGCTGCTAAATGTCTGCTGCGAGGAGAAAATCATCAGAGGGCACAGGCAGCTTCCACAGAACACATGTTATTCCTTGCCAGAGGCTATGTATGAATATCAGTCAGTCTCTTTCAGATCACAGGGCTGCTATACATCAAGGAAAGGCTTTTATTTACCTAAGCTTTCTGATCTGTGTTGTAACCTGTGTTGATAGGGAGGTGTTGGAAAACAGAGGTGTAAACGTCCAAGAAATCCCTGGAGCATGATATTGCATAGTGTGTTTTATGACTACCCTGATTATATGAAGAACTAATTTGGTTTTGACCCCTATAGTTATTAAATAGTCACATGCTTAAAAGCACTGTGTTTTTATAACTAGATTGTCCTCATTGTATGGAGACGAGGGTATATCTTCCTTTTTTCCTCCAGAATTAAAAGGGACGTAGCCAGTTAAATTTCTGAAATCATCTGAAATTTCCAGTGTGCTACTGAATTAAATTAGATCTTGAGATACTGATATTTATGATGTCTCTAGCCTTTACCATCCTCCCTTAATAGTTTCCTAATCAGTTTTTCCAAGTCTAGACATTGCTTCCTTTTTGCTATTATTCACTGTCATCTGAATTAATTTTGGGAAATAGCATTCCCTCCCTTTAGAATTAGCATACCCATCATTTCCTATGTGCTAATGTTGAGATGACAAGCAAGTATGTGTGCTCTTCTACAGCTATTAGACTGTCATCTGGCCATCCGGCCTCCAGGAAGGATGGAAATTGTATCTTAGCCTCTGTTCTGCTGTTCCTCTTGAATCATAATACCTGCATAATACACTTAAGTACTACTGTTTTGCATTAAATCTGACTTTTTGTGGCCTTTGTTACATTTTAACTTCTTTTTAGGCAAGGGGACTGGACCTTTCACGTGTACGGACATGTGTAGTAGTGGCTGAAGAACGACCTCGGATAGCTCTTACTCAGTCATTTTCAAAGCTATTTAAAGACCTTGGTCTCCATCCACGGGCTGTCAGCACATCACTTGGCTGTAGAGTTAACTTGGCAATATGTTTGCAGGTAAGATTTTTCACTCCTTAAGCTCAAAGTTATTTTAAGAAAATGGTTTTCTATAAGAAGTATTCATTGTATTTCCCTTGGCTGCTTGGTTGTAGACATGTTAAGAAAATGCATGTGGTACTTAGTGTTCTTACATAAAGAGGTAGTAAATTTCTGTTACTTTGTCAACTATTCATCCCTCTCATGTTGCAACCATAGCATTTATTCTGCCCATGAATGCAGTAATTCAGAAAATTACCTGATAGTGACAGAAAGTGTACTCTCTACTCCAAAAACGGGGTGCAGTCAGTCATGTCATGTAAGCTCCAGTTTCCAAACGTCTGGTATGTTGCAAAATGTTTTTAAAATACTTCCAACCATTACTTAGTTAACAAAATAGATATTTTCTGCACACAGTTTATTGCTTAAAAAGGAAAATTATTGTGCTACATCTCTTTCATTCTGTTTTGATCCACTAATCAGAAGAAAATTCCCAGGGGTGATAAAGGATTTAACTTGCATTCTCCAGGAATCTTTATTGAGTCATGACTTTCAGGACTGATGGAGCACTGTAGCTATTTGGTCTGAATTTCTGAATAGCGTCTAGTTTTTTATCCAGTGATGACTACACCAACCAAGTACTTTTAGGCTCATCTAGACTACATCATTTTATCTTTCAGAACTTTGGGTGATGAATGTTAATTTGCCTTTTTTAATGGTGTTCAATTTTTAATTTTTTTTGCCTTATTTCTAGTTTAAATTTATCTGCCATTATATTCAGCCATTTTTTATTTTATTACATTTTTTGAATCTAGAATAAGAATCTCATTTCTATCATGCATCTAATACACATCTTAGTCTTTGAAAAATAGATAAAGAATCTTATGCTTTGTGTCTAATTTTTATGACTCTTGATCTCTTCCTGTCTTTCCAAATCTGGTTTCACATTTTCACGTATTATTCCTGTAATAATGCCATAGTTGTCCTACTCAGGTGTAATACAATTTTTGCTTTAATAACCTTTTAAATACTAAAATAATCATCTTCTGCATTGGCAGCTGCTTTGGCTGGGAAGTTCCATATCCATTTAGTCATCTACCATGTCTTTAACCTCTTCCAAGTCACCACCTTCCTGGAAGAACCTGCCTGTACTCTGTATGGTACATCCCACATTACTAATCTGGCAGTTACCCCTAGTTTACAGTGAGGATTTCTCGTGCATGTAACATGGGTACTTGCTTCAGTGTGGAAGTTAGAACAGATCTTTTCAGTGACACTACAAATAAGACATCTGCTATTCTTTTCCTCATTGTAAATGTAAAACCTGACAAATGCAGGTTATGGCTTCTTCACAGACCAGTATGTCTGTGCCTGCCTCAGCCTCTTGCCCCTTTCAATGTCACCTTAGCTAAACGTGGCTGTGTAGTTTGGGATGTTACCAGGCTATGAATACAGGAGGGGTGCCACACCTCCAGTACTGCTCACTTTCTGTTTGATTCCAACAGAGTATCCCTGCAGCATAAGGTGTCTTTAATTGTTATTGTCAAGCATAAGGCGAGGCAAAGCTGAGCAGGGTTAAAAGTCATTCTGTGGCCCAGAGGTAGAGTTGTTTAGTTTGCCATTCTGTAATTGCTACCATAACTATTCTCCAGGAATTGAAAAACTCTTAGAGAGGAGGAGAGAGAAGGAAATTATGACATACCCTCATGGCAAACAGATCAGGACAGGGCCTGTCATCTCTCCCCTGCAGCCATGGTGGAGCTATTTCCATAAGCCAAATTAACTTCTCTGGTTTCTGTCCCATGGAGGGACCAGACATGAAGGATGCTATCGATTACAAGGACAAATTAGCTGCAGAAGTTTGCTTGCCACTAATGCAAATTTCCATTTCAGGCTTGCATCAGTCTCTGGAGTGTTCATAGTGGCTGCTTCACTTATAGCTCATTAATTTGGGACAAATAATGAAGTCAGGAAATGACAATAAGCCGCAGTAAGCCAGGTTCAATGCCAGGGTATGGCTCTTTGGAAGTGACATTGTACTCAGTCTGCCTGGGATGGAGTTAATGTTTTTCTTAGCAACCCATATGGAGCTGTGGTTTGGATTTGTGACGGAAAGAGTGTTGATGGCATACCAGTGGCCTGGCTGTTGCTTAACAGTGCTGCTCAGCATCAAAGCTTTCCCTGTTTCTCTGCCCACCACCCCAGAGCCGCCAGCGAGTAGGTTGGGGGAGAAAGAGGCTGGGTGGGGACACAGCCAGGAAAGCTGTCCTAAACTGACTTGGGATGTCCCATACCACATAATGCCATGCAGGAAAGCTAACTACACTCAGAGAAACTGGAAGTCCTAATAAGAATGGAGTTAGGCTGGATTTTGGCTTGACTGTGCATATCTGCCTTGTGATTGTGTTAACTGCTTAGCTGAAGTTTGCTTCTTAGGTAGTTCTTTTACAGAAATTCTTGAAAGAGTTAGTGAATCAAACTATAGAAGTGGGTAAATCTCTGAGGGAAGATCATTAATGAATTAATTATGAATTTAAGAACAGCACAGAATGAGAGCCTTGAGTTGAGATGGTTAAACACCCTGGCTGATCGTGTAGCTTAGTGCCAGGCGTTGTTGAATTCTATTAAGATGTGGCATCTCAGTCCATAGGATGGACACACTAAAAGCAAAACACTGTCCAAAGAGTGGTGTGGCTGGAATGAAGAAAAGCCTTTTCAGGGCAGACTATATTTAGTAACATTACTCTCCAAAGTGAAATGGTTCTGAAACATTTGAGCCAAGGGTTGTTTGGCAAGTTTTAAAGGTGCTTGCAAAAGTACTAAAGATTTTACTTAAAACCATCACCACAAAATAGGTCATTTTGGTGGAGAATATAAAGCTCGAGGATGAGTCCTTTGAAATATCTGGCAGTAGCACTGCCAAAGACTGGATACTGAATTAGTCTGGATGCTCTTTCCAAACTCTCTGAAAGGTTATGGTAGTGGCATTCCAGAATAGATTGTGGACTATTCGTTTTTCTCTGTTGAGGAACAGAATAAATTTTAATTCTTTATCAACACTGTTCCTGAAATTAGCATTGTCTCCAGTATGTTCCAGAAATGGGTTATGATTTCTGGATTCTTCACACTGCATAAAAATACTTCTCAAGATGTTTGAGTCAACAGCATCTGCTTTTGCTTTTTTTCTCCCAAGTTGTGTCATCCATGAGTTCAGCATGTGGTTCCTGGAGCACCATCTTCCACAGGGATAACTGTGATCTCACCTACTCTGCAGTCTTCCTAAAATATGTATCTACTAATCACATTACTAAACATATCTCAATATTCAGCTATTGAGCCTTACCACCAAAAAGTCTATTCAGGGTTCTTCTCTAAGGGCTGCCTCTAACACAACTTGGATATTATCTTTTACATCTTCTTTATTTCCAATTCTGTGGACAGAATTTTTTTCCAAAAAGCTTTTACTGTTCCCCTCTCCAAAAAGGAGGAGGGTATGTATGTACATATATGTGTATAAAGACTTCATAGCAGAATTTAATGTTTTATTAAAGTTTATTATATAAAGGAAATAATTGTGATAATCCCTTTGGTACAAAAGAGCCTTAGTCTACCAAATTATATTAATTTCTGGATTGAGATCACTGACAGACTAATGCACAGTCATTTGTATTTATTTCCTTTCAGATTTAGAGAAAATTTAGTACCTTTCCTTTGAGGTAGTAATTTTAGACTAGATTTTCATAGATGTGCTTTTGAAAATAAATAATCCCCTTCATCTCTAGGCACTTAAATACCATTAATATCTGACCTTTCATGGCTGTATAGTCACAGATAATGGTCTAGGGATTTCTGAGAGAAAAAGATTGCATCCAGCATATTTTAATTCTCATTAACTAGCATCTTAGCATTCTCAAGAGAGAGAGAAAAATAGATATGAAAAGTAGCCAGTTTCTTACAACAGCACAGATGGTTCTCTAGGATTTTAGCTAATTTCCATTTAAACACTTGAAATAAATATTTTCATTCTATTCAACCTGCTACTCAGTTTCGGTTGAGGGAAAACTTTTAGAAGTTGTTCTTTTTCCTTAGTTAACCCTGAAAATATACTAACAAGTCTGTCCAAGGTATGGCAGGAGAGCAGGATTCATCTTGCTTCTTTTATGTCTCCTCTAACTGAGACTGCAAGGTTAAGTGAGTTATCCCATATACATCTATAATCAGTAGAATCACAGAATGCTTCAAGAGACAGTTTCATTCTGCCTATTTTAGGAGCCCAATTTGGGATAGGCTTCATCACCATCAGGAGATACTTCCTACCTCACACTGCATGCTTTCTTCTCTGATGGCTGAACTTACATGAAGTGAACCCCTTTCCTCACTGTCTAACAAAGGAGTCTGTTAGTCAGTTTAGGGATTAGAGTTAATAGTTCTTTTTACTTCGTGATAGATTACACTTTTTGAGGCTCTTCCATATTAAAAGTAATAAAGGGTAGGTCTGCAAAGAGTGCAGCAGGAGACCATGCACTTTGTCAGAGGTATGATTCACACTTAGCAATGTACGATAGCTCTGGGTGAGTCCCCTCAGATTCTGGTTTCCCACCTTTACTATGAGTCATGCCACGAAGTTCTTTTCACAGCTCCAGCTGCTGTGCTTGCGTAGGTGAGATTGTCAAGTGTACACCAAAAATTCCTTTTCTGAGCATCCCTGGGACAGAAGTAGACTCAGAGTAAACACTGAGGCCACATCTTTAGATAGCAAAACAAAACCCAAAACATCAGTTATTTTTAAATTCCTAGGACCTCTAATTGCTTAGTTCCTGGGTTTTAACTCTAGGGAGGGAAGTAGGGGAGAACATGCAGCTTGGCCTTTGACTTCAGTGGAAATTACTTATGGACTGAGTCCTGGCACGTGGTCAGCATTACAGCTGACTTGTTGGGGTAGCTCTTCAGGCAGTGAGACCTGCAATGTTTTCCCAGGGAATAAAAGCCTGGCATATTGCAGAGGTTTGGACAGATGGGGGATGGTTCACTGGTGGGAGCCTATGCATGGACAGAAGATTTATTTACTCCAAGAGATGTGACTTACGATATACTGGTTTTCAGATGGAAAATTATGCTGGCCCCATTTTGTTTCATTGAACACGACCTAGCATATCCTGAGTAAGGATCAGATACACCAGAGGTTGGGCTGTTTCTTTCCTGTTACCAGCATTACAGATGCTCTCTATCTCTGTCTAGCAAAATAAATGTTCACAGACAAATTGAGTCAGTCACTCTGGTCTTGGCTGAGGCTCTGCTTCTTTTGAAACACTTTCAGAGCATCCCAGCTGCAGCTGGCTGCAGAAGGACACGGCTGATACTTCAACTGCTGTTTCTCAAGCCATTCTCTAGTTAAAAGCCTTATGAGACTCTGCTCCTCTCAAAGTCCTTTCTGGACCTGCAGTGTAGTCACATGCAATGAATTATGTAAGTGCTGGATTTCAGCAATTCTCCTGCGTTCTTGCAGTTACACTGCGGTGTTCAACCTGGATTATTAGTAGTACTATTTTGGGGCATCAATGTAATAAGCAGATCTGTCATATTTTTTTAGATGCTTCATCTTCTTCTGCATCCAAAATAAACCTATTTTAAGATGCTGCTGTGGCAGATGATGCTGCAGTCTTTAACTCTGCTGGCATTCAGAAGTTTGATGAGAAGTATGTGGGATGCCAGTGCTTTCAGAGCTGTTTGTTTTCACAAGTTGCAAAGCAAGTCCTACTGCCACCATCTGGTATTAGATGCTCCACGTGATTGTAATGGCTTAGGAGTAGTCACCATAGGGGGCTTTTTTGTCTCTTTGCTTCATTATCATTCATGGTGGAGAACCGATGGGTTTTTATCAGCTTTTAATTTTACTGTTCTTTATATGTATTACACTGTTTACCACAGCAAATAGATTAAGAATGAAGAATTACTGGGCTATGAAGTTACTCCATTTATTTATGGTCTTCTTGTAGTTAGATTGTGCACGAAGCCTTGATTTTATTTCACTTTAGGATCAGATTAATCTGTATGCAAGAAAGTGTAATTATCTTTCTCTGTTGTATACTAATTTTACCTTTTTCCAAAAAGAAAGTTTACTTTTGATTTCCAGAGGACATCGCTTACAAACTTCTGTTAGTAGTGAAATGGCAGACCTGGAACTCAGTCTCAATGTATGTGCATTAAAATAGCACAGCCACAATGTTTAATGACTTTAAAAGCAAAAACAACAAAAAAACCAGTATGTTAGACACGTTTTCCACTAACAACATTGTCTGTAGTGTCCTAAAACCATTTAAGTCTGTGTGTCCAAGGTTAGCAGTCTACAGCTGTCTCTTCTGTTGCTCTACTAAAATGTTGACACCTCATTTTTTACTTTTTTTAACCTTTAATGGTATAATGGTTAATTTGTAAAATTCCTGTATTTGACATTGTTTTTCTTTTTATTTTACTCCCTGCTTTTTGCATTCTCCTCTTTTTTTTTTCTCCCACCCTTCATTCCCATTTTTTATTATTATTTTTGTCTTGTGTTACCTTCTTTCCTTCTCTCCCTCATCCCTGCTATTCCTGCTGCTATAGCCTCACAGGCTGGGGAAGCTGGCCGAGCAGGTAGGGGATTTTCATGTTCCCTCAATACCCACCTATCAGCTTCCAACAGTGGGACAGACTAGAAATTGAGTCTGGAGATTTGGGGATTTTCAGATCCTTCTATGAAATTATAAATATGTCCAGTACAGCTTTATCTGGATGCAGGTTTCATCAAATATTAGCTGTCCATTGTAACTATTTCATTCACACTGAAAATAATAAATACCATAGTGACTGTCTTTGATTTTCAAACTTGACTGTTTCCATTATTTTGCAAATCAATTCAGATTTAGTTTTATTTTTAAAGATAACCAACTTTTCCTTGGTTTTGTTTTTTTTTTCTTTTTAACATTGCATATATTTCAAATAAGCTCTCCACTCAGCACTAGTCTGTTACACTGCTGAGTTTACTAGTAGACTGAAAATCGTGTCGTTAATAGCTAGAGAGGATTTTGTATCTTGTATTGTGTATAACAAGCTAAAGAGGCTAACATGCATGTGCAGCTCTATTACTCTTGTTCTCCTCTGGTGGTGGGTCACACTCAGTACCTGTACAGTAAGTATCAATTGGTAGTGGTAACTCCTTTCCCCTTTAGATACAAAAATCAGCTATTTGTGGATCTCTATTGCAATTTTTGGTGCTCAAAAATTGTGGAACCATCAGCCAGCATTGCAGAAATGTAAAATTTAGCCCTAGACATTCCTAATGTGAAGAGTTATACTCTATGATATGTCCCAAATGGGACAGAACTCACGGGGAGTTGATGTTGCCTGCTATTTTAAGTAGTAAACATCTAAATAACTGATAAAGGAGTTTATTCACCTGACGTTTACCAGGGTCAGCTGAATTCCTCTGCTGAAAAGAAAATTCCAGCGTTCCAGCGTGCCAAAATGAAATTGTGCTTTTCTTCTAGCTTTCTGCTTAGCAGTAGCATGAGGTATGCAGCAAAGAGCCCTAGCCTGGAGCATTGAGAATTCACATGATGTTCAGTGGTGATGAGTTTGAAGTTTTGGATAAGGGCAAATCATAGCAGGCTACAAAACTGCAGAAAAGCTGTGGGTGGAAAGGCCTAAAGACTGTATCATCTCTGCATGGAAGGAAACTAAAATTAGTCTGCCGCTTTTCAAGTAACTAAATATTGTGACATAAAGCAAGGATTTAAATTATGCAGTGGAAGACTGAAAAGGAACAGAATAATTGCTTACAGACCTTCAGTCCAGATTGGTTCATGTCATGCGTGCTACCTTTACTATCTTTAGCTTCAAGTATATTCTCTGTTGCATGTATGGAAGACTCGCAGTAAACCATGCTTCACATTCCTGGCCATGTGCTTCTGCCATTAAAACTGTGTCTCCTCAGCGATTTCCGCCTTCCTTTATATGGCAAAATGTGTTTAACATTTTTTGTATGTATCCATGTGCTGATTACTTGGCCTTTTGTAGCAAATAAAACCTATGTTGACATGTGTTGGTTAAGTAGTTTGACTGCTTGGTGTTTTCCTGAACGCCCAGGTAACAAGTACCTGACGGTAGGTATGTTTCCCAGTGCTTGTTCTGGTTCTGTAAAGCTGAGCTTTGATTGATGAACAGCTTAAATATAGCTTGTCATTTGATGAGCATAATCAGCACTGAAATGAAGGTTCGGTTATTTGGGGGGTAAAACTCTTTTCTCCTCCCAGCCTTCAGGTTCTGATTAGCTGATGTTGTTGTTTACAGGGGACATCTGGACCAGATCCCACCACAGTGTATGTTGATATGAGGGCACTGAGGCATGACAGGTCGGAACCACCTTTTTCTTTTTCTCTAATACACACAATTAACAGAGTTTCTAGCAAGAAAACTACTTACAGCGGACCTCATGGACCCCGGAAACCTTTGTCATTCTCATTTTGTGCTAACTCCTACCAGCAAGCATAGACATTCTGTGATGCTGTGCTAGTTAGTTAGTTAGTTAATTTTACGGCTGATAACCTGAAGCATATGACATCACCACTGCAATGTTTAACAAGATTCACTGCCTTTATTACCATCAGGATTTCATGACACTTGTATTCAGGTGGTGGACCCAAGCCAGTCCATAAGAATTGGAGTCCTATTGGGCCTCTTAGCTTCACAGAGGTGTTTCTGTTGGGTTGGCAGCTCTTAGCCAGGGGGGGAGACCACGGGGGAGGTTTGCTGAAGTTCTTACTGCTGCAGGACCATGAGGGGATGGCGTATTGGCTTCAGCCACTGTGAGCAACCACATTCTGTATTTGTGGGTATTTTTCAGTTTCATCTCTAGAGTTAGATCTGTACATAAGAAGTGAGAATTAAAATTTACCACTTAGGGATTGGAGGGAAACTTGAGATTTCAGGTGTAACTTGTAAAAATACCCTTGCACATATATCTCAGTTTTCCAGTCCTCTGGTCAAAATGATAGCAGGAGTCTCTTTATAAAACTGTAACAAAACAAAAAGTTTTCTATGAACTCTGGAAAAGAACATTTAATTAACAGTCCTGGTTCCCTTTAAAAAATCATTATACAAATAGGGATTTTTTTTCTGTTCTTTTTCTTTCATCCTTCTTAAAAGCTTAACAGAGAATTTGCTTCCCTTAGGTGAATACTGACTTTGGCTATATCAAAGTGGCTCACTCAGCTCTCAGAGTGCAAACCTCAGGGCACTGCAGGCCCAAATTACCCTCTGGGTAGTTAAGTCAGGTACACATACAGATATTTGCTTGTTGCACGTGGAGTTTGGCAGGTGGAAGAAAGGAACTGCAAAATACTTGACTCACCATTTCTTTATTCCTTTTGCACACAATGTTACCAATAACACTTATGTTTGATTTGTCCTTTGTAATTAAAACTGTCTGCGTAACCCAGGCACAGAAAATTGGTGTTCCTGGCCCAGCAACTGCAGTCCATGGTCATACTCAACCCAGAAAGGAAAAAGCCTTTTCTACAGAAAGAGAACTTAACATTCACAGTTAGTTAAAATTATAAATAGTAAAAATAAGTGTATATATAAAGGAATTTACTGTTTATAAAAGTTGCACAAGCCATGGGTGTACTATTTCCCTGCCTTAGCATGTCATTGAGAAGTAGGCATCATTATCGAAATCAGACTTTGCAGTGTGTTAATTTATATTTAGTGACTAGTTCTACAGAACATAAAAGATGATTCGCATATCATGGTAATGTAGATTTCAATTTGATGGATTAAAGCTGTGCCTCATTTACCCAATCCTGTGGAATTTAGAATTAGATTCATGGGTCATAAATTAGGGGAGAAAACAACTTTATTTGACATAGTCTCTTCACACTTGCTGCTTCTAATCATTTTAGGAGAACTGACTGTCCCTATTACTTAACAATAACTGAAAGACTGCAGTACATAGTTGTGAGACTGTGTACTAACAACCCACTGAGTCTTTGCAGGCCAGCCAGTCCCCCAAAAATATGAAAAATTTACACTGTACACTTAATGTGAGAAAATGTTTTTCATAATTTATATTGTAGAATGCGTTTTCTAAAGTTTGAAAAAGTCTGAATATAATTTTTTTTTCTTTTCATGATAACACTTTCTAGTTACTTCAAAAAACAGCTGTGGTTCATCTGAAATTATTCAAATCCTATTCATATCTATAAAAAATAGTTTGAATACAACTATTTCAAACTCATCTGGTATTTGCACACTTCACAGCTTAGGAAAATGTCATTTTTTTATAGGAGTTTGGATGAAAATACCTGTGCTATGTAAAATCTGTGTGGATATCTAGGGGAGTTGGTAAACCATACAAGCTGTTTCCTCCCATGTCTCCCTGGATTTGCATGACTTACTTCTTAGGTCAGAGTGGTGCTTTTCAGACACATTTTTGTGTGTGCCTCTGTGTGGTTTTGAGCTACCAGCCCACTGTTTTAGCTGCTGGGACTCTGGCCATAGTACTGGATTAACCTGGAGGTTCAGGAAACTTGTACCAAGGGATGCAACCACTTGGTCAGTGGCTGCCATCTGTTCTGATACTGGAAAAAGACTTGACTGCCTGACTGTGAGCATCTAGTGCAGTTCTAGATGGTACAGGTACTCCAGCAGGGTCTCCCATGTAGCTTTTGTTTTATTTGCTAGCCCTAATGAGATGTCCCAGGCACCCTGTGCTGTCTTAAGTGGCATTAGATACCTTTTTTTGGAAATCGAATAGCAAAAAAGCAAGAATATACAGCTCTGGCTTGCTCTTGGTGACAGGACACCAGTATTGCTGTACTCAGCATCTTCCTGATTTTCTAAAAGGCAGAGTGTCCTCAGGATGGCCAAGAGAGAGTGAGCAAAGACAGGCAAGCCCCACACGGGCTTTTAATAGAAAAATCAGGAGACTCCTTAGTTCGGATGATGTGCCCCTGCACTGCAGTGCCGTGCAGTTTAGAGGGGTTAACTCAGGTCCTAAAGGCACTAAAGGGAGGTGGATTAGGTAGGCGGTGCCACGTTCCTGTCCTGCTGTGCCCACGGGCATCTGCTGCACAACTCCAGGCTTGAGCACCCTGTCAGGTCATTGCTGCATCTCTCTGCCTCTGGGAAAGCAGTTTTATTCTTCTTCCCCCCTCAAAGACGAAAAATGAATAGGATAAATATATACATATTCTCGGCCTGCTGTCTGAAGCACTGGTTTTCGGATCATTCCATCGTCATATTAGGCCAGGCATGTTCTCCTCTGAAAGCCTCTCAAGTGCTGAAGCACAAGATACCTAAATATGCCAATAGCTGAGAAGTGCTTGGAAGTTAAAAGAGAGAGCACCTTTTCTCATCATACCAAAACACCCTACACTTGAAAGATGTTGGCTTTCATAGTATTTGCAGCCATTTGTACCAGTAAAGATATAAATTTAAAGCCCAAGCATCCCTTTTATCCAGGTTCTTCTAAAACAATATGCACATTTAGAAAATTAAAAATGTCTAGAAAATATATGTATCTGATGTTAGCATAAACATTTCATAGCCTCCTCATCCTTAACAACAGGTTAGTTCTTAGTGGAAAAATTATTTATTGGCAAAACAAACTAATTCATCAAACTGAGAATAGACCTCATCATTCTAAAATAAATCTTTCTTTCGCCGGGCAAAAACATTTTTAATTGTTCTGCAGCAGATTAGACTGGATTTTCAAATGTTTCAATACATTTGCCAATATCCTAAACCATATTTTTTTAGAGTCATTCAAAGATATTTTCAAAATGTTACAGTTTTAATCTGCCAGTTTAGATTTTGACATTACCTTGAATTTGAAGCCTAAGCTGGTATGAATAAGGAATCATGAAAAATTCTGAAATACTTTGAATTTTTTCTCAGCGTTTTAACATAGGAATTTCTTTTTCCTGTGTATCTGTGTCTTTTGTATTTTAAATGTTGTATGGAGGATTTGCTCAGAAATTTTAAATAGTGTGCTGAAGGATCCATCTTGTGATGGCTGAGAGAGATCATTGGTCTTCTCCTAAAGTTTAAATTTTATGCAAATCTTGTAAGGTTAAACATCCCTTTGTACCATAATATTCTCTTCTATAGCAAAACCTTATCCATAAAGAAAAAAAAAAACAAACACTATTCTGCCCTAAGTGGAGCAAGGAAAAAACTATTTTGATATCAGAGTTTATTTTAAAAGGACAAGAAAAATACCAAGATGTATTTGTGTTCAAGTTATTAATTTTTGAGTCTGGCTGTTATTAAATGTGTACCTTGTGATATCCATATTCACTCATTTAAATACTCCACACTCTATGATTAGAACAGTTATTTTAACCTGATTACCCTCTCTATTTATTAAGCAAGCAGTCTGTGGAGCTGTACAAATAGGTGTCTTCTTATGTGGTCACTGACATCTTCTTGGATTGATGCAAATTAGTGTATATCTTTAAAAAAGTGGCCTTGTATATATTTAATTCATTAGCAGACTCGATTTCTTAGGAAGTCATTCATACATTGTGCTAAGCCTAATTTTTTGGTTTGGATTTTGGGGGGTATTCAGAGACCTCTGAATGTCCTTCATTGTCTTCCTGACAAAGGTGATTTAAGAGGATGGAAATTCTGAACCTCATTCCCCAAGCAAAGAGGGAACACTTGTAGCGTTTCAAAGATATGAGAAAACAGTTACTTGGGATTTACTTTTATAGATTGCTTATACACTGAGCCCAGACTCAAATCCAGGCTCTGTCAAAAGGAATCAGTTAAGGCATTGGCTGCATTTTAATATATTCCAGCATTTCAGACTTCACGCAGGAGCAGAAAAATAGGCTTTTATTCTGGATGTCAATTGATTATCCTTCTCCTCTGTATTTTACTGAAACTTTCATGTTTTGTATACATTGCTTTGGGTAATACCAAGCAACAAAGCCACAGGAGCTTTGTTTTTTTCTTATTCTCAGACGCTTCATCTACCTTGAAAAATACTCTTATTACAGGGCTACCAGACAAAAGAACTACTTAGCTGAATTGTTGGCTAGGCTGTAGCCACAGCACTGCTCTGTAGCACAGTCAGGCTGTGGAGTAGAACCATTTTATAGTCACGTAGTAGGGAAAAGAGATGGGGGAAAGTGTGTCAGAAGGAGACATACCAATGGCAAGTGACAGTAAAATAGTTACCTTCTGTGAAACTTTAATTGATTAATCATACTTGAAAGCCAATGGTAGCAAAAGAGGAACTTCTAAGAGTGTTCCCCTGACACCAGGGAGCAGGGCTTTTCCAGTTCTTTTCCAGCTTACAGAGCCCAGTAACAGGTTAAAAAAGATCACAGTCCTCAGTTATTCACTGTGGGGGAACAAAGGGGTAGTTAAAATTTATTGTTACGCTCTTTGACACACAGCCACCCTTTCCCTTGCACAGAGATTTGGTAGGGAAATGCTGTGGAGTGTTTTGAGGTGTAAAGTGCTACATACCCAGCAAACTGTTCAAAACATAGACCTCCCATATCATCAACCTCCAAATGATTTATAAGCAATAAGGTCATTTTGCAAATGGAGTTGTCAAGTGCTACCTCCAGCAGTGCCCTTCTGGACATCCTGAGCTTCAGAGTTCTCCTATGGTGGCCCCAGTTCCAAGTTTCACACGACCCATGCTTTTTTTTTGAGATTGACTGTTGCTTCAGCTGTTTGGGGTTTTTCTGTTATCACAGAAACAGTTTCTTTCATGGAAGTGAAAAGACTTCCACCCCTATGAAGTCAGTAGAAGTAACTCAGTTGAGAGGAGGAGGACCTGAGGTCTTTAAAATAAAACCCGAGTCCCTCAAAGATATAAATATGATAAGAAATGATACAGTTTGGTTTTGAGGACCCTTTGTAGAAATGCCTGGCTTTTAGGCATTTTGCCATTAACTTGCTGAGTCTCATTTATGAGTTTCAGCTGTTTGTCATGGTACTGCCAAAACCCTCCTTCATGTTTTTGCTCAGGATAAGATATGGCCTTGGCATTTTAGCAGCATCTTGTTTTCTTTCTGCCATTGAAACACTGCTATCTCAAAAATCCCCTTGGCACAGTTTCGAATATATGGAAAACAAGTCTCCCAGAAAGAAAGGTTAATTTGGGCTGTTAAGCATCATATGAACACTTTCAGTTCTGACTTCTCTAAGTCCTGGTCTCTCTAGAGTGGAGGAACAGTTCTTGCTGTTCCTGAGTGCAATGGGAAGTGAACCCAGGGACTTGTTCAACCTCACTGCACTGAATAGTCAGTGATTAGGAATAAAGCTGATGACCTGGGAAACTGAAGAGGAGAAAATATTGTTTAAGAAATTACTCTGTTTCTGCATGAGGATCCAGAGTTATAACAAAATTTGTAAAGATACCTGTTTAAGGACCTGTTTCATTTATTCAGGCATAACACAACTCCTGGTTGCAGGGCAGGAGAAACATCCAGTAACTATGGGGGTGGGAGCCCTACAAAGTTATTTATGTGCTTTCTAAGGCATGATTACCAGCTATTGAAGTATTTCCTCCCTTGAATAGGTCTATTTCTTCCTTGATAGAGTCATCTTCAAGGGATAAGTATGCTATGACTTTAGTGGAACAGGACGATCAGAGTTGGCTCTAAATATGGGAGAGGATGTTGGTTTAGCGTGCTTTAACTACAAATCAAGAAATTCCAGTGATATATCCCTGGAGGACTTAGGGGAAAGAGAATACTGTTGTGTGTACTAAGTAAGACAAAGACAAAGGGAAAACAAAAAGCCACAGCTTTCCAGGAACGTAGGTGTACTGCAGTTGTACATTTGTGTTAATGTCTGCAAGTGCCATTTACATGTTATTCTTCAAGTAAAAGAACTAAATGGGAAATGTTTCCATTTTTCTTTGTTTTTACAAAGCAGTTTTTAACTTCCCAATAATTTTACTGAAATTATTAAAATTCAGTAAATTACGGGGAATTTTACTGCTCATTAGATTTTCAGCTTATTAAAATACACTACTGTATGTATTCCTTAAGAGTGCCTGACACTTAAAAAAAAAAAAATGGATTCCCCATTTCTGGGTGTACTGAGCTTCTTTGGTGTTGTAGGTTCCTCAATCAGGCTTCTCATAGAAGCTGAGAAGTGATAAAACTATCTGGCTGCTCACATTTCTGAGGCAGATTTCTTATGAAGTCTTCCTCTTGTTTCCTGCAAGCCATACTTCTTTCTTTTTCTCTCCCAGAATTTGTCATGAGTCTAGCTGTAGAGATACAGGAGTGTCTTAGTAACATGCAATTTTCTTTCTTCCATTTTCTTCACAAATAAAATGTATTATGTATTTGATTTTTACAGACAATGTATTCTGAAACACAGCCTCATTTTCCTGCATTTTTTCCCCATCTTTTCCCTCATTTTGCTCTATACCTCTAATGGAACGCTAAATAGTGACTATTTAAAAATGCCAAAAGTGATCAACATTTGCTTTTTCAGTAGTGGAGGAAAAAGTGCTGTTTTCCCATACTGCTGCCTTAGAGTGCATTTCACAAGGCATCTGCTTTGGAAGAAAAAATATTTAATGAATACATGTAAAATTTGGAACAAGCCTTTGTAGCTTCTGCAGACCTGGACACAGAATGTAGTGTGTTATAAAAGGTGGAGCTTCCTAAGTGCTCTCCAGCCCTCTTTGCTTCCCCCTCTTCTCTTCCAGCCTTGGCAGGAGTACAGGGCTTTTGCCATCCCACATGCTGTCAGGTTTTTTGTGACAAATAATTCAGCAGAGGGTGCTATGCTGGTGGTTACCCTTGGGAAATGGGCTCTGTCACCTTTGGACCCACTCCAGCTTTCTAGCTTCAGGCACTCATTTGGCTCCTGCTGTCAGTAAAGTCTCTGGCTGAAGGAATACTGAATGGTTAGGCTTGGGAAGGAGAGCTCTGAACAAAAAAAGCATCCTTTATTTATGTAAGGATAGGCCACTTACTTGGTTAGAGATCCTCTTAAATGACTCCTTTCAATAGTCCTTAATATCTTGCCTCAAGCCTCACGTACCCTTTTTCATATGACATATATTAGGGGTGTCTGTTTGCAGAGGATGGTTCGCTTAAGCAAGGAGTCTTGAGAAGCTCAGAGAGATCCCAGCAAGTCTCCTGTGACAGGACTTTGCCTTTTCAGTACCTGCAGGTGTAGAAGGCACTGTGGCACCACTGACCTTTTCTTCAGTGTGCTCATCTGCAGTTTTGATTCAGCTGGAAAAATAATTCCATGTGATGTTGTTCCATGCACAGGAAATTTCCTTGGTTGTTGTTAAGGAGAACTTTCTACAAGTTCTTCCCCAAAAATGCAGGGTGAGTCAGCGGGTGGTAGGAATTTTGGAGGTTTTAGCAAGATAAGGGGACAGATTAAAGAAAATTATTTTATTTCAGAAATTCCACCTTTGATTACACTGCGTGAATGTAGAATATGAATATTTCATTGGCAAGGATAAAATAGGTTCCATAATTTGCTAACAGCAAATACGCTAATTCCATTAGTTGAGGACATTTTCAGATCCCAAGTTCATGATAATGAAAGTTTTCCCTGTATGTGGAGTCTCTTTCTCTCAATTAAAACTGGGAAGACAAAGGATTATGAAATAGAAAAAGCATATTGCATTAAACAGAATTGTCATATCACAACTGTTGTTATGAAAAGTGCTGTAAAAACAATTAGTGATAAACAGCATGTCCTGAGAGGTTTGTAATCTGAATAAAAAGGATAACAGCTGAGAGCAGCATTATGCCTGATTTTGCAAATATGAATCTGAAGCACAGAGAAAGGTGATGCTGTGCCTGGTGGGACTCAACAAGGTAGGAAACCAAATTCTTCAGAGCCCTGGTCCACTGTATGCCCTTGAAATAGTTGCAAATTGTGCTTTACACAATGTGCACAGTTAAACAAATCTGGTGCGTGATGAAAACTAAACATTTCAAAGTACTTCCAGGCTGAAAACAGACATAAACATTACTTACTTTTTTTACATATTCCCATAGTCTTTTATGATAAAATTGTTGTTGCCTTTTTAAATCTGTGAAGCTTTGAGTATTCCCTTCCTGAACCAGAGTTCCTGCATCATTTTGATCCCTTTGCAGCTTTCCGAAATGTCTTAAGTTGTTGTGTAACCTTTCCTGCTGCTTTGTTCAGTCGTCTGAAGAACTGGAAGCTATTTGCTTTTGACCTCAGGGAATTTGGCGCATGAAGTGCAGTTTAGGTTTTTAGTGAAGTATTTCTTACATTAAAGGAAGTGACTTAGTGCTAATTCTTGCTGATTATCAAATGAACAGGATTAAAGTATGTCCTAGACATACAGAAGATCAAATGGCTGTTCATTTTGTTGGTTGAAGTTTGCCTCAATCCAAAAGTCCCTTTTTCAGTCTCAATTGTATTGATCTGTTATCTGAATTTATCATGTTATGTGAGAAAAACTGCTCTGAGGAAATCAGGATGATGCAGGAAAACTTCTTCATTATCTGGATTTTCCCTTCAGCCTACATGTTCAGCTGGGCAATTTTCCTACTTTTCTGATCTGGTTACTTGAACCGTGTATGTCATTTTGGGAGGCAGAGCTTATGTTCTTTGATCCATATTTCCATTTCTTGGTACAGTGAGCTACTTGACTTGTTAATTCTGGAATAGCTTATGTAGAAACAATTAATTCTTTGAGTAAAGAGAAGATGCACTGAAAGTCCTGAGCATCAAAGAGCTCTGACCCCAGTCCAGGATCCCATTGGTACCTACAGTGCCCATCCTTCTGACTACGGAAAATGAGAACAGGCTGCATCAGCCCTTTCCCACCATCAATCTTACTCAGGCACCATCTCAGCTTTGGGCACGATATAGCTGAAAGATTTGTTGGTGGCAAAGAGTTCCTAGTCCTTTGAGTCAGAACTGGAAAGTGACTGTGCTGTGGATATAGCAAGATAAAGGATCTCTGACATGAAATGCCTTGCAATTAGATCTTGGTTATAATTTCTGGTGAATTAGCTGGTTGTCTTTTTTTCACCAGAAAAGACCATTGTGTTGAATTCAGAAGAGTCAGTTTTGACAGATCTTTTTCAGCTTAAGGAAAATTCGGAATATTCAGAGTGATCAAAATACATTAACTTTTGAATTTTTGCTTGTGATGGTGGTTAAAGCATTTTCAATTTGGAAAGTTAATTAACCTAATTTCAAAACAAAGCAAAACACCTGATACATTAAACATAAATTACCTTTTTCTGACCTGGCACATTTTTTCAGATTCCATTTACAACTTCTGTGCATATTTAACTTCTTTTGTTCCGGTTTAATACACAAAAATTTTCAAAACATCGATTTCTTTCAGGATAAGAAAATATCCACTTTTTCCCCACAAGCTTATTTTCTAATGTTCATCACATCCTACCTGGTTTCCTCTAGCCTTTCCTCTGTTGCTGAAGGTTTTCAAGAGTGGCAGCATCCCAAAACAGCCACTGAAAGAAATCAGAGTGCAAAATAGCTAGTAGTAAAGAAACCAGAGTTGGGCTTCCAAGCTGTTATAACTGCAAAGTAACACGGTGTGAAGACAGACCACTGCAGGCAGGAGGAAGGGTCAGTGGGGTAGGCAGAGAAATTCAAGCTGGAGACAGTGGAAGGTGCAGTGCTCCAGTGCTCAGGCCTGGCTGACAGAAGATGCTGGCACATGGGCAAGGAGAGGAGGGCAGTTGCCATGGCTCAGCTTGAGGGAATGGCTATAAAGCAAGGAAAAAAGCTCAAGATGTTGGGTTTGGCCAAGTGTTAGGGTAAAAGTCAATCTCTTCAGCTTGAAAAAAGGCCATGCTGGAAGTAGCTCCTTGAATTGGACATGGAGAGGTAGTTTGAAATAACAAGAGGAAGCTAAGACTCGTTCATGCCAAGCATTGCAGAGTAAAACAGGCTCCTGGATTTGAAAGAAATTCAGCTGAAAAATAAGCTCTGAAGGGAAGTGGAAGAAGCCCCATCATTTGAAATGCTGTAACAGGAGCAGACAAAGCACTCAAAAGTGCACTGCAGGGAGCAGTCTTTTTTTGGCAGGGAGCAAGACTTGGATGACCTCATAGCTTCTTTCCATCTCTATTAGAATCACAGAATCCAAAGTCTTTCTCAGAGCCACAGCACAGCCGGCTTTGAAGGATTGCCCACATTTGGCATCGTAGCGTTGGTCGGTACCACTCCGCACACGCCAGCCCCTGCAGATTCCCAGAGCAATACTTAATAGCTCTGCTGACAAACTCTCTGATTAGTGCGAAGTAATAGCAAGCTGTGCAGTGTATTTTGGAGAGTTTTCATCACCGAATGGACCAGATCTAAAAAGGAGCGTAAACAAAATTTGCAGTTTCATGTAAGATAGTTGGGCAGAAAGACATAGTTTCTCTATTTTGGTAGTCCTTTGCTGCACAGGAATTACAATGCCTGGTTTTGTTCTGAACTTAGATTTCGTTCATGCTTTTCTATAGTAAGTGTTTGATTTAAAGATGAAATCTGTTCAATATATTAAGTTGTAGCAAGAAAAGAAGTTTGGCACATGCTGGCTGTGTAGCTGCCTTCCCTATTAAATCCCAGTAGCCAGACTTTGAAACAGAGGCAGCTTTCTCAACTGTACAGATCCAGTGAGCGGTTTTTTTAAGGAAAATTTCTTAGGAAGCAGTGAAAAAAAATTGTGAAAAATATACTCTTATATACTAGTCTATGTAAATATTAGAGATTCATTGCATATTATCATTTCTTAGAGCTTTGCAATAGTTAAAAAATTCCTAAACATCTTCTGTGTCTCCCATCCAATGAGACAATTTGGCGGGAGAGAAACCCCGTGTCTGCCCTAGATTGGGTCTCTCATTTATGCTTTCCCTCTCAGCTTGGCTGCAAACCACCAGAAGGTGCAAAAGTAGCTTTCACGCCCAAGGGCAGCATGTTTTCTCCCATCCACTTGATTTTCAGGCTCTATGCCCTGTCTGGCTCTACTGCCATGTTCTCCTCTGCCCTTCCCAGCAAGACTTGAAGACAGCAGAGAGAGCGGGAAGGCTCTGTACTCACTTTGTAAGAGATTGTTTTCACTCCCAACAAAGAATGGCTATAGCACTGTAGAGAAACAGGACTTGCCCTTTCTGGACCTCAGCTGCCTGGGAGCATGTTATGATTGTTTGTGAATTTGGAGAGGGTTTGCTAACATTGTCCTAAGGAGGCTGTAAGGAGGTGTTGTTCTTAAGGGTCTGATGGGCCCTGTGCTCTGCGTTTTTAGTTTGCCTACCAGACCAGCCTTGATAGTGCTGCTGTTTGCTTAAGAGGGAAGCAAAGAAGTTTTCAATCATGTCTACTGTCTGTGTTTGTCAGTGGAAAAATGGAAATCTCCCAGGGAAGAGTGGGAACAATTGAATTATTTTATGCTGAGGCACAGTAAAACTCATTTTAAAAAATATTGCCTAATACCCATAATTTATTCACAGTATCTAGTCCCAGTAGAGTTAATAAGACAATTACAGACTTAAAATTAAGTATGTGCATAAGACCTGGTAGCATCAGCATCTCATGTTTTACTTATATTTTTTTTAATTCTTCATGGCAAAATATCTTTTGGTTTTTTTGGATTTTTTTAGAGGTTTAACAGCATGTTCCCAAACGGATTATGAGCTCAGATGAAACTTTTTAAAAAGGAATCCAAGGTTGTGAGTGCTAACAGGGCCCTTGCAGAAAACCTCCAGGAAACGCCGTTTCTATGTTTAGTGCATTGCCGTGAAAACTGTAGGGATGTGAGGTGGTGAGCAAAGAGTGGGAGAGGTTTAACAGAGCTGGAAACTGAGAAATTGCACCTTCTGGATCATCATGTGCTAAAAAATCAGACAAGGTTAAATGAAATAGGTGGAGAAGGGAACTAGAAGGGTATGCTAGTGATAATAAGAACAAGAAGGGAAGTACAGATGCTGAAAGCAAAGAGGAGATTGTCAGATTTATGGCTGTTCATTCATTTCCAGTAGTCCAGTCCACTGACTATTGAAAACTTTATTATATGTGATTTTTGCTAGGCCTGGCATTCAGCAACACTTCATTAAGAGGCATGTCTTAATGATGGAAAGGGAACAAAGGCCAGCAGTGTCTCTGTGCAGCTGGATGGTTCTGACATACATTTTTCCTGCCCCAGAGGTTTTTTTGCTACTGTTATCCAAACAGAATTGTCTTTAAACCTATCTTAAATTGTACAAAGTACTTTCTGACCTTTGTTACACCATCCTTCTGCTTATACTTGAGGGTTTTTTAATTGTCCTTTTTTAAAGATTATTTCTATCTGACAAACATTTGTAAATAATAGGTCAGATAACTCTGTTGAAGGAGGTACCAAGTGGTTGAGATGATGACTAGTTCTGACCTGTCTGCAAATATCTGTCACAAGATCGGAGATGTCAGTTGTTTGGAAAAACTGAGTTCAAGGCATTTTCTGTTTCTGCACGAATACAGATTTTACAGAACAAGGATACATATGCAAAGGCAGAAATATAGAGGCATTAGTAACAACTGATTTTTGCAATATTTGATTTCATTTCAATATGCACAGAGTTATTTTTAAAATTTTTCTGAATACTCCTAAATATCTATGATTTGGCTGCCATTCAAACAGCAGCACAAGTGTGGCTGATGTAGGTGTACCCTTTATAGAGTATCATTAATTTAGCCTTGCACACCCACCTTCTAGTGAAGCTCCAGTGGGCTGGGTTTCTGCTGCCCTCTATCCCTGTCCCTGAATGAACAGATGGATGTTGTAGCCTCACTGCTTTTGCCCTGAATCCAGTGGGGGCCCTACTGCTCCTCAGCCGGTGGGGGGCTCAGCAGAAAATGTAGAAAACACAGGCACTTGTGCACATCTGTAAACAACAGTGTAAAACAAGGACAGCGTAACATTAAAGGTAACACACAAAAGTGGCAATTAGTGCTTCAGGCTCGGTCTGGGAGTTCTGTGGCAGGTGAACAAATGTTGGAAGGTGGTTCCTGTTACACACCTTGCAGGTCAGGCTGCAGCTGCCTAATTGTGCCTGCTCCAGGCAGTGTCCCTTGTAGGGCACTTTACACGCTTCTTGTCCCAAAAAGACTTGGAGAAGCAGTCTGAAATTGCAGAGTATTTGGGTTGTATCTTTCTGTTAGTGCAAGGAGCCGTTCACACTGACGTGCTACATCTCAGGGCTTAGCCCTGCCCCATCCATAAAGGTTGAGAGACCTCCCAGAACTGTGGTTAGAACACTATTCATTATTTCTGCCTTGACCTCAACAGTCCCAGCTTTTATAGAAGACTCTCAGAGCAAAGAAATAGTGGGGAAAAAAAAGAAGGAAAAAAAAAATACAATCTTTTTCCATCTCCTTTATGTTTAGGGTCTGAACTTGCCAAAGCTTTGTTCTTCTCCAAAGGGACCTCTAGCTGAGGTCTCTCTGTGTCTCATCCCTCCTTTCCCAAACTGAGTACTGAGGTACTCCAGCTATAAAAAGATCTCAAAACAGTCCAGGAAAGATCTGTGGTGGCTGCTCCTAACACACTGCGGTTTTATGATCAGCTTGACTGGATCCGGGTTTCCACCTATCTGCTCCTAGCTATGTCTTCTTGTCTTCTGATGTTGTGTGTTTACCTTTTACAGGGTTTGCTTTTAGGAATCTTGTACTGTTTTGGGGTGTTTGTTTTTTTCTTTCTAATATCAAGAGCTGAGGGGAGGAAGGAGGTAAGAACAGCAGTTTGGACACAAGTCTGGATTTAGCTTGGTTAAGTGGATCATGATTAACGTTTGGGAGTGGGAAGTTTAAGGTTGTCATGATTGTTAGAACTTTTAAGATCTTTACATAGGATACAGGAATGCATAGATGTTACCACATTTTCTTTGCCATTTACTGACTGAGATCGTCAGCTATTTGGGGACTTGAAAGTCTCTTTCACTCTAACCTGCTGAGTACTTTTGTACAGTTAAATGAGGAATTTGTTTCCAGACCATCATACCACTGAAGGAAAGATGACATTCCTGTTCCTTTAGCAGGAAAATAAGTTATCTAAGAAAGAAAGAGACAGGACCAGAAAGCCACACTCAGAGAGAGGGTCTGACCTCAGCAGAAATAACATTTTTCATTAAATTGTTTTTTTTTAACATTAAAATGTTTATCAACCACTGTCCATTGAAAATAATTAAAAGATTGCAAGTGCAGATTTGAAGCTGAGGCCAGGTTACGAGTTATTTTGATATGATTTTGATTTTAACCGTTAGCTACTTGTGGAATGTGGTTGCTCACTCAGCTCACATGCTTTTGTGTTTGTGCCCTGGCTTTTATGATGTTCCTGTGGGAAATCAATATTTTAGATCCCTCTTGTCATGAATAAATTTGTGCATGGAATTCCATTTACAAAAGTCTATCAAAACCAAATAAAAGGCACCAACTACATTTGAAGAATTTATTATTTAAGAAAACGTTCACACACATCTTTTTTTCATTATTTCCCCAGCCATAAGTCTTGACTAATATTAAATATTGAGTCTGATTATGTTCTACAGGATATAAGCTCCATCTCTTCCAGAAATAACATTAAACTCTGCAACCATTAACCATTCCTTTTAGAAATAAATGTTAATGAAAAGCAAATAAATGCAACCATGTATTATCCCTATTATTTTACATGTATTTTACAGAGTTCGTTTAGTTGAAAGAGGATCTCCACATAGTTTGCCTCTCATGGAGTCAGGAAAAGTAAGTACTGAAAGCAGATTTAAGTGTAGCTTCCATGACAAATGTTTTTGGTAAATATCTCACTCTTCAAACAGCCAGCACATGTGCCACTAGTGCAGGCAGTCCTGTCGATGTAGACCCATCTCCCCTGAGAACTGGTTTGAGATGACCAGCACTGTACTCATGGGCTACTGATCAGCTCAGAGGGACTGTCCCTCCTGGTGGCATCGCCATGGAGAGAGGACACAGGACCAGCTCCCAGAGATAGGGGTGCTGCTCTCAGCTCTGTCCCTGGCTGCAGTGTCTGGCCATGTGCTGGTGACCAAGATCTACAGCTACGTGTGCTCTGCCTTTGGGAGGAAGAAGAGGTGCCATCAGTGCTGGAGCTCCTGATGGCTCTTGATGCTGCGGATGCTCACCTAAAGCTTTCTCTCCATAGCTCTGCAAACATTCATGGTCAGAGAATGCTCCCTTTTCTATTTTAGTGTTTAGCATCCATCTCTGTAGGGGCTGAACGTCCATTACATAAGGTCATTAGCAGGTCGTCGTTCTGCAGAGTTTGCATGATGCTCTTGACTTTTTGTTTCAGGCCAAATTTTCATGTGGGTAGCGTTGGGGGGTGTTGTCTATCTCAGTATGTACTCTCAGAGAGACTGGAGCCATTTGGTAGGGTTTTTGTACCGTAGATGAACATTTGATTGAGGAGTTTTTATTGAGGGAACAGCTTTCACAAAGAGAAGTTTTGTCACATTTCCCAGATATCTCAGAACTTATTATATCTATGGACTATTTTAATTTTTTATGTAATAAGTCTACTTTAACTTCTTAAGGATTTTCTCTAGTTTTTAATGAAGGTTCTTTGGGGACAAAGAGTCAACATACAGTTGCATAAGCTGGTACCTGCTTTCTTACATGTTTTCTTTCAATAGATCCTCCCAGGAGTGCGTATCATTATTGCTAATCCAGAAACAAAGGGACCCTTAGGAGATTCTCATCTTGGTGAGGTGAGTCATGAGAACTTGAACTTTGTATGCTCTGAACTAAATTGCAGAGGTAAAGCTATTCTCATGCATGCTAATGATTTCCTATAATACATCTTATCAAATGTCCAGTTAAGAAAATAGTACTGAATTGTACTGATCTTTATAGTATATAAAGTGCGGAGCATAATATTTGTATCATTATTAAAATTGTGTCATTATTAAAATTGTTAGTAACACACTTGATAAGTACCAAAAACAAAAAATGAAAAAATCCGCCTTTGCTAACTGTATTTTATACTTGGTGCTTTGCTAATTCTGATGGAAACTTACATGAAAAGTAAGTTTATTGATTAGTCTAATTTCAGCTAGATGGTTTTCTAGTGCCGTTCTCCATAATCATTGTGCTTCATCGCACTGAAGGATTCTCATTAGCTGAATTGAGCAAGGCTATATGTTTTTTCAAATTTATTTTGTTTTTCTAGAGTGAGAAAAAAATGTTGTCTTCAAGCAGTTAAAAATCTAGTTAACAAAATGAATAATATGTTTAGTCATAATTAAAACTACAATCTAATTTGAGAGTTTCTGTAAGATTTCATTAATTTGGAATCATACACATTTTCATGAATCCTTCCCCATAGGCAAGGGTCCCAGGCCTTCACCCTTTAAAGTAGTCTGTCTATCTGGTGTTCAAGGAGAATGCTCTGTTGGGGTAAATATACTGAACCAGGACGGGGGGGACTATGGAAAGAGCACTGTGGTCGATGGGCCTTTCTAAAAATTGCCATAACCACGCAGATCTCAGCGCAGTCTGGGCCCCTCCAGGAGGCTGAGCAGGTCTTTGTGTAACCTGGGGCCAGAGGGCTGCAAGGTGGGTGTCCCCACAACCATGAGTGTCCCTCTTTGGCATGGCTCAGAGCTGCAATCCGACTTCAGCAAGGTTGGACTGGGGTCTCTGTGCCTAAAACTAAGTCACTTAAGAATTCAGAAACTGCATTAAATGGCATTTATAGTATTTTCTAGCTATAACTAAAAATACGTGTGTCAAGAATTTTCTGTAATGCTTCATTCTCGAAAGCTGCTTTAATTAATACCAGTATAATTGCTTTTAACTTAGATATGGGTTCACAGCACTCACAATGCCAGTGGGTATTTTACCATCTATGGAGATGAATCTTTGCAATCAGACCATTTTAATTCAAGACTCAGCTTCGGAGACACACAGACTATTTGGGCTCGAACTGGCTATCTGGGGTTCCTGAGAAGAACAGAACTCACAGATGCAAATGGAGGTAAGAGTTTTCCCATCATCTAGGTCTGTGCAAATAATCTGGGTTATTTTGAGGCTCACACTGCATCTCTGGCCCTGCATTACCTGGTGTGTTCAATCTGTGAAACTGGTAGATCTGCAAAAAAGCCTCAGTTAAAATAATCAGAAAATAAAACAGAGGGCAAGATTTTCCTGCTGAAACAGTTGTTTTTCAATTGCTCCATCTCAGGTACTATAAATCCCCTCCACCAGTGACCTTTTGGCACTTTTAATGCCCAGTGCTTCAGCCTGAAAAATAAGAAATGCAGCTGAAACTGCGATCGTGTGCTCTGGCAGTTGTGCCTGCAGGAATGCCTTTGTGCAAGTAGAAGAAGCCTGGTGGGAATCTGAGCCCTGTCCCTCCTGTGACCACCACCTCCTCTAATAATTCCTCTGTCATAAACCGATTCACAGAAGTTGTCCATTTCTGAGGTCTCCCTGTCTTTAAACCTGTGGGGCTGGTTACTGAAATGTAACACAAGCAGTAGCCTGCAGGAGAAGCTATGGGGTGTTTGGGTTTCTGTGAGGAAAGCAAAGTATTTTCTTACTTGTTTTAATGAGATTCCTTGTCTTGTGTACACATGTTAGTGAACCAGTGTTGCCAAGCACACAAAATCTGTGCTTAGGAAAATGTTGCTTTCCCATAATTTTTGTGGAGCACAAGCCACAAGCAGCAGTGGCTGAGCTGGCCAGTCAAGGCTGTTGGCCAAGAAGAGTTTCTAGCCATACGGCTAGGATCAAATCTGCCCCTTCTCTTTGAACAAACAGAGAGAAACAAGGAACCTATTGTCTCTTTAGAGCACCTTTAAAAAAGAACTAATCTGTTCTGCATCCACCTTGGAGAAAAACAGGGAATTATGCCACTGTCTTTGAATACAGATTTCCACCTTTGTCTTCTTCTAATGGAAATAATGTTTCTGCTTTTCTTCCTTTCTTCTCTTTTTTATTTTGCATTGCACTTCAATAATAGAAAATGCTCATTAGTTCAGAAATCACCTTGGGGTTTCAAAAACTCAAGGATAACTTACATTACACTTGTTTTACTTATTTCTTAATATGAGCATTTTTATGATTTAATGTACTGGAGAATAGAATCATTAACTTTTTTTCCCCCTTACAACCAGAACGCCATGATGCACTTTATGTTGTGGGTGCATTAGATGAAGCCATGGAATTGCGAGGGATGAGGTACCATCCGATCGATATTGAAACCTCTGTAATTAGAGCACACAAGAGCATCACAGAATGGTAAGGATTATATAACACCAGGGCCCTTATGAAAAGCTGAAATATCTATAATGTCTGGGTTTTTTCCTTGGATATTGCGATTGATCCAGGAAATGGTCTGTCAGGATCATCACAGGATTTATAACCCAGCTGCAAATGTGTCCTTACGATGGGAACTTTTCACAAACAGATTTAATCAGAAAGGACTGCTTTCTGCTAAGTTCATTCAGGGTGGTTTGGGGCGATTTTTGGTTTTGGTTTAGGGTTTTTTTTGTTGTGGCTGTTGTTTTAAGTACAAGTGAAGGATTAAACTTTTAATTCAAGAGAGTGAAACAGATCTCAGGTCAATAGCTGTTTCTTGGGGATTGAGCTGGACATTCCAAGCAGGGAAAGAAGGGGAATTCAACCCTTAGGAGTATCGTTACCAGAAGGAGTGAGCAAGTGAACATTTCAAATAAATGAACACACTAATGAACTTTATTAGTGAACACACTGTTATTTTTGAATTGGTTATTAATAAATGAAGCAATGATCAAATCAAGGTCACAATGGAAATTGAAGTAATAAATCAATGAGTTAATAATGCTGTTGTTTTAATCAATGTATCATCCTCAGATGTACACAGCAGGTAATCATTTCTCGTGGCCGACAGGAGAACAAATTGCTTTTCATTATTCTTGCATTGGAAGTCTGAGTCAGGTAGCTGTTTTGTTTTGATGCAACCTCAGCTCAGCTATTCACCTTTCAACCAAAATGAACCTGTCAAAACAGCCAGAGCAATTTAGTGACTATAAGACGTGACTCTCCATTTTTTTTCAATCCTGGCTGCAGAGGTGTGGTCTGGAGCAGGAAACTTAATGATGAATGAAGCACAGCAACTGGACTGGTTTCTGTAGTAAAAACACCTTGCTTTTTTCTTAAATATCTATTAAAATTAAAGCAGTTAGCTGCTTGGCTGACTGTAACTGAGGTTTTGCCTTACTGCCTCCTCCCTAGAGCATCATCAGTGCTGGTACATTCTTGAGCCAGCCACCCATTGCACAGGAAGCAGGATTCCATGCCCTCATATAGACCAGTGTGAACACTTTAAGAATGTCATGAAATTGTCTTTGAAAATCTGATACATCAGCATCAGCAGTGAATGGAAAGTTTTCAGATCAAGCTGTTTAAGGACTGCCTTATTGTAAGATGGCCACAGATTCATAAGTCAAGGTGTTCAGCAGTACCTGCTTGTGAGAGGTTTGTGTCCCCTCAAGTTATAAGCTCATGGGCAGTGAGTAAAGTAGCCTTATCACACTGCAGAAATGTCATTATGGGGTTCAGTACCCAAAAATGCTTAAATTATGTTCCTGCTTTCAAGATGCTGAGAGTACTTTGAGCATCCTTTTTGTTCCACGATCATGGATATCCTGAGTGGGACAGTGGCAACTGAAAAAAGGGCTGGGGGTAAGCTGGAATGATCAGAGAAAAAAAACACTATTTCTTCAAGCAGGTAGAAGTGCATGCAAATAATTCTCAGTGCCTTAACTCTTCCCTGTAGTTGAGTGATAATGTACGAAATGCATAAGCAAGATTTCAGACACTACTACTGCTACCCTTTGGCCAAAGGCCAATATTTAAAGTCTTAAGGGTTGTTTTTTCCTCAAAAAGAGAGATTGCTACTGAGTTACGTGTGTTTCTGATGTGATCCCTGCAGTAAAGGGGGTTACAGTAGCTCAGAGGGACAGCATCTGGTTTGCTCACAGTTCCCAGCCTCTTCCTAACCAATGCTCTGCCTAACAGCTCTCTCAAGCCATCATCACAGAGTTTTCATTCATAGTCCTTGTCAAGATTGTCCTTGACTTCTCTCACATAACCTCTCTTTCAGCTTCTCTTAGAGACCCTCCTCTTGTCTTTGTGAAACACCCTTGACCAAATAATAGCCCACTAAATCTTGCTTTTTATATGTAATTCATATATGCCTTACTGTAGTCAGGAGCATCTCTTCTTGTTGGAGGCCGTTGTGGCTTCACTTATAAAGAAGAATTAAGGATTTACCTGCATCAGTTCCTACTGCAAACAAAAGGTTCTGGATATGTCCAGTTGATAGATTGTAAAAACAACCTTCAAGAAACACATGCTCATTTTGTAACATTTGACACTTGAGGAAAGCAGTGACTTGTTGACTGACATGTCATCCTGCTGGGCAACTTCTGTCATTGAGGATCAGATCTGAAAGGTCATTTAAAACTATTCTTCTCTCTTAAGAAATTTTAGCACAAAATCAACAATCTCTGACTCTTGACCTCCTGTGTCTCAATACAAGTGAAATAGTGGCACAGTCTGTTTTGATTGTGATTTACACCTACACCAGGCATTTTTGAAAGTGTTTGGAATTCCACAGAATATCTTGAAAAGTAATGTGCATGTTTTAATTAAAGCACATTGTTGACTCATTTAAACATCAAAGTCTCAAAAGAGGAACAAACCAGATTCCTGGAATTTGCTAAGAAGTGGTTTTCTCTCTCTGCATAATGACAGATAGGTAAAGCTACACAAGAAAGTTGGAGAAGAAAACAATTAGGAGCTTATTTCTCTGGAGGTGTTTCAACAACTTCCTTGTTTTTCCTAAAGCATTTAGTGACATGGAAGCAGCAGGAGGAGCAGTTCCCAGCTCAGTTCATTGACTGTCTTGCATCTTTTGAGCGTGACACTATAATTTCTTGAGAAAGGGCAGCCTTCCTGGGTCCCTGGTTTTTTGGTTTGATTTTTCTTTATTCATCAGGGCTAGAAAGTTAATGTATTCCTAAGTGATACTTCCTGGCCAATGTATCTTCATCTCAACTGGTGAGAAGGTAAAGGACAATATTTCCTTTTACTTACAGTGGTCACCAGTGAGTTAGAATCATGACATATGAAATGAATTTTAAATTAAATTGAAACCTTCTTGGGAGTGTCAGTGGCTCTGGGACATAATAGTAGCTTCATGAAAGTTTTGGGAATCCATCTGCTGGATTCAGACAAACTAACTTCTTCTAAGCTGTCTTTTAGGGACCTGCTCCTGAATCTTGTTTTAAATTGCTTTCCCAAGTAACAAGCTAGCAGTAGTTCTAAGGCATGGTTTCAAATGCTGACTTATATTTTAATAAAATCTCTTCAGGATTTTATTTTTTTGTTAAAACATATATACTACTAATTTAGATATTTGTTCAGCAATCCATAAAAATTTCAGGACCTCTCTGGAGATGGTCACCTGTGCAGAGTGATACTTCTCTTTGTTAATATTCAGCATCAATCAAAACTCACTAGAATGTCTGTGAAAACATAATTACAAATGAAAATCTATTTCACAGCAATACTCAGTCAAAAGGCCTGCTCAGCCTTGCTTTGGCGGGTCATTAGTTTTCCAGATCAATAAGCACATAAGAATTCAATCAAATACTACTTTGACAGGATCTGAAAATTTTTTTTTTTTTTAAGAGTAAGTACTTTTCTCCTAAAATCCATTCTGTCAAGCATCAACATAGAGCACATTTTCACAGCTAACTTTTCGGCAAAGTAAGGTATGTTCCCACAGTACAAGGATTTTCAAAACTGTCTTAGTAGAGTAAAGCAGTGCACTTCTGTCTCAATCAAGCGTTGACCTTAGGGCAAGTAGCTCTTTTTGAAGATGGCTTTTATAAATAATATATTCTAACTTTCAGATCCTTATGCTCATGACAGTTCTGGGAAGTTATCCCCTGATTTTATAAGGTAAAGGAGAGCTAAGTGCAGGGCTTGATGTATGACTTACATATGTAGAATATTATTATTTATTCTGTGGAATAAGTTAGAGGAAGAAATAATCATTGCCTGTGTCTTAAAGACAGGGAAGGAAGAATGAGATTGCTCTTTGTTGCTGAGCTGTGCTGACCTCCTGTGAGATGACTGAGGCTTTGGAGACATTGCAGATGTAGGGAGGAGGATGGAGGGAATCATATACCAGACGTTGATACCTTCCCAGTCTCCATGTTTGGAAGGATAGATGCATTATCCTTAGCCAGAAAAGGTTCCCAGTAGCACAACCCAAAATTTACCTGCTTCAGCCCAAGGGCTTAACCAAACTTCTGTGATCTTACAAAGTTCTTTTAGCAAAGAGGGGATACTGGTGATAATGGTGTTCCCTTGACCATCTCAACTGCTAATCAGGAATGTAAAGACTCCTGTCCCGTTAAACCCAACAGAAATAAAACAGCCAAAATAAAACAGATGGAGGCACAGCTTATTTCTGCAGAAACCAATTGGTCCAGAAGAATTGGAGCTTTTTTGTGCAGAGCTCTGGCCTGCCTGGACAGCAGCCAGCCCAGTCCAGAAGGCACGTTGCCGTGTTTGCCGAGCACGGTGCAAGGAGGATGCTCCTGCCCTGGCCACCCGGGACCCCTCTGCTGCCTGCACTACACCGTGTACCTTCCCAGGGCTCCACACCCCTTCACCAGGCGGGGCTTATCCCACAGACCTTTCAGCTCAGACTGTGCTCCTGCCATTCTTTTTGGTCCCTTTTCTTTTAACCTCCTTGGCTTTTCTGGGCTGCTGTTCATAAAACCCCGGAGAAAACATCTCCACACACACATCACTCCATGAACACAGCAGAGCTGCAGCAGTTCTCTGGCTTCAGAGGGAACTGCATGTTGTCTTACTACCTCCTTAAAGGATGGGGAAGTTTCTGTAAAGTCTAGCCCAATACTAAATATTGCAGCAGAATCAAAGTGAGAACTCATGGGGCTGTTCTGCCTTTGCCTGCAGCATGTTCTCTCTTGTTACTTACACTTTGTGCTGAGCACACAGAAGGAGCCCAAGGAATTGCAAGCAAAGGTAACCAAGGTGCAAGAAAAAGGGTAAATGAAATGGGTAAAAAATCCCCCCACGACTAATATTAATTTTTTCTTTCGTTCCAGTGCGGTGTTTACCTGGACAAATTTATTGGTCGTTGTAGTTGAGCTGGATGGATCAGAGCAAGAAGCTTTGGACCTGGTTCCTTTGGTCACCAACGTGGTCCTGGAGGAACACTATCTGATTGTAGGGGTGGTGGTGGTTGTGGACATTGGTGTAATTCCTATCAACTCCCGTGGAGAGAAACAACGTATGCACCTACGAGATGGATTTTTGGCAGACCAGCTAGATCCCATCTATGTGGCCTACAACATGTAGTCTTGTACCTTAAAGCTTCCATGGACTTTACTATAGATGTATAAAATTTTTTTGTGTCCACTAAAAAAGTGTGCAGATAAGATGCTGACACTCATCAGAATGGAACTGTTTCTATTACGACTTTTCAAAGCAGTCACGATTGGCAGGAAATAAAATGTGAAATGTTTTCTTTTACCACTAAATTTTAGAAAAGAAGGACTATGGGGTAAGGCCCTTCAGTGTGTTGGAAAAGCCCATTTTAAGCTTTTTTTTTTTTTTTTTGCTTATTGGACAATACTGCTTTTTGAGTAAATGTGGCTTTGTATTTTACATTAAGTAAGCTGAAGTAGATTTTTTTTTTATTCTGCCCTCCAAATGGATTCTTTTAAAACAATTTGCATACTAATACAAATAATTGTTTCCTTCATTTGTTTTAATATGTCATAAAAAGCTGATGAATACAGATCCGTTACTAACTTAAGCCATTTTAGATCCCACATCTTAGGAAACTATGTAGTGGTACGAGGAGAATACCCAAAGTAGCACCTTTCAATTAGAAATCTTGCAGCTTTCTGTCAGAGATGCTGAAAGCCCAAAGGCCAAAGAGCCTTTGCTGTTAGCATTAGAATGGAAGAAATTTATAAATAAGGTGTATTTCGGCAATGAGCTTGCAAATATCTTTGTACTAAACTAAAAAGATAAAATAAGTTAACTACTTCTTCTGTAATTATGTACAAAACGTTTAATTTATTTTGATCTCTTTAGAAGTATAAAAGAGAAAAAACATTCAAGAATATTAAACTCTTGAAATGTTTGCTAATATAAAAACAAAGTGTTGTATTATCTTGAGTGGATAGTATCACATCAAATATATATATATGAAATATAAATTCACTAATGACAAAAGATTTTAAAGTTTAAAATGCAGTACTTGTCACTTGCATGGTGTCTCCCACTGTAGATAATCAAATGTTACTCACAAATTTTTTGGAAAAAAAAAAAAGCAATCCTGGATTGCTAAGTATCCCTGTCAAAAAGAATCCTCTAGATACCAGCAAGTGGAATTATTGCTGCCTTTAAGGCAGTGAATGAATTTAAGACTAAAAATGCACTACAATACTTTTCTTTTCTTTGCCATGGAGGCAACAATAAATATTCGTGCTGGCATGTGCATACACTTGTTAGACTTAGAAAAGGCAGGTTGAGGAATAGCACTGTTGTCTAGCTGCAGAACTTTGTTGCACAATTTTTTTCATTGTTTTAGTTGGTGTTTTTATTGCTATAAGGAAAAGTTTTGGGGTTATTTGCACAGAGTTATCAGTTTGCCTCTCAGCTAGGACACGTAACTCGGTGGCCAACGCATCCAGTTTACATTTACAGGAAACGATTGTTTCGATGGTCTTTAATTTATTCCTTAACAGAGAGGAGCGTACAGTCACTACAACCGATCTGGCACCAGTCGTGCATCTGGTAACTAGTCCCTAAACACATTAGAACATCAGAGGAACCGATCTGCCTGTTTAAAGAACGGAGGAGTCCCGTGGCCTCCAGCCTGAGGCCGTCGCGGGAGAAGAGTAGGAAAACATGCATCACAGCTGCCTTCATTTTACTACCTTTGGATAAAAGAGAGGTTTGATTCCCCAGTTCTGTTGTCTTCCCTGTGCCCCGTGCCCCGTTTTTTAAAACCTTCCCCTTCCTTCATGTGGTTGTAACTGAATTGACCTGTTTGTGATCAAGAGTGGGATTTACCAGCTGCAGTCCAAGAATGCTTTTCTTATTGTCCCAAATGACGTTCATGTGCTGGCTCTCATTACCGGATATGCATGACTAAGATTGTTGCAGGGCAAATGTAATCATGTTTATATCACGTTTAAGGGAGTCTCAATGCTGGGTGTTAAAAATCTTTTTAAAAGGTAGGGACGTTTTAGTCTGCATGTACAGTACAGAGCATCTCGCCACGTCAGACGCGTTTTCTTTCAGACCATCTTTTCCGCCCTCACTGTCCTGTGAATAGCCCTATTCATGCTCTGCAAACCAATCCCATACTTTGTCAAATTCATTTTCTGCTCCCTGAAAAGAATAAAATCTGTTCTTAATGGCAAGTTGTTGTAAGGTTTCAGACAAGATGTTGATTGATTACAAACATAATTGCAGTGTGTGAACTAACTTGTGAAGTCCTGCTATCGCTGATCTCAGTACTGCAAAACAAATCTCGCTGTCGTTCAAAGCATCACTTTAACCTTCACGAAGTCAACTTTGCATTTGTAGAGAATAAAAGAACTGCAATGCAGTTGTGAAACGCAGTTAATAACAGCTCTCTTCTGCAACCTGTCATCTGTGGTTGTTAAATCCTGAGTTAAGAGAAATGGTAAACTGAGTTTCTGGTTTTGTTGTGCAAGCAAAAGGAAGGAAACATTTAAGCACCATCAGACTGAGCAATAAAGAAGGATTATTCTGTATTAGAAACTGTACTGTAGATAAACCATTCATGAGAATGTATAAAATGTTTGTCTTGTGACCTTGTGCTTTTGGAGTCAGACAAAACCATGTAATCAACTCGATGCACATGCACAAAAAGAGAGGGTACACAATGAACATTTAAACACAAAACTAATCAAACAGGAGCAGATTCCTCATGGTGCTTGTTTATTATATATATTTAATCCTGCTTGACACTTTACCCAAGGGAAGACTGTCCCTTTTATCAGTTGAATGTTAGCAGCGTTATTTCATAGAGTGTGGTGACTGGTTAGAGAAATTCATGTAACTCAGCCAATCACAGATTCAAACAAAAATTTTTATGTGCAAAGGACAGCAACCTTCTTGTATGTTAAACCACCAGTACGCTTTGTACATCTGTGATAACGCCTGTTTTATATTCAAATGAACAAATAAAAGCTTTTATTTTTGTTGCTCTGAAAATATCAGTTTCTTAATTAGTCATCTAAAATGGAGCTTCCGAGAGCCGTGGATGCTCAGTGGAGGAACATGGAGAGCTATACTGTAATTTTATTTTGTTTACCTCTCTTGTTGCATAATTTATTAGTACAAATCATTATACTTTTAACAATGTTTAAATACTGGTGTGGGCATTTATTGCTGAAAGACTTTCATATGGCAACAAATGTTTTTTGTGAAATGTTTTTTTAATTCTTTTTAATATATTCAAATATACTGTTCACATTTTTGCTGAAAGTGTAAAGATTATTGTAAGCTTGGTAACATTTTGTGAGAAGCAATAACAAGCATTAGTACTGTAAAACTCCTCAAATTTGTCACTTATCACTTTTGTTGCAAAGGTCTTTCTACTGACATGCTGCTAATCAGTAAGTTACTGATCCAGGTGTTAAAGCTCTGCTGGAGCTTTCTGCCAGTGGAAATGGATGGGTTAGTGCTTGGTCACACATGTGGGGACAGAACCTCCCCATCTATTCAGAAGCCTTGGGCAACCAGGTGATGTCTCCTGGAAATTTCTGCCTCTTTCCATTGGCCTTTTCCAAAAATGCCTTGATTCCAGAGCTGCCTCCCAGCTGCTGAGTAGCAGTGTCCTCGGAGAAGAGGTTTGGCCCCAGCTCTGATTTTTCAAGTGTTATTTCAAAGGGTGGAATTTTGAGTCCTCATGTCTTTGAAGGCCTCTCTGAGAATTTCAGAGTATAAAATCGTGTCTCTGATGGCTCAGATTTCAGATTGCTCATCTCATCAGGTTTGTGGGCCCACAATTTCCTTGAGCAAAGAGTGCAACCCAAAAAAATTGTAGAAAGGAGAGAGCAGGTTAGGGATGGCCAAAGGAAGAGGATGACATAACAGCAAGTAGTTCCCGGTTCAGTTTTACTGATCATTTAATTAAGAAAAGGTTTTTAATGTTTTGTGTCAATGGGATTAGGGTTTTTAGAAGGTCAAAATATTTCAGGTCAACATTTTAAAAACAGCTTTGGCAAACACTGGCTATAACACTGAAAAGCTGGTGGGGAATCTCAAAAAAAAAAAGGGTCAGAAAAATCATGCACAATAAGAACAATATAATTTATTCGTTATAAGGTAAGAACTGGAAGAAAGGTTGGTAAAAAACCATACAGCTTTCTTTTTCTGGTTTTCAACAAAAATTTGCTTTGTGCACCATTATTGTCTAGGCAGGGAGGGCGGGTCATGCACAGGGATCAACAGCAAATTCTCACCAGTCACCTGATGAGCAAAGGCACAGGAGAGTCAAGTTTGGGGGAGCTTTGAACTTTCTCCAGCACATCTTCTCGCAGTCAGCCCCCTCAGCCGCGGGACCCTCTGGAACCTTGGAGAGGCAAATCCCTGCTGTGGCTCCCATGGGGGCAGGCAGGTGGTTTGAGGGGTCTGGGCTGGGCACAGGAGTGGACCACAACTGGATGGGACAGTGTGAGAAGTAAGAGCCAGCCCTGATTTTGAATTTTTTGTTTGTTTTATTAGAGGAACTTTTTGCTTTAAAATTGAAATTTAAAGAGAAAAAAACAACGTAACTTTATTCTGCATTCTGAAAGAAGAAATTAATCACTTTGGTTCGGGATAAAATACAAAAGTTCAACCTGAGTTATTTTTTGGTATATGGACTGCTTAATTTGGCTGCCCACCTTCCCAAAAGCCCTCTCTCACCATGATTAAGGGTTCTCCTTTTCATGTTTTGTCTGTTTTCTTTTGAGGGGTATCATGTTAAAGCTGGTCCAAAAACCTCCTCAAGCCTTGCCTCGTTTGTTCTTCACCTCACTGAGGTCAGCATATTTGAAACAGCAGCTCCACTTTCTTAATGCAGCAGACCAGCATCAGCCCATCTCTGCACCTTCTGGCGTGTATCCTGACTGGGAACTGCGCGACATTCAGATCAACCACTGGTTCACTAAGCAGGTCATGCTGCATCATGCCAGTCAAAGTCAGTGCTAGGAGTGCTCTTCTTACTGATCTGCATAAAACAAGATTTCTCCAAAGTCAAGGCACTATTGTATTCTCTGTGATCCACACAGGAAAAAGAAACCCAAAGTCTTTTCCTCGGGGATCTGGAAACACATCTAATAATGTTTGGTTTTTTTTAAAATTCTTGCAAAATATTCTACAGTGATGGCCAGTTAATGGGCGAGTCCTAGAGGTACAAAGCTGATCTTGTTTTGATTTCATGCTGTGGTAGATTGATGCTCGTAGTCACATGGAGGGGAATGAAGCTGGTGGAAGCTCCACAAGAGGAAATGGCTCCCAAGTGTGACTGGCAGCATGTGGAAAAGGTTCAGAGATGCCAAGAGAAGAGCTGTGCTGAGCCACCAGGCTAGAGACACCATTGGAGGAAGCCATAAAGAAAAGGCAGGTTTAGGAAGAGCATTTGGTGTAGAAGGGCAGGCAGACTGGGAAGGAGAAGACTTTGCATGTGGAGGTAAGGGACAAGCAGTTGAGACCATCTAACCCCATGGCATCAGGCACCCAATTTTAGGGGTTTACATTTTAGTTTTCTCACCTAGGTGAGTGCATTTCAGATCGGGAAGCTCTAGATGCTGGCATGCACAGTCTCACTCCTCTTAGCCCCAGATCCAGTCTGGGGGCTTGGATGAACCACCTTTGTTGAATTCAGCCAAGGGCTTTGGGTTAAGAAATGCATGGAGGTAGGAGGACAGACATGTGCATGACGAGGACAGTTTATGTGAACCCAAACAGTTCAGGAAACTAAAAAAAACAGCCAGGTCTTTATTAGGGAAAAGGTTGGACTGAAGCAGGGAAGTCCTGGGAGAAGATGAGTGTAAGAAAAGCAGCTGTAGGGAAAAAAATGTTTCCATGAAGCCAGGTCAGGAGGGGAGTGTGGCACATGCAGTATTCATAGAGCAGAGGGAGTAAAGAATCTGAGCCAACAACTGCCCCAAAAGGAAATTAGTGGCTGAGGAGAAGCAAAGGAGTTAACGATCATTGGCATTTCTAGAATGAATCAAACATTTGGGTGTGGATACTTCCCTGAAATCCACAGGAGGATCTTTTTGGCATGCCCCCCTCTCTCCCCACCTCGTAGCTGCGTGCTGGGGTGAGGATGCCCACTCAGTGTATCTGCAGGGTCTCTGCCGTGCACAGCCCTGTGTGGCTCTGCTGCAGCCGCAGCAGCTCAGCCCAGGTTGGCTGCTCCATGGGGCAGGGATGGTGATGCACAGCCTGAAGATGCCTGTGTGCTGCTGGGGCAGGCACTGGGCATCCACCATGGAAAGCCACAGCCCACCCTGCTGCTCCAGTGTAGGGCCAGCAAAAGCTGAATGGGGAGTGTTTAAGTTCTTCCCTTCCCTCCCCTTACAGCTCTTTAGTTAGCAAAGAGAAAGAAAAAAACAAATGAAGTGTGGTCTCAGCTATAATTATATTTTCCTTCAAAGGATGGAAGTATTTTTTTTTATCTTGGAACACAGCATTTTAACAGAACAAGAAGCTTTTAACTGCTGTTTAAAGCCATAATAAAATGACTATTAGAGATCATTCATTTATGAAAATTTTCTAACAAAACTCAGATTTTCTGAAATGAAAACTTTCATTAAGAAGCTCCCATTTTCAGTGGATCCCCTAAGAGGGCAGTAGCCTTGCTGCCCAGATGGTGCCACTGCATTTTGCTGTGCCTGCTCTGTCCTTGCACTTCACTTACAACTACCAGCACCACTCCTCTCTCCAGCACAATAAAGCCAGTGAATCTGCAGGAGAGAAACAAAGTCAGGATGCAACCTGTCAGTCTGGGACATGGCAAAGTCCAATTTTGATTTGGAAATACTGAAGAATAATAATTAGAAGACATGTTGAAATGCTTCCTCAGTGTAGATCTACCCTTCAAGTCACACCCTTAAAACAAAACCCTGAGTCCACATTTGACTGATTTTAAATATGGATTGACTCTATCTCAAAGAGAGAGCATCAAAGGGAGAGCATTTTCATCATGGTCCTTAAAGACCAGCAGGAGTTACATGCTTCCTCAATGGGCCTGTGTGGTTCCCATTAGGAATTACACAAGTAGCTTGGTGTGGCTTCTGAAGTTTGGCCTGATGAGTCCAGCCCATTTCACAGGGAAAATCAGATGGAGGAGCACCTGCCTGGGGTGAGTGAGGCAACGAGCCCCACTTTGCAGCACCAGTGGAGCCACACATGATCTTTGAGACTGGAGGGATGCAATCCTGCAATGAACTTCAGTTCCATAAATGGTAAGAAATTTGGCTGAAATTCCCTTCAGGGCAGTGTTTGCTCCACAGAAAGCCTTCAGAGAGCTTTGCCTGACCTTTCTGAGTGCCTTTGCTCAGAAGGATTCCTGCTCTGAACACAGGATCAAGCAACTGAACCGTGGTTAAAAATGGTGCTAAGAAAAAACAAACAAACAAAAAAAAGAAAACCAAAACAACTTAGAAGATAAAAGAAAGTCAAAGTAAAAAAAAAGTCCCTCCCTTAATCCCAATCCCACAGTTACTCCTTTCCAACTAGTTCTGCAGGTTTTTTACCCAGTCAGCCCTAGTGATGTCATGTTAATAGCCATTGCCATTACAGTGCTGGCCCAGGTAGAAGGTGCTCAGGAATGTCCTGATGGGTGAGCTACATGTCCCACACACAAGCTGAGACCCCAGGAATGAGTTTTTAAATCAAAGTTTAACCTTTTTTTTTTTTTTTTTTAATGAGAGCTGTTGTGGGACATGGGACTCCAGACACTGCTTTGCTGCACCAAATAGTGATAGCAGTAGCTCGGAGAGATGGAAACACTCTTCTTTGCCCAGGAAGGTCCTGAGCAGGATCGGGATTGGGTGAAAAACCAGCAAATTCTGAACAAGGTGTTAAGAGAAGCCCGTAAATAGGTCCTATGTCATCAGCTGATTCTTTACAGAGAGCGTACGCCCAGGAGCCTTGGGCTAAAAGAGAAAGGCTCTGGGCATGGGTGTCATCCCAGGGCAGAAGGGCAGCAGGCTGGGCTGTGCCAGGCAATGGAGAAGCTCAGGAGGCCTCTGGCTCTTAGGCTTGAGCTCTCAGTTGCCCTGTCCCTGCAGGGGCCCTTCCTGTGGCAGCTGATGCTTATTATTGTCCGTATCGTTCTCCGAGGCTTTGTCCAAGGCTCCTGCACCAGAAAAAGCCTGAGCTCGCTCAGAGCTTTCTCAGAGTTGGTGTGACACTTCAGGACAGATCCAGTCCCTGTAGCAGGGACCAGTTACATGAGCTGCCTTCTGCTCGCCTTCCCAGTCTCAAAAATCCAATGCCACCCCACTGACTGGATAGAAAGAAGCTCCAAGGTTTGGGGGCCTTTCTTTCAAGTGCAGCGTTGCACCCATCCAAACATGGCACAGAGAGGCAGCAGGAATGCTGCTGGTGGAAAGGGCTGAGTGGTCCTGGGCTCTGGCTCAGCATCCAGCACCAATTCCCAACAGCTTGGCCAGCACAGAGCAGCTTGGCTCTCTGCCATGGCAGCCACTGGCATTGGGGAGCCCAGGGATAAAATGCTGCTGGCTCCAGAGTCAGTGGGAAAACAGAGCAAGCAATTGCATGACTGACTTGCACATCTTGCCTTTCTTTGGGGGAAAACTAAAAGGCTTTCCAGCACTCATGGTCTTTACAGACTTGTGAAATGACAGGGAAAGACTCTGTCACTCAGTCAAGTGATGTGTCAGCCAAAGGAATTCGCTCTCCAGCACATAAGCCACGCATGGCAGAGTTGCTGGCCGTGCTTTTCCTTCGGGAAGAAGCCAGGGTTGCTGGCGGGGCTGAGTTGCAGAGCAGGCAGCAGAGGACATCCCTGCCCGTGCCCTGGGGTTTGGATACCCCATTCCACTCCCTCCCCAGAGCACAGCCAGCCCACACAGCTCTTACAGAAGGGACAGGGAGCAGGTGCCCCAATCGGCCGAGGCACAGAGGGGTGGCCCACGCCAGGCAAAACCCTCTTTCCTAGGGACTTCAAGGGCTGTTGTGTGGATTTCAATGAAGCCATTTTTGACCTTGAAGGCTCTGTTACAAGGCACATCACTGTGGCCAAGCACGGTGCCATCACGGCTCAGCACCGGTCTGGCTCACGGCTGGCTCCCACACACTCTTCCATGGAAGCACCAGGAGAGGCAGAGCAGCAAGCAGAGCCCTGAGACACCTGCAGTGGCTGCCTGCAAACAACATCTTTCCTGGTAATGAGGTAGTTAAAAAGGAAAGTGCTCTGCCTTTATTAGTAAACATTGTTTTCTGCTGCAAAAGTGCTTTTCCAAACACTAGTAAAGCATTTCGTGTAACCAGATTCACAGTGTCTTCTGATGCAGAACTCAGTTTATTTTTAGGTACCTCTCCAGGGTAAATCCTATTTCCATTGAAGCTTCATGCCAGCTTAGCTTTCATTCCAGGGAGTTAACAGGAACTGCCCGGTGGCTTCGTAAACAAACACATCGCTCTGCCTTGGCATTTCTTCTATATTATCTTCAATTATCAGTCCCCTTCTATGTACAAATTATCTACAAAGCAGATGCTGTACTTAATTTCAGTTTCTCCATTGCAGTTTGCCATTCCTAAAGGCATCTTTCTGTACTTTACTGGCGAGGCCAGGGTTGTGGGACTCA
The DNA here is from genome assembly GCA_035583185.1 of Anabacerthia variegaticeps. Taxonomy (NCBI): domain Eukaryota; kingdom Metazoa; phylum Chordata; class Aves; order Passeriformes; family Furnariidae; genus Anabacerthia; species Anabacerthia variegaticeps. The sequence continues at coordinate 9,452,801 of JAWWEW010000078.1, read as the reverse complement.
AGAGGTCCCAGGGCAAGCACAGTCATGGGGAGCAGGAGGAACAATTTAATTTTCTCTTGGTTCTCTTTTTCTGATTTTACAACTTTGAACCTTTGGCAACCAACATTTCTTTTTTAAAGAGCATTACTTGGAGTCTATCATATTTTTGAGCCTTTTGACATCTGAAAATAGGTTTTAATAAGATAAAGCAAAGATCTTGCTTTGCTGGCTGACATAATTCACTATTCTGGTTATTAGTTAAGTGCTATTAATTAAATACTATTAATTAATTAATTAGTTAAAGGCTGGCATTTTATCGAGTTTCATCAAGACGAATGAATAAAGTTTGGCTCATATAAGAACAGAAAAGTTTGGATAGTAAAATCATAAAACACTTTGAGGGATCCTTGGGGACTCATAGGTCTTGCCAGGTCTTAATTCCCAAAGGGAAATTCTTAGATTGCCACAGTGAAACCAACTACCACAGTGTCCCTCCTGCAGCCCCAAAGTCCCAGTGGGGCTCCTGGATGACCCACCCTGCCTGTGACTCGTCCCCAGATGGCCCTTTCCCTTGGGGTGGCTGTGGGATGTGCTCCATGGGCAGCAGCACCAGGATGGACCCCTGGCTCCCTAGGGCACCTCACTGGCACCGAGTCCTGGCTTTGCAAAGAAGTGAGAGACTGTGCTGCTCAGGGCTGCCCTGGCAAGAGAAACCCTGCCTCTGCCCTTCAGGTGGAGCTGGATTCATACTGTCCTCTCAGTCCCTCCAGATGGGAATACTTTATTAATAAAACACATAAATGGTGCAGGCTCAGGGGTTGGTGACCGGGTGAGGGAGGAGATAGACGGAGAAGGGGTTCTGTGAGCCCCAGCCTGGCTTTTGGCAGCTCAGGGTCTCACATTAAAACCAGAACATGAAGGATGCAACCCTTAGAGTCTGCTGGCCCTGCAGGGGCTGAAAACATTCTGTGTGGGTGCCGAGAGCCACGTTAAATGCTGAAACCTTTCCATGGCACTGCCACTCCCGAGTCAGGAGCTTCTGGGAGCTCAGGCACAGCTCCCCGACCTCTGTAGGTGAGGACAAGTAAAAGTAGCAGCCTCGTGCATGCCCACCCAAGGGACATGATGACAACTGGCCTAAATCAACACAGACACTTTCAATGAGGTTTTTTTTAAATACATTTATTAACCAATGTTAACACATTAAATGACTCTATATATTGCTAGTCAGAGCAGCTTACAAAATGCCAGAATGCATCATAAACTGGACAGCCACAATGAATAATTACAATGTGCATAGTGGCTAAGCTCAACACTTTAATATAGCTTTATGATTTGCAGAAAAATTATTTTTAAATCATGATTCCTAAAACAATCAATTGTAATTTTACCTAAAACTTATACAAAACCAGGTCACAACCTTTTTTTTTTTTTGTTTTGTTTTTTTTTCTTTAAAACACACAGTTTTCACGCTGTAGTAACTTGGAAATGTGCAACCGTGTCAACAGAGACAAAAAAGCCAAAGTAACACGAATCTTACTTTCATGCAGCTATCAGTTAAATATTACATATTCTGGAATGATTTTACACCAAAAATATTTCCACAATAACTTGCTTTCATAGGGGTGGATCGAAGTTTTGGAACTTGTAAAGTAATTGAACAAGATTGATTTTTAGTTGTGAAGTGTTTTACAGTCACAACACAGAGGCGACAAAAGTTAATTACACATTTATCAGGCAATAATGTAGCTGTGGTAATACAAGTTACCATCTACTTACTATTTTTTCCAATCAACTTACCACTTAATTTCTGCAACATATTGGGCATTATTTGGCAGTATCTAGTCAATTAACTTACATCACCACTGTAAGTAAAAAAGGTCAGGATTTCAGTGGTAATTCACAGAAGTCTTAGTTATATTTTTGTCTTTAAAATGACCCTGACAAATCCTAGAGAAAACTTTTTAAAAGGCTTTCCTCCTGTTTCTTCAGCTTCCATCGTTCCATCATGTAATTGCTTTCAATAAATATCAAAGATCTAAATAAATATTTACAAATTATTCCTCTAACTTCTCAAAAAATAGCTGGATGATTAATGGGCATATGACTCAGTCTAAGACCAATCTTTGAAAGAAACTAAAATGTGGAGACACTTGAAAAGAAAAGCTATTTAAGTAAGCTTTACATCTATTTAAAAAATTGTCTCTGAACATGGATGCAATTCATATATCTATATATAAAACAAACAAAAAGAAAATCATTTTTCAACTATCGATCCATTCCTATTGGTAATGCTTCTTAATCCAGACATTCCGCAAAATACAGACTTTTTACAAATCACGGCATCTTTAATACAAGAAAATTAACATGCATTATTCTTCATTCTGAGTACAGTGATGGAGCTCATTATTAGGCAATGACCCATTACTACAAACATAACGGCTTCTGTGAAACTTAAGTGCTTTTTCTCCTTTTATTATCAAGTTACGATGGACCAGGTGACACCAGATCGTAGGTGGTCAAATGACATTGGATTGGGGAGGCTGAAGGGGGGCGCAGTAAAGTAATTTCTATGCCTCATAATTCCGAGTATGAAGAAAGGTAGTTGGGTTTTTTTTTCTTGGCTTTTTTTTTTGGCTTTTCTTATTCTTGTTACAAGCACTCATGTTAGGACAAAGATGAAATGTGCAAACTTCAAAATTTAAATATTCATTTTTCTCTAAGATCCAGCTCAGTAAAAGATTACCCCAGTTCCCTGTGATTTTAAACTACAAGATCAAAGCTAATATTTTGTTATAAAAGTTATATATTGAAAAGAAATAATGAAAATAAAACACAGTTGGGAAATATTTAAGAAAAAATATGCAGGACTAGCACCTGCTGTGTCAACCCTGTTCCCTAAATTCAATCATGTACCCACTGGTATAACCAATAGATAATGCCTTTAAACAGTAAAATTAAGCTGAACAAAACCAGCTCAACAAGGTTAAGAAATAAATGTTATATCAAGGTAGTATGCTTCGTTTTTCTGAAACAGTTCTGTTCTTCTTACATTCAGATCTAGTTTTTACATCGTTCCTTTTTGTTAAACTTGCATCGTTTTTTTTTGTTTATAGATCTGCTGTTTTGAAAGATTAAAATCTCTGTAAAACCTAAAAATGTTTTAAAATTTGCTGAAAATGCAACAAATCCTCTAGTTTAAAATTATTTAAAGTAACCTGCTCCCACGGATGTTAAATTTATTTCGCCGACAAAATTTTGGAGGAGCGTTAAACAGAAGACTGAAATTACTTGTGCAAAATTTCTTTTACGAAAAGTGTTTAAAGGCTGGTGCAAAATGGGAAGCAAATTCTAAACAATTTTGGCTTCTTGGAAACAAAAACCGCTGTGTCTGAGAATAGCAATCATCAGGATGGTGTTCTAGGGGAGCAATAACCCTTTCATCTTTTTCGGCGGCAGGTACGTTTGTGTTCGGCATGCCAGTGCTCCTGCTGACACTTGATGGAGCAGTAGGAGGTGTTCCAGCAGCAGTGGTACATGGCCTCCTCTTCACAGTTGTAGCACTGCAGAGAACAAACGAGATGGGATTACCACCCTGGCAGGAGCCCTCCTCACCACCCTTCTCACCTGTCCGTGGATGCACCAGCACGTGCAGAGCAATGCTTCTCTTTTATTTGTGCTTGGGGCATCCAGGGGCAGGAGGGCATTTCTCACACCTGCCGGGTGAAGCAGCGATCTTTAGCAAACCTGCACAAAGCTTTCCTGTTTTCCAGAGTCTGGGTTATTGCTTTTCAAAAAATTGTGTCTCATTTAAGAAAACTTGTACCTCAGGACAGTGGACTCACATTTTTCAGCCACACAGTGCAGGAACCATCTTTTACTCTAGATTTGTGTAGCAGCACCCTGATCTATGTCTTAAAAGCTACAGTAAATCAACAGGCACTTCTGGCATGAACAGGCTCTGTGCAAACTTGAAAATCAGCATCTCTGAGGTTTCTTTACAGGCCTGACCTGTCCAGAGGTTGCTGGGGAAGATCCCTTTGGCCTAGGAAGATCTCCAAAGTCACACAATAATATCCCAGGAGACCAGAACAATTTGTTACCAAGAGGTTTGTTATAGCCCATTTAGGGTAGGTCTGCAAGGAGGTCACTGTCACTGGGCTTTGCTGACTGCCAGGACAGCACTGCAATCTCCTGAAAGGAAAACATCATGCTGCTACTGAGAGGACCAAGAAAGTGCCTTTTCCTCCAGTCTTGCAGAAACCAGAGAAGGCCTGTTGAACACAGGATGGCTACATGGACTCTTGTCCCTTGCCATGCCTGCCAGGACGGCACAGTACTCCTGAAACAGAGATGCTACACAGCCCATGATTTATGCAGAAGTACTTGGTTCTGGGGCATGCTCCAGCAAGGAGGATTTCTACCTCAGAACACACAGAACAGCCCCAGTATTCTGGCAGCTGGAAGAGCTACTTGGAAAATAACTCCATGGCCTCTGAGGAACTCAAAAAGGGAACACAACATGCTGGTCAACACTATGGGTGGTCAGCAGGAAGGTACCACACCCCATGGGCAATGTGCCCTGTGTTCAGGTGGTTTTACACCCCTTAGGGCAGTGCTGCAAAAGCATTAGCTACAATTCTGACAAAATTCTGTAAAGCAGGGTGGCGTTGCTGTTAAAGGTACCATTTACACTCTATGTCCTTGAGAGCCAGGTTCTAATGACCTCACATTTGTCTTTCTGAATCTGGTCTGCTTAAAATCAGAGAGTATCTTGAGGAATCCAGTCTGAAATGCCTATTGCATGATGGGGAACAGAGGGAGGGATATCACACAGTCTGTGCAGGCTGTTATCAAACCACAGAATAACATACAATTTACTTTTTAAGCCCTGCCTGGCTACAGCATTGTTAATAAGACAGAGAATTACAAAGAAAACAAATCCAACTGCCTTAAACCAAGACAAAAAAATACAACCCATGCTACTGAAAGACAGATCCAAGAAACCCAACATTTACATTGTCTAAACTGATAGCCATTTATTTACATCAGCAATAAAGGCACTGCCCTAGCTGCACGAGAAGGGGACCACTCCATTTTCCTTTTATAGTTTAGCTCCTGGGAAGTTTATTTGTAGAAATGTCTGCAAACAAGTGTCCTCTCGAGAGCTGTTTTCCTGGTTTTTCATGTTGCTGGCTGCCCACAAGCCTGTGGGAGCCATTAGGATCATCTGCTGGAAAGGTGCAGGGAACAGCTGTGCCTCTCCATTATGTACAGCATGGGCCTCAGCCCAGAGAGCAGCTTCACATCTGCTTGCTTGGAGAGATAAAAAAAAATCTAAGACACAAGAGGACAACTGATCTGTGGGTCCTGCACTTCCCTTTACGTATGCTGGCCATAAGTGTGGGGTGTAAATCTCCACTTACAAACAGAAAATAGTGTCATCTGTGCTGGTATCAGCACATGTGGCACAGGAGGCAAAATGCCATCTGGCCTCAGGCCTTCTCTTTTCTTTGTATTTTCCTCTTTCTAAATGTTATCAATCACTTGGGTTTTTGTTTCAGACAGTGCACATCACAGACAATGCTCATTCACTTGAAAACCACCTGTTGTAATTCAGAATAAACATGTGTAAATAAATCTGAAAAAACCCCAAAGTTAAAAGCTATCTATAGAAATTACTTATGCACCAATTTAAATGAGGCTTATACACCAATAAAAGAAGGGAGAGAAACTAAAACAGAAACATTGACAAGACCAGCACTCCAGCCTGCATTCTGGAGGCCACTGAGCTACATAATCTCATGATCATTATCCCTCCATTTACATTTCTTCCTTTGTTTGCTATTTACTTGAGCTATCTGTATTAAACCTAGATTTTCTGGAGGTATAAAAATGAAATTGGGCTAAGCCAAGGGGATTGCAACCAGTTAGAATCACAGGAAGTGTTGTTCTTTAACTATGTACTAGGCTCCTGAGGGCTGTGAATGCATCTTCTCATGTCCCTGTGTACCACGAGCAAAATGATCCCTTCATCCCAACATTTTTTTTTAGATATGAGTAAAAGACAAATATAGCGTGAATAATAGCAGCTGTATTCCCAAGCCTAGTCATCTGCATTACTCAAAACCAGAGGTCTCTGCTTCTAATTAAAAAGCAAAGCCACCAAAACTCATTTAGTATGTGTGTTAATTACATGAGATTTTGGTAAGGAGGTATCATTATAATAGGAGCATACAAGTGCAGTACTACACACCAGGGACTGTCATTAGTACCACTGAAGGAAAAGTCACTGAGGAGTTGTGTAATTGGACCAACTCCAGGCGCCTAAGGCTGTGTGTTGGCAGGCAAATCCATCAGATTCAATGCAAAGGGCTTTATCCTTACCCTCCCTCTCCTGTCACATGTAAACCAGCTGCCTGCATGATGCCTTCATTTAAGGTGGTGATTGACAGGTAGTCCGAGGCCACAGCAATAGGCAAGTCTGTCAAATACTCTTTATATCTTTGATTGCCTTGCTTGGTAAGAGGCTTTATGCACATGATAATAAAATGCAGTGATGTGGTACCAGGGCACTCTCTGATTAGGCTGAAGGATATAGTAAAGGACGTTGGCGCAGATGAAAGTAAGTCTGATCAGTCTCTTTTGTAAATTCTGCCTTCAAAAACACTGGAAAGCAGCTAGAGCTAAGAGTCCAGACTCACAAACAAGTTTCTGTGCCCGAGTCACTGCATGTCACCTGAATGGGGGCAGCAGTTCACAATGTGGGCTCTTGACTTTTGACAGAAGAGAGCTAATTTGCCATAATCTATAGAGGGCAAAGGCAATTCAGTTTCCCTCTGCAGTGCCACAGGCGAGCACACGCACACGGACATGGCAGCTGGTGACACACTGAACACAGTAAGTTGCTCGAGATGGAGACATAAATAACTTCTCTGGTCCACAGAGACAGGGAGACAGGGAGGAATTTTCTCATTGACAGAGACCCAAGCACTGCACCATCATAAAACCCACAGTAAAATCTATACGAGGAACAGAAATAAAGACTTTACAGGAGCTCTGGCATTTGACGTAATTGTTCTCTTCCCCAAACCCAAACTTGTAACTGTGATAGTCAGCGACCGACTGTCTCACCTGAGTATTTATTCCACTCTTCTCCAGAGCAGTTTTCCCTGCAGGGACTATGGTTTCATGTGTAAGCACAGGGACTAATGAGGCTGAGCAGCAGCAAACAGCCCTTTACAGAAGACAAACCGAGCTGTCCCTCGGCTCAACCTGCCACCTCGTGGAGGCTCCTGCTCCTTCCCAGCCCCACCTGGCCAAGACAGCGCTCCAATCCTGTGCTCACCCCTCTGTGTGTTACAGGCAGCTGTCACAGTGCAGTGCGACTTCCTGAACGATGGATTTCATTCCTTTGCTGTGTGAAAATTAGCAAAGAAATAGCAAAGTCTGTGCGTGTGCCAGGCTCCCAGATCCTCAGCATAGTGACTTCCACCTGCACCCTGCCCCTGACTAGCAGCCCGCTATTATAGGGAGAACACACTCCTGGCTTGAAAAGAAAACATGAGGCACAATCCAAACAAAAACAGAAAAAGGTTTATGGCATGTAATAGAATGCTAAGTTAGATGTCTATTTTCAGTTTTCTAAAGGCCCTACCAACATGGTTTTTTGTAGTCAATGCTGCAGATTTAGCTTAAAGAATGAACAAGTGAGCTAAAGATATTTCAGAATGTCATGTCTTAAATACAAAGGAACATAAAAGAGCAGCAGAAAAAGCAAGGAGAGGAAAAAACCAAACGGGTATCACTACCAGCCTTATTAGCAGGGGAATCCAAATTGATGCAGCCAGATATTGTACCCTCTGGGGTCTCGAGATCAAAGGAGTGTGAATATAATACAAAACATGTCTTATATGAAGTAAAACTGCATTTAGAAAAAAAATTTTGATATTAATATCTGATTAGACTTGAGAAGATAGTGCTGTTAACACTACCAAATCAGAATCAGAATATTGAGTTGAAATTTGGAAAAAAAGTGAAAGCAATAATATGAAGGAGAAGGCCTGAAAGCTGAAAGGCCAATGAAACAGAGGTGCAGTTCAAAGTAAGGAAGAAATCACCTTCAGCTGGCCTGCAGTTTGCATCATACATTTCCACTTATTGGGATAAATTTTTATCCTTGGGATAAATTTTTGACACTTACCCACTGCTTCTTCTTGGTCTGGGAAATCAGTTGCTTGTGCTGGCCTGCTAATTTCTTAATTTCTTCTAAAAATTCTTCTTTGCACTTCTCCTTTACCTGCTTACATTTTCTGTCCATCTCTCCTTGTGCGTTGGCCACAGCTTTATTTACAGCCTGCCTTTTCTCTTCTTCCATCTCTGTACGCAGCTGCCATAAGAAAGTCAGCAAAACAAGTCAAGGGCCAGCTATTGGAATAAAAGTATCTTCTTTAAACCCCTACTCCTTAAACCTCTATCACTGATGTGGGTGGAGGTCACGTAATTAGAAATGTCTTCTATTTAGAAAACAGAAAGTTCTCTTTTAGAGTTATAACAAAATAAGAAATGTTCAAGATAAAAATGTCACTGTATTTCTATTCTGCAAGGCATCTGTAAAAACAGTTAAATGGGTTCTATGTCTATCTTGTCAATGATCATTTTATGAATTTCTCTTAGAAAAAGATTTTGCATTTTCCAAATCTACAACTGCATATAAATCCACAGCAATGGCACAATGGAAAATACAAAATAGAACATCTGTGAGTTCAGTAAGAGGTACCTTTTAGTATTCATTGTCAACAACTTTGCCTTTGCTCAGGTATCTAAAAGCTTGGTGTCTCAATCCTACAGGATTAACACATAAACTCCCTAGGTTCATTCCACAGCCATTCATTCAGAAGGAAATTCATCTTGTCTTAAGACAGGTACTTAAGAGAGGTCAGAGAAATGATCCTCTAAATTGTCCTCTCTCCAGCCAAAGGTGACCAGGTCAGCCTTAGACACTGAATTTTAAAAAGGCTATTATTAGATAAGAAAATTCAAATAAATTTCAGTGACCCTATTTAATCTTTAGAAGATTGACAAAAGAATAATTATTTACAAATAGCAGTTAAACAATGCCATTGTTTAGAATCATATTTGACAATGGAGACAAAACAGATACTTGTGAATGAACAATTAGTTTCAGTTTTGGATCATAAACTGATTTCACTGGACAAGAACCAAAAAAAGCAGAAGTTTTCTGTTTAAAGTAGATCTGTTGGTGTAGAAATGATCTAAAAAGCAATAATGGAGACTAATTTTATGTGATCTCTCCGGAAAAGGTTTTTTTATTCATTTTTTATGGGTGTTTGTTACAAACATAGAAAGGAATGAGAAAAAACATCCACACCTCTCCTCTCCTCAAACCTGTGTAGGTGGTGTTCGACAAGCGTTACCTTTTCCACTGCCTCTCGCACAACTCTCTCAGTTTCTCTTTTGTGATCAGCTTTCATCCTGTCCTTGAAATCATTAAAGATTTTGGTGTATTTGTCATGGCACATGTTCTGACACACTCCGTCATTACTGGTCTGGGTGCTCCGATGCAGCATTTTTGGAGAAGAGGCACTTAACTTCTTAGTCTGAGTTGAGACTGAAACTTTTTCAATGGGCTGAGGCATTGTGGGAATTTCCTGGCTTGAACTTACTGCTTCAGTTTCAGGTTCTGGCTCCTACAGAGAAAGAACAAACTTGTAAATCCAGATACAGAAATTGAACAAGTCAATTTGTTAACTACTCAGTTTCCCCTGAGACAAAAACTCGCATGACTAATGCCAGTGCAATTAACGTGAAAGGTGTCTGTTAAAGACCTTTAGTGCTAATGGGATATGGGATCCCTGAGGAAAAGCAACATGACAGTGGGTAGGCTCTTTTGTCAGGTCTTTCTGACCTCTTCTAGGAGCTCTCCAGAAGGAAGCACACAAATGGCATCAGTCTGCCACACTCACCAGCCCCACTTCCCAAAAAGTATGGCAAACCCCAGAGGCTAAGCTGAATCACTGCACATCCCTTGGGGATACTAGAGGTTTGCTGTAGATATTTTCCCCCCCTGCCATTCTGCCTGAAGACACTGTAGCTGCATGGCCAAGGTGCCTGAATTGTTTTGGCAAACTTTGGGCTTACTCTGGCCCAGCAGGCTCCACCGGAGTCTGTAATATTCCACTGATTCCATAGAACTGCTGCAAAGATTGATTAGTACTTCAAAGGTGCTTTGAAGACGAAAGGCTAATGAGCACCAGCATCTTGCTTCCAATAATACAGAACTAGACTTGGATGACCACAGAAGCTTTAAATAATTGCACAATTATCAAGAAAGAAGTCATAGTTACTGTATGTACTGTACTGAATTTAGCTGCCTGTGTTATTACACTGGAACATCAATTGCTCCTGCTCTTTAGAATGGATCAAAGTTATATTCCAGAAAACTCTTATTGACATTTGAAGTGTCTGAAGACACAAATGATAATTATTTTTTTTTAATTTTTTTTTATTTTTAACTTGGATCTTTTAAGGCTCTTTTAGCAGTGTAGACAAAGCACACAGTCCTTGTAACATCAGCCTTGGTCAGGACTGGACTTTGTGCCTGTCTGTGTGATGGGGCACTGCTCACACCAGTCAAAAGACTGCCTCCCTTTTGCAATCAATTACTCTCTAAGAGGTAACTGTGATTAACTTCCGGATCACTGACCAAATATAAACAGAGCAAAGAAGGCAAATGTTAAGACATAAATAAATGAAGCAAATTACAGCATTTGTTCGCCAGAAAACACACTAAAAATGATGAGACACCCTGAACTGTGGTCTCCCCATCTTGCACTCAAAACCAGTTTGTGCCAGAGGGAGCAGCACAAAGTGCGTCACTGCCTCCATCGATGAAGGTGCCTCCTGTGGGATCAGACACAATGGGGAGGCAGGTGCCCAGGTATTAGGAATGGTCATCTCTGTATTTCAGCCAGCAGTGCCATCCCACAGAACTGTGCTGCTAAGACACCCAAACCCTCCCTGCAATGGCATCCTAAGTACTTTTGCAAGGACTGGGCATATGTGCAAATATTTCTGAGCGTTCAACATGCAGCTGGAACAAGGCCAGGAAAGAGTCCTTGGCAGTTGGGAAGCAGCAGATTTATGGCTCTCTCTGTATCTGCCCCCTTGTGTACATGTGCAATAATGCAGCCCTTGGTCACCGGATCCTTCTGTGTGCAAGCAGCATAAACAAGGAAGTGCCACACACAAAGGCGGATATGAAATTCCAAAAACTTTATAGTCTTGAGCGTGCAAAATACTTTCTAATTTCTGCTGTCTATAGACTTACTATGTGATCTGAATTTGTCATTAAAGAAAGAAATGTTGTAAGCTGACTTGATTTATTCATGATACAGAATATTCCCATTATGACAGAAGTGGCTTGCACACAGAAAGTACAATTATGTTTGCTAGCAAGGAGGACCAAGATATGGGCTCGGAACTTCCAGGATTAATACTGCAAAACCAGTAAAAGGTGACTGAAATTGAAGAAGTGTTTATTAAAATTTCATACTCTTTGTACCTTGCTATCTCTACAAACATGTTAATTGAGGTTACTTACTTCTTTTTTGAGTTCCATACTCTGGTTACGTCGTCCTTTCTTTGCTCTTGGTTCCTGAGTAACCTTCAGCTGTGAACATTAAGAGAAGCAGATTGAATCAACCCAGTTCATATAAGTGGCATTCACTGTAGCATGACCAATATGCCTTTTCTTTGTGATTATTTGCAATTATTTAATGTATCTAATACAAAGTTGAATACTGTTCTTAAATGAGAAGTGAACATTTCCACATTATCACTGATGACTTATTACACGAAGGAACAAAATTCACAACCAAGTTTTATCATTCAATATGCATTTGCTAAAATACTCTTAAACCATTCTTTTCTTCATTTAACACACAAGTTCAAACACCTGTTTTCTGAAATATTCTGGTATCAGTGACCCCTAATTAGACATCAGAGCTTGTTGGATGCCAGGATACAGCAATGATTATAAAGAGAAAGTAAATATGGTAAGATTATCTAGACTTGATTATAACCGGAGGGGTATGGAACTTCATGCTTTGGAATAAATGTTCCTGTATCTAGAAAAACAGTGAAACAGGTATAAGCATTAACCAAGTAAAGGATGAACAGTTGGGATGGAATAGAAAATATAAAAATGGGCACAGACCCTATCACTGGCACTTCCAAAAAAAATGGGAAAATGCCACTATTATCTTCCATGTATGACCATTTTCCTGCTTCATACACACTGTTGCATGACTGCACACAAAATACTAAATAAAAGTGCTACAAAGGGTTAGCTAAGAAAGCCAGGCTAAAACACCCTCGAATCACTTTGATAAGGAGCATCCTCTTAAAACAATTATAGTTTTATCAGCCTTAACTTTTCAGCTCCAAATTGGGTGATGGACCTGTTTGACAAAAAGACAAAGGAAGAGGGTCAAAACGTGCTGATTTTCTTAAAATACAGACTTAGAGAGAGGACAGTGGTTTTAAATGAGGAAAGATGTTGCCAGGGAAAGGGCTGCCAAAAATACAGAGGAGCATCCTGCAAGCTATGAAAAACTTACTGCCAAGTCAGTAATAATGAATATATAAGACCCTCTTGAACAATGTATGACAAGTAAGGTTCAGCTGCCATAAGTGAATTTCCATATGGAAATGCGAAGTTTTGTATCTTGGCCATTTATGCTATTTGCCTTTCTTAAAAGTAATGTTTTTCTTGTTTTGCAGAATTATTTTTTTCTTGTTTTGCAGTTGCTGGTCACATGGTCCTCAAATACAAAGTTTGCACTCAACTTTAGTTGGACTTGCTGAAAATGCCATGGTTGGTGTTATTTGGTGATCTGAATGCAGAATACAGTCCAAAGTGAATATTCTCCAGCTGTGGAAAGGCTGAACAGCTACAGGGCTGGCCCTTGATGGGACTCCAAGAAGGCACTCTTTCTGTCTATCTGATATCTGTGACATTTAACTTGAACATTCCTATTTAAGTTTAGAAATCTTGATCTGTCTCATCAAGGTGCTGTGACAAACATTTTGAAACTTCTCTTTATTCTTGCTACTACTGAGCTACAAAACATAGGGAGAATAAGCCCTTGAACCTTCTTGTCATCACAAACCAGTGGACAGAGCACAAGGCTAATTTAATAGTAGATTGATCACAAATAGGTCATGTTTGTACCCTTTAATAGATTGTGCTGATTGCTACCATTGTAGCAGCACTCACCTGCTCATTGCTGGTGGAAGAGATACTCGACTCTGCCTCCTCTTCCCCTTTATCCTCATTCTTTGATTTCCAGAATCTCCCCTCCCGAAGAAAACGCTGGTGCAGTTCCAGCTCATCACAGGCCTTCTTCCAGCCCATACTGCGCTTCACGTGCAGCCGATGGATGTTCACTGTGATGTCCTGAATGTTTTCAGAGGGGATCCAGGCCCTTTCCAATACACACCACAAACATGTTCACAAACATTAAATACAGATGAAGGCTCTTGACCTGAAAAAATGACTTCAAAAGCAGTTTTTCCCAGTGGTCCACCACTGACAATTCCTTTTTACTCAGACGTTTTTTTATATTCAACACATTGTAAAAAGATAGACTGCATACTGTAGACTTTTTTGTTATTATAAATACTCATTAGCTGTGGATGCTATGGCTGAAAGTCTCTCTCATTTCTGATGAGCCACAAACTTCCCTCAGCACCAAAAGCAGTCAAGGCTCCTACCTGCTCCCTTGCTACATGCTCTGAGTCAGACAGAAACACCTTTACTGAAGGCTCATATGCTAATTCAATTTAGCTCTTGACCATTTTGCTAAAAGTGTCAAGCAATGTACCAACCTACCACCTTAAATGGAGATATTTTGCAGTTTGGACCCCTGACTATCAGGACTGAACTTTTGTGAGGACTGTCATGCTCTTTTGGACTGAATTAATGCCAGCGACTTGGTTCCAAAGTTACTTTGTCCCCTTAAGTATGTTCAGAGTCCTCATTGAGTTAGATGGGCAGCTCTTGACATTTTGAAAGGTTATACCAAGCATCAAGCAACACTGGACATTAAAGAGAGAGTCACTGCCATGTACATCTGCCTAACAGAGTAAATACTGTATAAATTAAATGTTTGTGGACAGATTCTTAATTCTTGCAATACAAATTTCATTTCAGTGGACTTAAAGAAACAGTGCCAACTTACACCACCCAGGAATTCATCCTTTTGTCCCAGTCTAGCACAGTAACTAAGCAATGGCACTCTAGTTAAATGTACTTTGCCTGTTGTAACAGCACACATTTAAGCAGTTGCAAGCACCTCATCCCACAAGTGTCAGATTATTAAGTAGTTTGAAACTGTGTGAACTTAAAGCCAAAAATACTAATGAGAGAGAAACTGTATTTGCAAACAGATTCAAGGTAAATCATTCTGTGATTGAGATTGAGTAAAGATCCTTTACCCACTTTTTAACTACTAAAAAGTCTTACCAGTTCAACTAACAAGTGAAAACATGTTCCATACTGTGCAAGTTACACTGAAAGCAATTTAAATAAACAGCCTCATAAAACACTGTTGCTGAATTGTCCAGGCCCTTTGGAGATGCACCAAATTATACCACCTTCCCAACAACCACAAATCACTTTGCAAACGTCTCCTTTTCTCACATTATAGACATATAAATAAAACAGGAAAGAAAAAATCAGCACATCCACTGTAGTAACACTACTATAACCCTCCCCAAATGCTGAACAACTGACTGCAGATGGAAGTAAAAGCTGGTAAGAGTGAGGTTTCCAATGCAATGAGTGATTCTCTGAAATTGCAACCTGGCTTACAGCAGGAGCTCTGTCAGTGTTCTAGCAGGGAGACACAAACACTTGTGATGCATATTATGTTACTAAAACACAAAATTGCAGTGTGTCTGCTCACATGAGAAATTGCACAAGGTCAATACTGCTGGTGGTAAGAGTCCATTTCTGTCCAATTTTCACCTTAGCCTGGATTAGCAGGCTGCTACTGATTTGGAGAAACAGTTGAAGTTCACTTGCTGTCTTTAATTAAAATGGCATTAAGTAACATCCCTATGGCAACTGGGGAAAGGGAATCTCTGAGACATTTGGACACTTTGGATGTGTTAGACAGAAATTTAAATTTTCTGAAACAATCATGGCAAAATATTCAGTCTTTCTAATGTTGGCAACTAGCTGAGATAAAATTTATGACATGATAGATGAGTTAAATTCTTTTTAGTATTGTTTGCAAAAAGCAGCACACGGAATTAATAAATTACCTTTGGTGGTGATGGCCAAAAAAGCGAACATCAACTTGATTGTCCTCTTTCTGCATGACTTTGGCTGGCCAAAACCCAAAGCCTTTCATTTTGGCCCAAACCAACTCATGATTAGGTATCTGGAAAAAATGTTGTATTTATTATTGGATATAAAGTATTATATTGATACCTCCCACAAATATTTTGCTGTAATACTATGCTAGTATCTTAAGAATATTGTTGCTGTTTATGTCTAGTTCTGTTCTCATTTTTATCTTCTTACAATACATATTTCCCTGTTGGATATATTGCTTGGATCAAAGTGTAAAAAAAAAAAAAAAAAAAAAATTAAAAAAAATCAAAGTCTAAAAAGGGTATAACTGTCTATTGAAAACGGAGATCTTAAGCAGCCTAAAAATTAAAGTTGTCTTTTTAGCTTCATTCAGGAGCAAAGTTTTATTTCTGTAAGCTCCTTATTTTCTTGTGACACTGTTGCAAGTGGCTGATATCCAAGTTTTATAACCTATATTGTTACAGCTTTGAACTTCAATCAACACTTCACTTGTGTAAAATAGCTAGGCTTACAGAGTCTTAACCACGCTTTAGAAACAAGCCCACTGAAATGGAATATTCAATACGTTAATGACACCAAAACTGCAGGCTTTCATACAGAAGAGCAAACAAATAAAAATCTGTGTCAGCACATACACAAGGATAGCAGAACCAATTGTCAGGTCGCGCATTTGACAAATAGAAACAGTTCTTGCAAAGCTGCAGTTCATCCAGCTGAAAAACAAAAGAAGGTAAATAAGCCAAAAAAATCCTACTTATGTGACTTCAGTAGTATCCCTCTCTCTTAAGTAGTAAATGTTTTCAGCCCTGCTTGCTACTTTGGTGGAGGTACTTCTCTCCATGCAAACTAGAGGTGTGAAACTGAGGTGGGCTGGGAAAGAAGCTACAACATTATTCATTTTTCAGCAAGCCCAGGAAGAGGGAGGAGACTAATTGACACATTAATGATCTATTATAGATGAAATGCAAAGAATAGTTCTTAAAATTCATCAAATATTTAAAGCACATTTGTGAAAGAATTAATTCAACTGTACAAAAGGAAAAAGTGTGTCAGCTCCCCTAGCTTTATTTTTTAGTCTCCTCTGAATGTTGAGAAATATTCCGATGACAATTACAGAATTTAGTAGAAATCTCACCTCAAGTTCAATTTATATTATCATAAGTACATGCATATTATCATAAGTACAATTATTTCTAGTCCAACTACATATAACTCAATTATTTTCAAAACTAAAATTTGAACATCAGTATTTTTAAAATTTTAGTCTAGTTTCCCAGAAAGAAAAGAAAAAAAAAAACCCACAACAAAGAAAAAGGAATTCTGCATCAGGTCTTAAACAGTTTGAAGAAAAACTGAAACAAATCCCACACCCTTTTTACTTTTGTAATATGAAGAATAATTTTCTTAGATTCTGAAATGGAAATCAATATCTTGACTACATTTTGGTTACTTGGTAGTACTTACTTCATGACATGTGTCTTTGTAAAGCATCCTTGCTATATCAGCTTGTTCACTGTCCGCTACAAATTAAAAATAGATGGTATGAACAATCACAGTATGATCACAGTGCTCACGAAGATTTGCAGCTGTCATTAGGATGACTTTCATGCTACAATTGTCATGCTTGAGAACACAAAATGTAATTTAATCACTTGGACAGCCCTTCCATTTAAAATTTTCTAACAATCAGTTCAATATTTGTTTTCTGTTTCACATTTATATGCAAAAATCCCGCTTTTACACCAAACAACACAAGTACACATCTGAGGAGCAGCAGCAGGGAGACACAGTGGCTCTTAATATGGATCCAGTTTCTTTCTCTGCTAGTGTCTTAATGACACGCTGCAGTTGTCCTAAAACATGGCTCTCTGCTATGATGATACTTGATGGGAACACAGGCACAATCACACCAGCACCTCTGCTCTGAGCAATGCTTCACAGACCATTTATCACTCTGTGATTCCTTTACCCCCATGTATTCCTCTATTACCATGTCCACATCTCTCCTTACCAACCAAAATGTGAGTCTCCTGGTGCTGCAAACAGACTGGTCCCACCCTCCTCCCAGCTTCCCTGATGGGGGTCATGTCTGCAGGGGAGAAGCACATCCTTCCCGAAATAATGGCTCTGCAGAACCTTGTTCCAGGACCTGGCTATGGCTTCTGGACACAGTGGTGGTGGGTTTCGACTTCCAGTCAGTCGCTCACCACCTTCCCAGTGGCTGGTATCCTCTCTGATGGCTGTACCTCCACACACTGCCAGCAGCACACCAGAAGTGTGGATCTAGCTATATTTGCTGTCACAATAAGGCAGATATTGCGCAAAAGTAAAAAAATAATAAAATGTGTCTATAGTACATGTTTGTGCTGACACAGCACATCAGAGACCAGACCTCTTTCTGCTCTAGGACAACAAATGTATATTGGCAAAAATGTGCAGTATAGACTGACTTAGGACTTAGGCTACAGAAGAAACAGAATGGCAAAGGTGTAAATTATCACTAAGAGGTTTAGCCAGGGAGAAGGAGAATAGTTCTGTAGTAGGTGGGCCAGAAAAGACCCTACAAAGGCCTCTTGCAGCTTACTTTGATCTTTAAGGGCTCTCAAATCACCTCATCCACACTTAACACTACCTAGTAACAAGTTCAATCCTGAACTTGTGAGTTTCCTACAAATAAAGACAAATACAAAAAAGCAAGTGTAAATGCAGCATTTTACCTCCATAGAAAATCACTGTGTTGTGTAGAAGCAGTTGAGCATCTGCTTTGAACTCCTCATAACTCCTGTACTTTCCTTCATTTACTTTCTACACAAAAGAAAACACAGGGCTGTGAAAAAAACTGTAAGAGTGCTGTACCTGTTTAATGCAGAGAAGCTTTCACAGAAATCTGCATTATGCAACACAGATCAGACACTGCCTTCCCTGCATACAGAAGGAATACTTACAACTCTTTTACGTGGTTTGTTAGTACCTGAGCACTGGCTCCATTGGTCCCTTTATGCAATGCCAGAAGTAAAATAGATTCTTTAATACCTGACCACATTTAAAAAAGATTTTCTTGGTTATAACAGGGGGAATCTGGAGTAGTTTCAGCATAAAGTATGGCCCAGAACATTTGTTCAAATTAAAATATACTCCCTGAGGAGGACATTTTGTACCTTAAAATACCATCTAGTTTCAAATCAGCGTTGACTGCCTTTAAACTTCCAGGATCTTCACTTGACAGGCAGTTTCTGATGAAAGCTGATTGTCCTAGTCTTCCAAACTCATAACAAATGCCTACATGGAGCTATGCAATTCATTTTCCTAGTATGGTCTTTCGTCTGATAAGGAATGCAGTGTTTTCAGTTGTGCTCTGTCAAGAACACCTATGAGAATTCCAATCATCAAACAAAACATCATCAGTTTATAGGGCATCAGCAAGACCAAAAGACCTTCTGTGGAAGCAGGAGAAGGTGACACAGTGAAAGGAAGGCCTGACCTATTCTCAGGCTCAACCAGTGTTGCCAGTACTTCAAGTCAGGCAGCAGTGCTGGTCTCCAAAACTGCCAGTGAAACCATTGTTTATTCATGTGTTTCAATAATAAAACAAAGGCTTTTCACATCTCTGGTTGTAAAGGGCACTGCATAGTAATCCAGTTGCAGCAATGAGTAAAGATGAATATGCTGTTCATTTTGGTCATGTGCAGTTGATTTATATGAGTCATGATCAGACCTTTCTTTCAGGAAAAAGGGACAACATATTTACTAGTACTTCATTTTTGGAACAATTAATGCAAAACAGATGTTTTAAGTGAGTCTTGTTTTTTTCATGATCAACAAAATGATTGGTTCTTTATGAATCACTTAAATGCATATAAATTTGACACCTGCACAAGGGCATAATGACTGAACTTGGAATCTGGTCAAAAATGTTGGGTCAGATATGCAAACATAGGCACTCGAGTCAGTATTCAGCAATTTAGCTAAATGGTACTTTATCTAAAGATTTTAGCTACCTGGAGCTCCCAAGAAAACCTTAGGACAAAAGGACTTGAGGACACTCTATGTCTGAAAACTAGGCACCACTCAAAATAGTTTTACTCAGTTACCTATTTACGAGGAAAAGTTTGAAATGCTAAGCTCCTATATCCAGTGCTGGATGCAATACTGAAATACTGATCACAAAGAGAATTAAACAGGATTAGTACTTTAGTCGTGACAGAGTTTTCAGTCCTGCACTGTTAAAAGACACCATAAGCAGTGTGGAAGTTAGAAAGCAAGTCACTCTACCTCCTGTATAGTAGGAACATCAACAGCTGAGTGCACCAGCCTTCGGTACATTGGGTGTTTGTTGTCTTTCCCTTTCTTGTTTAGATCTATAGCCTGAAAGGACCATGAGACAGTGTATGTTATTGCATTTAGAACCTGCACAAAACACAAAAAGATTAGAAAATGCAATAGTTTGGGCTATTTCAGGTGGGGACTACACAAGGCCAAATGGGGGATCCACAGTCTGGAAGATCACCTGTCTCAAACCTCAAAAATGCCCATTTCAGAGGAGTCACAGGCCCATGGCAGAACCTGCTCCTGTCAAAATTATACTAATCCAAGCAATAAAAACTGATAAGCCTATGTTGAAATACATACACCACTTATGACAGAAGCAATAAAAACCTCCTTCTTGTAGCCCTCCTCCCTGTACAGTCACCCATGGGCATTGTCTCCAGTGCAACACAACACAGAATAAACGTCCCTGTTTCAGACTCACCCGCTCCTTCATACGAGAGACTATGAATCGCAGGTATGTGCTCATCTCTTGTTTACTTGTGTTTTTCTTCTTGATACTCTGCCAAAGAAAGACAGGATCATGTTATTATCTAAAATTTGACTTCGAAATCCATGCAATAAAAATTTTGTCTGCATTAACACACAATTTGAAAAGGTAACTTTGAATCACATAACACAAAAGTTTTGGGGGGAAAATCTTTTCTGGGAAATTCATAACACTAACATGTCATAACAACTACATATGTTGCTTTGAATTATGCCTGGGCTGAGGACTTCAGCTACAGAACAATTATAAGTTTTATTTCCACTTGCACCCATTACAGTTTGTCAAAACCTCTCATAAAAAAAGTGTCTAATTAGAATAAAGTGATAAGAAAGGCATTTTAGGGAGCAGCTTAAAATTTATTTCATGGTCTTTTTATTAGCAAGGCATTAATACTTTCAGTAAAATAAGAAATAATTTAAAAAATAATATCCTGCACCATCTATAAATTATGAGCTTACTAAGCGAAATGACACCATCTGGGAGGAAGTCAAATCAGTTCCAGCCAGTAGAAACTCAGAGGACTTTTTACTGCTCAAGAAATATAGCAGTTATGGATTTTTGTGGTTCTTCCTTCACAAAATCTAATCCAGATTCTGGAACACAGCTCCCTACTTCTTAGCAGTTTGGAATGCAAACTTTTTCCCTCTCATCCTAGACTAGTATATAGATTTATCCCCACCCCTCAAATCCCATAAAGTTCACTCAGGCTAGTGGGAATCCCTGCATACAGAAAATGTACTGCTAAAGAGAAGGTGTCTCTCTGCAAATGCCCAGTGTGCTCTTACAGGCCAGCCTTTCCAATTCCAGATCACAGCAGCTGTGCACAGTTCTGCATGGCCTTACAACAGCTGGCTGAAAAGGGCTACCTCCTCCTTGCTTTTACCTACAGTGTTTCTCCACAACAAAAGTACAGTGAAACAACAGCATGGGCTCCAGGTTTATTATCCTGAAGTGGTTTGTAACTGCTCACACCTCCTGCAAGGCATTTACTCCTCCTCACACCTCCTTATGCAGAGTGCCAGGCTGAGTTCTCCCCTTCTCACGCCTCACATCATCACCTGCGTGTAAACTGTGTGGACCAAACTGGCTCAGTTACACCTGCATCCTCAAAATTTGATGGTCTTTAGCAAGATCCACATAACTGTGCAGATGACTGTTGCTTAGCAAACACAGGAAAAAACAGAATCCATGTTCTAACAAGTAACTAAAAGAGGTATGAGGCTTAAGAATTATCGATCACTAGAAGTGTGCTATTTTTCATTGAGTTACTTATATATGACTCTGAACATGTAGAAGGAGCACACATATTGAATACAGAGCAACTGTTTTATGTATCTACTTGGCAAGAATAAAAATTATACATTAATGCGAAAAAATTTGCTAGGATTTGACTGTGTCTCCTCTGTTTATATTCCTTCTGCAAAACACTGAAGACACAGAAAATCACAGGCCATGTCCTGTGGTTGCAAAGGTGCAACCTATACATCTCAGGATTGTACTAACTGCCTCTTTCTTAAAACAAAATTGTACCCAGCACTACCTGCAAAGCTGTTTATTTGACTAACATCAATTTGAATCATTACAAACTGCGCTGAAATAGCAGTTCAGTCATGAACCAACATAGATACTACAATATGTATAACAGCACTAAAGCTTTCTCCTGACTACCACTCTTGGATAAAACTCTCTGTTGTGAAAAGGGCCAGCCCCAGGTATTTCTAACACCTACACTTCCTTTAAGCAGTGTTTTCATAATATTAATGGTTGCCTGACCTTCCTTCCAAACTCTGGACTGAGGCAGAATTTCATCTTGCACCATATATCTGAATCACCTTCTGTATATTCATGTTTGACTCTGACTGCCGTGAAAACTTGCATTCTGCTGGAATTCAAATCACCTATTCAGTTTCTTGTAAACCAACATTGCTATTGCAAATGAAAACCCAAATGTGCATTAAATTATCTGCATTATGAAATGCCACTGTCATTTTGTCATTTCAGGCACTGGAGTGCTGTACGCTTGCTAATGACACAGCATTTTAAAAGACTGAAACTTATAAGAACACAATAAAACTCACTTGCACTGCCTAGTCCTTCTAAACCTCTTTTTCTGACATGGTTCTGTATTTATCATCCTTTGAATTCATGTGAACCATTTTTCATGCCCTGCTGGGCAAGACAGTTTGTAAGAGCCGGTGTTGAGATAGATGGTTTACAGTCTTATCCTTCAGATCATAAGAAAAGATAGATAGCTGCCTTTGTATCATTATTGACATCAGCAATTAATATCATCTAAGCGCCAATGAAAATGATTTAATTAACTTGTCAATTCAGGCAAACTTGAATTTCTCCACTCTTCCTTCAAATCCCTACACTGATTTACTTTAAGAAAAATTTGATCTCCACGTTCCTGTACTAAATTTTGAAAGGTAATAAATTTAGGGAATTGGAGCCTATGAGCCAGTAAAATGTCTTTTTATGGCGAGGTTGCTCACCCTTTGTAGAAGGCAAGTTATATTCCAACCTCTTCATTCACTTTTCAAGAATGATTAGCTATTGAGGAGGTACAGTCACACATTTTTTGGAAGTTATAATGTAAAATGTGTAATTTAAAAAAACCCAACAAACTCTTCTTTGTATTTTGAAGACTTTTAGTGTTATCAGAGAAGTCAACCTAGAGCCACTTAAAGCAAGAAAACGTAATATTAGATGGAGATTCTGTTTTGTATAAAATCTATTTATATTGCTCTGACACAAGACAATATACCCACGTTCAGGGTATTCAGAGTGATATATAAGCAAGTATAAATGAAAAAAAGGTCTTCTAATTTCCTGCTATCAGGAAACAGAAACAATGATAGTGACTTGTGAATCCAAAAAAGTGGCAACATCCACTGTGTATCTTCTCCCAGAGTCAGTATCTACTAAAATACAGTACTGTAAACCTTGTTTAAGTTCAAGTTTCTTTCAAAGAAAATTGCTAAGATTCAATCCAGCCCCCAAAATATTATCAATATTCTTATACTTGTAGTTAGCCTATTTTTGGGATACCTTACTTTAATATAGGGCTGAACTGGGTCTGGCTGGGATGAAGTTAATTGTCTTCACAGCAGCTCATATGGTGTTGTAATTTAGATTTGTGACCAAAGCAGTGCCGATAACACAGGGGTGTCTCAGCTCTTGCCGAGCAGTGTTTGAACACTGTCATGGCCTCGGCAGTTTCTCACTCTGCCCACACAGTGAATAGGTTGGGGATACACAAGAGGATGGGAGTAGACACAACCAGACAGATAACCTGAACTAACCAAAGAGATGTTCCATGCCATGGAATGTCATGCTTAGCAACAGAAAGGTAGTTCAGGGGTTTGGCTGTCTTTAGCTCAGGAACTGGTTGGGTATTGGTCTATCCATGGAGGGTGGGGAGTGTTTGCTTTTGCATTATTTTTGTTTTATTTCTCTCTTTTCTTCCATTTCTTCCCTTATTTAACAATTTTTACCTCGACCAAAAAGTTTCCTTCCCTTTCTCTTTCCCTGTCCCACTGGGAGTTGGGGAGACGTGAGAGAGAGGCTGTGTGGTGCTTATCTGCCTATTGGGGTTAACCCACAACATGGATAATTCCTAAGTCACACCAATTTTTTCGGGAAATCTGCAAATCTTCTCCTTTGAATCAAGGCAAACTGAAAGGCTGGTCAGGCATACATGTTTACATAGGGTATGTAGGAGTGAAGTAATAACCTTCACAATAGCAATCCTCATGTAGAAGATTAATGAGATCTGGTAGGTGAAAGGCCAAGGCTGCAATCTAATTCTTGTGGGTGCAGGAAATACCTCATATATGCCCTATTCTCTGCAGCCCATCTGTTTCTTAGAAGCTGGCACCTGAAGGTTGGATTTACATTGCTCTTTATATTCAATATTCCAGATTAATAATAGTACCTAGCTGTTAAAGAGGTTAGGAATATATTGCACTGTGCAGGTGTTACTTATTTAGCAATTCTGACATGCTTATAGTGCAGGAATTCATTGCAGACTTAACAAACCACACGAGGTTAGCAGCAGCTGGTGGCACTGCTGAGAAACACTCCCTCCTGCAGCAGCACCAATTATCATGGAAGTGACTAATCCTTGCACCCTGAATTGTACCTCCCGACTCCCAGGGTGACAGTGGCCACTGTGTTGCAGTTGCTGCAACCTTTCATTTGGAGAAAAAGTAGAAAAACTCTAAGAAATGCAAGGTGTCAGTGCCAGCATTCTGTCCAGCTACAAGCATTTAAGTTACATTTGCTCCATGTAAAGAGGTTTCTGTTTCCCTACAATCTCCCCTTAATGAATATTGCTCCCCTTCCTCTCTCACCTGTCACGTCAAAGAGCTGTGTTTCAGTTCAGTGATGGATTACATGAAGGCTGCTCAATGACAGGTGCGTGTTTTTAAGGCACCAGTTTCATTTTCAGAAGAAATTCAGGTTTTCAAGGGCGTCTATTTCAGAGGGGAACTAAGTGCATGAGTCTAACATACACTCATCGCTGCTCTTTAGAAACTCCTTGCTTTATACACTGGCCCTTGGATTTTTTCAGGGCTTAAATTTCCAGAGGAATTTGGTGCTACATATGGAAAGCTTTACTGCTCTACAGCCCTCTCAAACTTCCAACCCTCAGGTCCTCATGTTTCCTGTAGCATTAAGAAAGGTATGCAGGCACATGGAGTGGGTCTCAGAGCAATCAATGTGCCCTGTGCCCTAAATACTGTACAGAAAAGCTTCTGCATGAGCAAAATACAGCCTAAGACTTCCCTCTTTCAAGATCACATGTAGTTAAATTAGAATTTTCAAAGCATCAGGTGCTTTTGGAAATGTTACAGCCGCATCCACAAATTGATTTCTATTTGCATGGTGCATTAAGCACTTTCTGACTATGAAGCATCATATGAATTAAAAATGCCTTCATGTGCAAAACGAAGGAGGCTCTAAGTGGAGGTTTCCCAGTTTTCTCACCGCGGCGGACAAATGCCTTTATACTTTATTAAGTATGTCCTCTGCAGTGTTCAGCTGTGCCAGCTCCCTGATTTACTCAAGGGGGCATGGGAGGGACCTGCTGAGAACTAACACCTCCTCAGGTGTGGGCTCCATGCACTGAACCCTGTGGTTCTAATATTGGCCCTCTACTAGGACTTCCCTTTATCCATCAATCCATGACTATTATTTGTGTGATCACATCAAACCCTGTTTCAGGAACGTTTCATGATACAGTTATCTAACAAACTCCTACCATGACACCCCATAAAGTCATCAGAGCCACATCCTTTCTTCCTTCCTTGTATTTTACATTAACCACCCTGACTGACAGCCAGTACCAAGCACCCCCTATCCATGCACTTGAATTACTTCACATAAGTAACCTCCATCTTTCTGTGCTTCTAACTTCCTACTGTTTGACATTCTCACTTGTCAGATTTTGTCTGAACTTGATTGTCAACTGCATAATGGTGTATTTTTATGTACTCTATGCAATGCTTAGTACAGTACTAGAACTCAAAAATAGCCCATTTATAGAATACTTATCAGCACAGCATTTAAGACCTTAAGATCTACAGATTCCTTTAGTCTCCTATGTAAAAACCCCAGTAATATTGAAACACCCACTATGATAGATAAATTGGTTATAATTCCTTGCAAAGCACATGCATGGAAGACCAATCTCTCATCAGATGATTGTAAAACATTTAGGAGTCAAGTGAAACCATATGAATAATTCTTTATTTTTGTTTCACAAATTGAAATCTTATTCTATGGGACAAACTATATATCAACATGCTCAATACTGCTTTTCTATAAAATTGCTTTAAAATTTGAACTTTTAGAAAAGAAAGAAGAATAGTCAGTTACAGCAACATGTGATTGATATTCTTCTATTCTGAATTTTGTATATATCTATTACTCTCCCCCAAAACCAGTAGTATTTTTGCAGTACTTTCTGCAGTTTTTAGGTGTTAAATTAACAGCTGAAGAAAACTAATTTCCTCTTTTTATCTAATCCAAGAGCACCAATAAATGTATGTGTCCTACGTCCTTCAGAGACTGAGCTGACTAACCCTGTCTTGAATGGACCATTCCACAGTGGGGAATGTAATCCCTAAACTCATTCAATATTAAGTTTTTCTCTTCTGACCTGTCTACCAGGAATTTTGCTGATAATACCAATTTATTTCACTTAAGGCAATGATTAGTCAACAGTCAGGGAAAAATTTCAATCACTGAAATGTGGTTTGAATTGAACTTCTTTGACTTTTCATTCTTGCTGAGAGTTATATAGGGGACAAAAATACTCAGGTTTAAAAAAACAAAGGCACTGGGCATTGGTGTTTAAGGATGTAATGCAGAAAAACCACCATCAGGGAACCAGAGTTTGGAACAAGGTTTGCAAGGGACTGTTACAAATGTCATGGGAGAAAAAAAAATATTTAAAATCTTTGGCATTGTCCTTTATAAAATGTTCCTGAATGGTCAAGTGTGCAAGATAAAGCTGCACAGGTTGATCAAACTAATACAACCAGCATTTGTGAAATGAATAATCCAAAGGCTTGCTGACCTTGGCAGCATTACAGAAGCAATCTTTACATAAGAAAGAAGTGTTCTTAGATTATTTTTCCCAATATGTTAAGTTTTAAACATACTTTTACTTCATCTTTGTAAAGAGCTTTGAAATCCCCAAGTGAAAAGTTCTATGTCCAGTTATGAGAATTAAGTATGAAAAGATAACGTATCTCTTTGTTCCAGCTCTCACTTTTCTTGACCATACATATTTACTGCTGATAATGCAAAGTAAATCCCGTTGCCCTTATGCAAGAGAGTAAAGCTCTGTTACATCCTCTGGACATCAGCCAGGGCTCTCCACGTTGCCAGTTTTTTGAATATAGGCCACTCTCTTGCTTTTAAAATTAAATTAGAGCAGTCATTTCCTAGGAGAGTGGGGAGAAAGTAGCAGAATACTGAAGCCTGACACAAGGATGGTGCCTCCCACGCTTACAGGGACTGTGCAAGCCTCCTTAGTCCAAGTTGCAGAATTAGGGCTTGAAGTGATTTGAATTCATTACAAGAAAAATAAGAGCTGCTGGCACAGGAGGAGGAAGGATGCCATGGCATTCACAATGGCAAAATTCACAAAAACAGGTTATCATCACCTGAGACACTAAGCAAACCAAAGACCTCTGGGGCAGGAAGTATTTAAGAGCCCCCAAAACCTCTCCTTAGTGTTTGTATAACGAAAGGGAAACTGATATTCGGACACAGAGCACGTGGTCTGAGTTTTGCAGGGTTTTTTTCAAGGTAAACATTTATTGAATATCATTGCCATAAAGGACTTCAAGGCTTCAGAATGAAAGTCAAACTGTTCTCAAAGCTGATATATTGGTGCATATTTCATGCAATGATTCAGCATTTCCACTCTGATGACATCCATGTTACAAGATAAATGTTATAAAAGCCACCTCATGTACAAGGTGGCATAAACCATTTACATTCCCTACTCTCACCAGGTGTCATCTAAAATTACTGGCAAACTAGAGGGGAGACTGGATCTAGTTTACTTAATTTGAACTATTTATAAGGATTGTTAACACTTATGAGGACCAACAATTATTAAAGAGATTTATTTAAAAATTTGAAAGTGATTCATCTCTATATACGGCCATTCTTTGTTTTTAAAAGGGGAAATATTGACTAGCTAAATTAAAGGCTAGTAATTACACATGGAGAGCTACAGTACATGTATCTCTCCTTAACTGTTTTTTTCCTGCCACTACTTCTTTTTCATTCCTTTCAACTTTCTTGAGGCAGGCTTGATTTTCTTGCTATTTCCCTAAACCCTGAGAGCTCCCAGTCTGAGGCAACAGGCTTTTTACCACTGGTTCTGAGGTAACACCAGTCAAAAAGTGCTATTTGGAAACAAAACAATCCACTTGTTTTCAACAACTGCTTCTCCATACTACGAAGTGAAACTGAACCCTTACATTCCTTGCACCAAAGATCATCTGAAGGTGAGTCTGCTGCTCCACAGTAGATCTAAGCTTTTAGCAAGGGAATTGCCTCTCCCTCCAGCAATCCAAGGCAGAGTGGAACCAGCAGTTTTATGCTTTTCTCTAGCAAGAATTTTACCTTAAACATTCATATGCATTATTCCCTCCACAGGAAGAGAGCCTAGCTCCGTAGGAATCCCAGTAACATGCTCCATTGGGGGAGGTGACACAGAGTTGACAACAGCAAGACTGATTCAGCTGATTCACAGCCAGGTACCAGTAAGCACTATCCTGACTAGAATGTTTAGTCTTGTCATGACATGTAGACAACATATCTGCCCATTCTTGGAAAGTATAAAAAAATACTTTTTGCTGTCTCCTTACCATACTCATAATAGTACCATTTTCAAGAAAAAGTAATATAGATACAGATGAGTGAAATCCAGATGGCCCCTTTTGCACCAATAAAATCCACAGGAGTAAATGACATGATTTCACTCCCTATCTTTTGATAATGCCCTCATCAGAAACACGATTGTGGCTTTATAATGTTAAATATTGTTCCAAATATTATTCTTAAAGTATTAAGAATGCAGTCATCAAAATACAAAAAAAAGTTACATGATTCATTAAAATGATGTTAAGTAAAAACAGTAGCATCTTATACAGCAATTTGTTTACTCCTGTTGAAGATTTCCACAGTATACTGCATTCACGCGTGGCATACGTACGTACACACATTCCCACACAGTAAACTGTGTGCCTTCAAATGTGCAAGGAAAACTTGCTGGAGTCTTCAAAAATTACCATCTGCTACATGCACCACATTTTGGTATCTCTGTATAGATGCTCTAGGTATGTACCATCATTTCAATATTCAGTTCTTTATCCATTAACCTGGCCAGACCATCTGGACACCTTAATGAATCTATTAACGAATATCAATCCTCTAATCAGCACATGAAATCTCGTAGGTACTCACCCTGCAAACTGGGCACTGCCAGTGACTACTGCTGTCTCTAAGCCTGAACTCATCAGACAAACACTTGGAATGATACACACGAAAACACAGGTCACATATCAACACCTCTCCAGGCAAATGGCATTCAAAACAATACCAGTCATGATTTTCTGTTTCCCAGTCCTACAAAAAATACAAAATATTTTGGTATGACATTCTGTCAAAATCTGCAGGAACTAAGAATAAAATTGATATGTCTTGAAATCCAGCAGCATTAGACATTATAAACATTTTAAGAAGTGTATAATGTTTAAAAAACAGGGGAAAACCTACATGCTTAAAGATCTTCATCAATTTAATACACACTAACTCCAATAGAATATGAATGCCAAGTTTTAGTTCTTTCAAGTGTCTGATTAGTAGCAATTTCAAATATGAGCTCTGTCCACAATGAAAAGTGGGTTTGTTTTCTACCTTTGTGTAAAACACTTGTTGACCTCTCTGTATTAAACTGCAAACAAAAGTTTGTGCACTTCAACAGACCATACCTATTTCCTTGGACTACTTTCTTCGGTTTGATTGTTACAGTACATTTTCAACTGCAATTTTCGGAAGGGCAGTCCCTTCCAGTCTTTATTCTCTTAAAACTGTCAACTTCTCAGCATCAAAGTGTTGAGTTACAAGAAATAAATGAAATCATGAACCAATTACTGCAAGAAATGTTTCTGCCAAGCAATCCCAATGCAATTCGAAAAAGAGAAAATGTTTCACTTGCCGTGCTCAACAGCACTAGGCTCATTCCTGAAATGCTCTACAGAAGACAAAGGATATGGTTCTGCTGATGCACAGATGTCTTTAATATACTCTTCCTTGAAAATTCACCCCCAACGGCCAAATTCTGACCTTTGAAACATGTGCACAAGCTTTGCTGAAATAAATGAGAGCAACATGCATATAATTTGGAGGCAGAATTTTGCTTGAGGAATCTATAGTTCTAAAACGAAGCAGAATTGCCAGTGGCCACTGTTAAATGTTTATGTTTGTTATCTGAAATGCCACACTTTTCTCTGCACTTAGAAGACAAAATAGCTGTCATATCTCAGATAAAACTCCTAATGCCTTTTCATGTCAAATGTCACTTTTCAATGGGTTCAGATCTCTGAAAAAATCACTTCTATTCTTCAATAAATTGTCTTGATAAAAATCTGATCAAGCTATTTTTAATGTCATGTTGTAAAGGTGGAGTTAGCAATTCCCACTGACTGCGAGAACTGGCATTTGTTTGATTCTCATTTTTCTGTGCCTGGGAAGTACAGTCATTTACATCCTCGTGTGAAAGGTCTCCTCCAGTGGAGCAGCGTAAGAAGTGCTACACAGAAGTGGCACTCCCAGTCCCTTACACCGAAGACAGCCGTGCTGTGTACAGAATTCATCTGGCCAGAGACCCCATGAACACAAGAGATTTAGGGACAGCCTCACCCCAGACTGCCTACACTAAAGGTTACATATCATGAATGTTGGACTGCAGGGGCAGCAAGTAGAGGGTGGGGGAAAAAAAAAACACCAAACAAAAAAAAACCCACAAAAAACTAACAACCCTTAACCAGTGATTTTTGAACTCAGAACTTTGCCCTCCTTTGTTGTGCAGATTAACAGTGTAACTTGACCTTTTATCATTTCTTCTTATTTAATGCAGTCTCCTCATTTAATTTGATTGGCCAATTCTGTATATCTCAGAATGACATAGTAATACCACCAAATTTTGCTATAAAGAACACACCAAACCTTTCCTCTTCCAAATTCCAGTGGTAGTGTACTTTGGGAGCCCTTTCTTTAGGATATTTTAGAAACAACTAAAGATACTGCATTGTTGGTGTACTTGATTTGCCTGCAGACTGAGAAAAATCGGGATAAAGTATTGCTTTGTATTTTTTTCATATTCACTATAATATGTATCTTCTTCATGAAACCAACAAAAAAAATCAGGTGGCAGGAAAGGGCCAATTAAACAAGAAAAATAATCAGTTTTGGTTAAAGATCTATTCAGATAAAAATCAAACTGAGAAGACCCCAAGAGGTCCTGGAGTTTCAGCACAGAATTAGATTCCAGGATTCTTAATTTTTATTTGTACTAGTTACATATTCGTATCTCCCAGATATTCCATTGTTAAGAAATATGCTGGCAAAGAGATGTGGAATTTCATAAACATACGGAAATATACTTGCTCGCAAGAAAAATCACACACTCAAGCCAGAAACCATGACGTTAAATAAAACACCAGAAGAAGCTTCCTTCAGTGTTCACACTGTAAAGTTTTGAAAACATCATTATTTCTAAACGCAAACACCCAGGTTTTTCACAGGGAAGGTTTTTTAGTTTAATGCAGTATTTTTAGTGCATAAGTATATAAAAAACATTCATTTGTGCGATCTATTTGAAACGCTAATGAAAAAAAACCCAATAAACAAGGTACATAAGCCTCATGGACAATAGTGAGGTCAGAGGCATTCATTTTTCTCCAACAGCCAATGTTGGTTATTGCTCGTCTTGGTTTACATAAGTGGGAGTGGGAGGGGAATGTGCTCCCAGCACATTTTTTTATTTATATTTTTATTTTTTATTTTCAATCGTGTTTATGGAGGGGTGTCGAGCGGCGGTGTCGGTGTGCGGGGCAGGACAGGTGGGCAGCGCGGCGGGCGCGGGCACGGCCGAGCCTGCAGGGAGCGCAGCCAGCACCAGGTGTCGCCAGCCGCTCCCAAAAACCCCGAGCCAAGGGCGACCGCGGGCACCGGGAATGGTGACATGGGAGCGACCGCTGCCGGCCCCGGGAGAGCCATCCGGCCACATACATACAGCATGTACACTAAACTCGGCGTTGGGAGTGATATGGATGATGGTGGTGGCTAATATAGTAAACTAAGCTACCCTAATGGAAGACAGAAACGTAATAGAAAATATGACAGAATTCAAAACCACATAGTGCAAAAATTGTTCACCTTGTTTTTTGCTGCTGTCTGGGAAAAAGGCTGCATACCGTAGGCCTTTCAAAATAAAAACAAAACAAACTTTGTATCTATACTGTAAGCCATCTGATTATCAGGATATACATAAGGCTAGAAAGAATTCATGCACAGTGACCAGGAAATTAATCTGTTAGTTCTAACTTCTGGTTGCATACATTTCCTCCTGCATTTCTGGAATGCTACCTAACACTTCTACCACATTTTACTTCTTTAAAATAGCCCATGTACTTATATCATTAGAAGAACCCAACACCCATTATTTTCCCCATATACATACCCACCACCAGGCCAATTTAAAAATCATCAGGAATATTAAAGATTGCTAATTAATGCACACTCTTTGATATATAAACCTTCTCTGTGCATCTAAAAAAGATCCTTCTAAGATAATTTACTGCGTAGGGAGTGGCCCCACTAAAATCACAGCAACACCTTCTTTGCTGCGTATGATCAAATGTTAAGCTCCCAATTTATCAATCAAACTCACAGTCCTTCTTTGTGTATGCAAGGTGCTACATTTTCCCAGGACCATGCAGACTGAAGGAAGGATCTCTGCCACAGGGACTCAGTTTGCCAATATCCTCCTTTCCCGAGGCAGGGCAGGGAAAGCCTCCTGGGTGACTGTGCTGGCAGACCCAGGGAATCCTCCGCCGGCAGCACTGGCTGCCCAAGGTCAGCGGTTCAGCAGCACCCAGGGACTGGCCACAGCCCTCAAGGGCCAGCGGGTTTGGCAGCAAAGCTGCACAGCTCAGCTCCAACAGGAGGCCTTCCCCCTTCCTTCTACTCAGCTGCCCGCTGCATTTGTACCTCTATGCACCAGCAGGGCAGCAGAGGTCTGCTTGGGGGGCTGTATTTAATAGCCAAAGAGCTGTCGATGCTCTGTTAAGCAGAGTGGGATCTTGCAATGATACGGGTCACATGTGGTCACTTGTTCTTTATATTCAAATCAGTCAAACATTACATCACAAAGGTCACTTTGCACTGACATAAATAGTTGAGATTTCTCAGCAAGATGGGTGAAACACTGCAACAATTTCAAAAATACAGATTAATTTATGACCAGCACATAAGCTTACTTTTTTTGTGATTTGTCTTAAGTAGGTTGTCTTAAAGTAAATACATACATTTATTCTGGAAGTACAGAAAAATAACATGGGACAGAAAATGTCAGGCTATCCAGAACATTTGACAATTTAAATACAGATAAACTCAACAGAAAGGAATGAATCATCATGTCGTAGCCTTTACTGTAAAATAAAATATATAGTTGTTGTCAAGGAAAGAATAATTTTAGTGCACAAAGAAAATGTCCATTATAATGCAAATGTACATGGAAAAGAAATGCTTACTCATTAGTAATGGAGATTTACTTAGCTGTAATTGAAATAGGGAATCTGTATGTTGGAGAATGTGACATCCTGCTGTACAATTAGCATACCATTAAGTAGGAGATGTGAAGCACATACTGACAGTAAAATTAACAATAACTCAGAGGTCACAATTTTAACTATTAGGTCACTTCCATATCTTAGCAAGCCCACAATTATTGTTTAAAAAAAAGAAAAATATGTAAAAACAAGTAATAAATTTTTATTTTCATATAAAATATATGTAGGCATATCACATGAAAACAGTATAACCTCCTTTCTTAGGCTTTGTCTAAAAGGACCACTTTGGCTTTTTACAATGAATATTTCATTAGCATAGCTCATTTCTTACCTGTTAATCTGTTTTCTCCAAGTCCCTTAATGGTAGCCCAGATACTCGGTATTAAGTGTCACTCTACTATCAGGTGGAGAGAGGAAAAGGGAGGGGGAAAAAAGCAAAACTCTATTCATGAAACTCCCCTTTCTGGGAATTTGCTGGTTTCACACTGTTGAACTAGATTTCCCAAACAATCCAAACTATGGATATCCTTTGGACCCAACCAGCAGGCTAAAAAGAAAGGGTCACATAGATGGGAAAAACAGTTATAAGTCAGTTATCTCTTTGGCACAATCATGTTTATTTGTGAAGAGTATACACAGAGGTCTGTTGTCCTAAACTCAGTATGATGCAAAAGAAGGGAAGCATTTTCCACAGAGCTCATGGTTCCCAGTATTTCTCGTGTGGCACTTGTCCCATAGTACTCTTTGGGTTTGTTTTTTTTTCCCCCAGGTGTTCTGTTTCAAGTGCTTCTCCAGAGTTTCTTTGCTGCTGTGGTGTTTCTTTACACCTCCCACCTACACTCAAGCACACACAGCTCCTCCCAGTTCTCTGGATTTTCCTTCAGACCCACCTGTGCACCAACTCATGGTCAGCCCTGCATAGTGTCTATGCTCTAACGGTACCTAGAGCTCCAACTGGCCAGTGCATAAAGAATTTAGAACAGCTTTTCATGTTTAGTCTAAAGGAAGAGTATTAGCACCTTTACGGTAGATTTCACCCACTTTGTATTGTAATAACACTTGTGGTCTGTCAGAGGGGTGGAATCCAGAATGGCAACAAGGTCCGTGCCAGGAGAAGGAAGAAATTTACACAATATAAATTATTTAAAATACTAGTATTTGCATTCTACATTCAAGGCATTTTCAAATCACCAACTCATAACTTTAGCCTAATCTTTTCCTGATTATTTCATAATCATTTAGAAAACTGAAAAGAATGTCAATACATGAATTCCTACCATTTCTCAGATTCCCATTTCTTTAACATTTAATAAGATAGGCCATGTCAAATTTAAAGATATAATTTCTGAGGAAAATGTTCTGCATTCTGGTATTTTAGGATTTGGGAACAGCCATAAGGAACACTTTCTTCTCCTCTCCTCACCTCTATCAGCTTTTAACATCAGAGTTCTTTATATTTTCTCATTTTCAGCTAAGAAATAAGCTTTTAAAATCTCTGTTTCTGCTGTTAAGGTTTCTTTGTTGGCTCTCAGTAACTCTTCACTGGAACCCAGCAAAGTTGACTGCTAGTCCATATTAAGTGGACAGATACACTGAAATAAATGCCTCTCGCAAGAATTATGCATTACTTTTTTCACATCTTTGGTTTTGCTTTAGGTTTTACAACATGCAGTCATCATCAGCTGCTCTTGGGGAATAATTACTATTTTCTGTACTTAATCTTTCATATTTCAAACTTTCTACTGTAATGTTAAAGCCTTTATTGTAATAACAAGTGGTGGTAGTGCATTCTAGCATGGATGTATCTACCATATCCTTACTCTTCTCCGGTATCGAGTCCTCTCCTTAAGAGGTCTCAGAGTATGCTGCAGGAACCTACATCCCCATTCACATTAAATAAAGCAGCATCTATTTCTGTCTAAACACATTCTCTACTCTTAATCAGTCAGTTCCTTTCTTGTCTTTTTCAGGCAGCATCTGCTCCCATCCAAGCTTTCCCAATTAGACATAAGCTACACTGAAGGTAATTTTTAAAACATTGCAGTGCATTTGGTGCTCTGTATGACTCACAAATATAGCGAACCGCTGTGGGGATGCACTACCTACCTATGGGACTTCTGTCCTCCAGGAAAAAACCTGAAGGAAATGTTTCTTACTTGTATATTTGCCATAAATAGCTGCTCCCCACTTCATTTGTCTGTTCACCAGTACTTCTCTCAAAATATCAGAATCTGTGCCCCATACAACGGGCAGTCTGAAACAGGCTCAGACTAGAGTTGTAACAACCCTTAAGAACTGTGGCAAGTCTAAACCAGATCAGCTTTGAAATGTCTCCCCGTGCCCATCTATGCACTGCTCTTGCAATACTGTTCAGTTTCCAAGTAACTGCTCTGTAGTAAGAAGAGTTTCACAAAATGTGGCTGATTATCTGCAGAGCTGCATAGATTGGAGCATTATTTCTTTCTTTCTTCCTAGAAAGCATGTGGATGTGGTCCCTGTACACTGGCCCCTTGTTGGGTACAGTAGCCAACAAGAAATCTCCAGCTCACCAGGGATCTCTGGCAGATGCACTGGCTTTCACTCAGACACCAGCACGTGCCAAACACTACCTGGGTGGAACAAACACAAAGTGTCACGGAACACCATTCCCAGTACCTTTTCAAACGCAGTGGGGACAACTGTGTATGTTATTCACCAGAGTCCCTGGCCTGCTGGGAGGGCAGTCTTCCTACTGCCCTTTGGGTCAGACTTCTCTTCATGCCACATCCCTGGCTCCATCTATTTTGTAGCAAGCATGAATCCTCCTGGAACTTGCTTTCAGTAGCCTACTGAATCTGCTTTTATCTTTTCATCAGAACGATGATGAAAAGGTTAGGTTCCAAACTGAGGAAGGTGTGATTAATTCCTTGATGGCTCAGAGGACTTATTCAATCTTTGTAGCAGGTAAATGGTGAGTTAGCTGTTTAATAAGTATTTCCTTTTCATCATTGCTGAAAAGAATCCACACTTGACCAGGACGATTGCTTTCCAATGATAAAAGTTTCTTAGATCATCATGTGTTTTACATTTAATGCTAGAGTACTGCATTAGAGTAAATTCAGCATCAAAATAAGCTTATTTTCTCCCCTGTCGTTTCCCCATGTCTATGTGTTTACTAGATACATTCCTTCCTATTTTGCATGTATTTTTTCCTACTGCTTTTGCTCATCAAAAGGGCTCACCAAGTAAACAAGCATCCATCTCTCCTTCAAAGCCAAAAAGATTTCAGCAGCTAGAATCTCTTTATGAAAATTGTTTCACTTTATCTTCTTTTTTCTAGAAAACTACCACAGCAGGTAGCTACAATGATGTCTGCTTTTATGGACAGGATAATTTATCCACTGCAGATCAGTTGCCTTTATAGATCCTTTCCTTTGATGACCTGGGCTTTATCTTTAAAATGGATTTCCATAAACTGGCTCCGCAGGACACTTCGTAGGCCTTCATTATTCATATTTTATCACAAGAAAGATTCAAAGTAATTATGAATTCATATGTCCTCACAACTACCTAGGCATCTTACTTAATTTTAAGAACATTTATTTATTTACATATTTAGGCCAAGATTTTCAGCATCTCAGCAATTAACTGGAATTTCTTGTTTTACATTATTTTCAAATTCTCTCATTTTAGAAATCCTTTTTATTCTAAAAAGGACCAACACAAAACCAACAGGCAGAGGAGAGACCAAAATGTCCTTCTCCACAGTGCATATTAAACACAGACATATTTAGGCCTGCAGCAATTCATTCCCATTTTCTTCCCTGACAACTCCTTCCTCTTCTGATGCACTGATGCAGGAAGACTCAGGTTCTGCAGTGAATTCCACAGCCTCTCAGAACACTTTTGGCTTTCTTTCATTGAATTTAATCTGTAAGCATAAGTTTGCTTAATTAATTTATTACCAGTTTGTCTTAGAAGTCTTCTGTTTCTTGCAGAAACCACCAAAGTCTTCCTTGGATTCCTGCTAAGGCAGGTAGATTTTTACTCCCTCTCCTACCTTGTAGCTAAGTACTGGACAATTTGTGGGAGAAGGCTCCAAAGTACAGAGCCAGTCTCTAGCTCCCAGTGCTAAAGAAGAAGTGAGATTTCTCAAGAAGTGTAGTAGGATGCCAGTGACCAAACTGACTGTGAAATCCCCTGCCATGCTCTTCTCAGCCTAGGAGCTGTGCTCCTGAAGTAACCAATAAATCTTAATTTCCCTCCCAAGAAGATCATGTTTGGGTAGCAGTAGCTTACATTATTTGAGGTGAGACAATACAAGTATTCTTTCTCCTCCAGGTTATTAGAAATAGAAAATAGTTTCACATGAAAATATTTTTTTCTTTCTTCATGTTCCAAGTGAGTTCAAGGTTAATAGAAACTTTTCAGCTTATCTTCTCAGAAACGGGATTCAATTGGCTACTAATGTTAAAATTTTTGACTTAGGTTGAGGTTTGTATGCTATTTTCATTAGGGAGATAAATATTTCAGTGATGGAGTGAAGTATCTATTAGGTGCAATGCCTTTTATTTCCACATTATCTATGTGAAGGTTTTGTTCCCCTAGAAAGAAGGTGAATCCAGACCAGAAAGAAACCATCTCGGCTTGCAGTTCCAAGTCTCCTTTCAAGAAGGCCCGTGCACAAAAGTGGTCTTCCTCCCTTTTCCTTCTTAAAATATGTTTGCTTTGCTTTTCTGGTCTTATTTTCTCCATGGAATACTGTAGTGTTTTTTTAGGATGATGTTTCAGTACACAAAGTAACCTTTTATCTGAACCAAAAGCAGACCCTACTCCAGTTTCCTTAAATCTCTTGTCCCTGTGCCCTGTGCTGTGGGTGTGGCTGCTGTTGTTTCAGCTGTCAGCGACAGAAAGGCAGGAGGCATTTGTTGTGAATGAAGGATGAATGTTAATAAGCTGATCAGCTTCAATGAAATTTCATTCAGTGACCAGCATGATACAATAATAAAAGATTCAAATCAGTTGCTAGAGGTACAGAGTATTTTGAACCAATGAAGTTAATAAAAACAACACTACTAGGCCAGGATTGGCACAAAAGAGGTGGAAAAAAACCAAGCAGCATATTTTCAGAACAAACTTAATACAGATTGATCTATGTCATATATTCTATTAGTATAATTCAAGTCCCACGATAGAGCTTTATACAGACTAGTTTTGACTAGTTTACTTCAAACCTGTAAGTAAACTTGCATTCTTCAAAACACCCTCCTAATCAGAAAAAACATTTTGTGAAATCTGCAAACAGTATAATCAGTATTTGAACTCCAGAACTGTGAGTGAAAGCCATGAAGAATACAGCTCTACATCAACTGAATTTCTAAAAGTCAAGTTGGCTAAGATGAGAGAGAGAAGTGAAAATGCTGATGAAGTTGTTTTACCCGAAGAAAAAAGCAGCACCTCTCAAGGATGCAGTAAGATGGACTCGACTAATGTCACCTTCAGTAATATGAAGATCCCCCAAACAGTGTGAACTCCCTTTCCAGGTAATAAAAAATAAGGATGAATAGAGGAGAGGAAAGAAATACTCCTGAACAGATGGGAAGAGAAAAACGAGACTAGAAAAGGAATGCAAAGAATTGTTCATTATTCTTAACCCATCTGGAGACAAGGAGAACCACTGGAAGAGCAGTGAGGCCATTCTCCCAAGCTGCATGCTTATAATCTTGGTGCAAAGACAGAGGAGGGCCTTGGCTTGAATGCAGTCAGAATTTCTCAGCCACAAGAGGAAATTCTGAATTCTCATTTGCTTCTCAAGGACAAAATAATATATGCTTTGATTTGGAGATTTAAAAATATTTGCTTTTCTGAACTTTCATAAATCCACTATTTTTTTTTGGCCATTAATAAGCAGAATAACTACTGCATTTTGTGATAATAATGTGCAAGAAAAATCGTTGCATTTAACACGTGGTGGATTGATTTCATGGCAGTCTTTTGGAAAAAATAAGCTTTGATTGGGACCTTGGAGGATGGAAAGACAGGCAGAAAGGAAAGTTTCAATGAATTTCAGAAGTTCATCTTCTTTGAGTGTGACCAAACTGTTATGTGGCCTGACCCCAAAGCCTCCTTAGACTCTCCCTGAGGTGTGGAATAAGAGATGGAAGCCAGTTTGAACCTTGTTTCCTCTCATGGCATCAATCATTAACTTTTTCCATCAGTGAATCACCAACTGTAAAGAACACAGGTACTGTCACAATAATTAGGAATCTACCTAGAACATTCCAGCCTGGAAAACTCTGAATTTGTTACAATATGTAGGAAATATGAACCATCATGGTTTGGGCTCTGTTTGACTTTGGATCAGTGAATTCACACAGGACTTCAGAATAAAGGCAGTACAGATGGATAAGACAAATGGAGAATTTTTCAAACACTGAAGGAGATTTTTCTTCATTTGCTGTGATGTGTTCTTCCTCTTTGTGCTCTCCAGTTGCAAGAGCTTTCATGATGAAGGCACTGGCTGTCACTATGCTGTTTCATATTATCCTTCTGCTCTTAACTGAAATGAATGGGATGCACATTAAAACCATTCCTCAGCTGAGTTATTTAGAAGGCCCTAGCCTGGTAGCAGTAACTGGCACCTATTTAGGTTGGTTTTGCTTTGGGGTCTGGTTTTGTCTGGGTTGTTTTGGTTTTTGTTTCTTTATTTAAAGTGTATTTTATGTACAGAAACGATTCAAACCCTCAGAGTGATTGTTTTTAAACTTTTTACAATTATCTTCATATTTATGGAGACTCAAGATGACACAGCCAGTTCAAAAAACAGCTTCTGGCTACTAATACTGACCTAGCATGGAAAAATCAATATAATTACAAAAGCAATTAAGCATGGCAAGTAAGGAATCCAGCCTTAGCTCAACCTAAAGTAATTTAGATTAAAACAAACATAACAGCCAAAATACTCCTTTCTCATAGATTGATTCTAGCAAAACTGAACCTGCAACACATCAAATCACAATAACCACTGGGTGTGTGCCTAAGGTCACTAGGGTTAACAAAATCACCTTCAAGACTCACAGTGCTGGCAGTGGGTTACAACTAAGGTTAAAACGATGGGCACATGGGCAGAGCAAAGAGGTGGAGTATTTAGGCAGTCTTGTGACTTGAAAGAATCTGGGGTCGCTTTGAGCAAGCACCAGCACTTTCTCAGTATAAAACAGCAGAAAATCCCCAGTAATGAGTTAGCACATTAAGAATACATGAGTGTGTTGGAAAAAACCCCACATTCTATTTCTAATGTTTACTGAAAACAGGAAAGCAAGGAAACTGCCCCGTTGTATGCTCTCCACTAAAGTAGAAAACCTTTAGAGGGAAGAATTGGAGAGGCAATAATTTAGATACAGAAAGGACAAAATGCATGGGAAAATTGCTGTAACTAACCTCCAAAGTCAGACTTAACTAGCCAGAAGAATTGCTGGCTCTTTCTATAAGCAATCAATGAAGTGATCAGAAAATAGACGCCTGTAAAAAGAGCAATTTCTTGAAAATATAATCACCTTGTATGTATTCTTCAGTGAAGAAATAGCTCACAGTGCCTTAACTAAGTGTGAAGTCTCACTCTTCACATCTCATTAGAGAATTTGGGCACCAAGAACCAACTTTAAACCACAGCAGTGCTATGGGATATGTTGCATTCAGATGCAAACAATGAACCCGTGTTATGAACACATCTCCATTTTAGAAGAGCACAATATTGTTTGGCTTTATGAACACATGAAAATTGAAATTATACATTCATAATGCCTCTCTCTGGGTCAGAGCAGTTTTATGACTTTAATCATGAGGAGAAAAATTAGCACATTAAATGCTCAAAATAGCCCAGTGCACAGTCTGCAGAAAAACACAGATGAATAAGAGAAACTCTAAGAACTGCACCTAATTCCCCCACCCAAAAATAAAAAAAAACAGGACATGGGTACTTAAATTCAATTTTTTTCATTGAGATTAGACTGAGCACTACTTTGCACAGATAAAAGTACATAAAAATTATGGCATAACAGAAAATAGTAATGAATAGGTGAGAAGATTCATTATTATTTTCTTCAAGAACTACATTTCACTTCTATTTTATCAACTGCATTGAAAACATAGTTAACAACACTGAGTTGCAAATTTTTTTTTCTAAACCCAAAGAGAAAGGAGATATTTTTTTTATGCTGAAAATAAATAACACTTCCAAATTCCACAGGTTCTGGGAGAAATAGAAATAAAGCCTTTAGAAAGAAAAAAGTAAACTTCCATTACCAGATTTCAGGACTGACATTTCCCTTGCAAGGCAAGAAGCTGCAGAGATTTTATTCAATTTATAATAATGGCATCAACAAATTGTGAAATGCAAAATTCCTAACTAAATCCTGGATAAAAATGGAAAATAAATTCTTCTCTCAATTTATTTTGTGTCAAATGCGTTAATCATCTGCAAGATAAGAAAGCCTGTAAGATGAGAACACATTTTGAAAATGTGCAAAATATCTGGAGACATGGCAAATGAGCAATAAAATTAATACCTGCACAAGCCCTGGAGATATAATAATTGCAGCAAAGTTCTCATATAGGTACCGACCTTAAATATCAGTTGGAATACAGTACATTTTGCTACTGACTCCATATTTTAAATTTAGTAGCATATAAAAATATTTCTCCCACATATATCTGACAGAAAAGGAACAATTTTTTAGTCTTAAATCTGATTTTTCCCCCCATCTTTTTAGACTGCTAATTTTCACAGGCTGTCCCTTTTGGCAGGGCCTTCTGATGCCCTCAAACTGCATTGTCTTTGCACCTCAGCTTGTAGGTTTTGTCTTTGTAGCTCAGCTCTTTTGTATCAGATCTCTAAATAGATGAGATTGTGCTTATTGGGTTTTTTTACTACAGCTTCAACATACTGATAGAACAATGAGAGCAAAGTAGTATAGTTTTTTTAACACATTCCTCTGAAGGTTAGGAGTAACCTCTCAGAGATCATGTCCTTACTGCACAGATCTGTCATTGTGTCACCCTACTGGATGGGGTAAATGTTTGGAAACAGGTACCTAAGTCTCTTTCACATTATGAGCTTTCCAGGTTCCAGTAGTACCAGTCAAACCAAGTTTGACAATTAGGTCAAGGATCAATCCATAAGTGCTAAAGTTTGACGAGCCTGAAATCCCTGTTCCAACATTAATAACCCATGTTCATAGAGTTCTGTCTCCTCCAAGTGAATCTCCAAAAAGAATTCTGTGTGTTTGTCCTCACTGAAATGTAACTTGAGCTCATGGCTCAACAGTCATTAGTACCAGATTTGAGCAGTGCTGAATTACAAAGAAGTACAAACTGCCCCTTGATCAAGTGCAGACAAAGCATTTGTAAAACTATCCAGTGTGTCCAAAGTGGAGAACATACCAAACTTCATGGGTTTGCACCAATTGTCGGAGAACGGAAAATACTTGATCTGATGTCGAGTGATGACAATGACACTTTGTTACTCATTAAAACTTTCTGAATAAAAGAACAAAGAGAATGACTTTATACCAAGTCAATGTGCTTTGCTTCATCTGTCTGCAGTGTTTTGATTCAGTGTTAGGATCAAGAAGTTTGAGGGTGAGTGCTATTGAAACATGGCCTGGATCAGAAGTGGATCCTTACTTTCGCATAAAACTGTTAAAACAAGAGTGCACTGGTGCTCTGAACAACTGAGGTGGCCATCAGACACACTGTCATAGCACAATGTACCAGTGCCTAGCAGTCATGCTGAAATTACAGTCAATGCTTCTAACTAAGGGCTTATTCATAATGGGACTTAAACAGCATCTTCAGTCAAGTCAACGACAACGCTTTTCACTCAGAGAAAAAATCATTGCATAATTCTAATGACTCACTGGGAATTTATAAGCTGGTTATCTTTCAAGTTTTGTTAAACAAATGTTGCTAATAAGCAGCAGGGACATTACTTGATTGACCATTGTGAGGCATTTTGGTTATTTTTTTCTTTTTCCCCCTTCTCTTAGCAACAGAGGAAACAAACATACAGAATATTTGAGATAAGTACAAGTCTCAGGCTTTATGTCTTGTTGAGTCTACACAGTTAATATCACCTCTAAACAGATAAAACTGATGTAAGAAATACCTAAAAGAGCTAAGCTGGAATTCTGAAATCTTTACTTCCAGGGAGAATAGTAACATACTCTTTAAACATTCCCTTGAGGGTTTCTAATGAAATTAGAATGCGAATCTTAACAGTGGCATAATGTACTTTAAATACATATTTCCATACTTTAAATTAGTGTAGCTGGGATAATTTTTGCCACAATGTTTTCTGTTATGGATACTGTTTGTTTCCACAAAATGAAAAAATTATACAGTGTTTCACTTTCAGGATCTTATTGATGACTGCAATAATGAAATGAGTGTTCTGGTGTTTTCAGAGTTTTTCTGAGTTTCTTTAAAATTTAAGGTATTAGCTATGTCTGAGACAATGCTGTTCATTTTATCAGTATTTAATGCAATTGTATACTAAAGCAACAGTTTCTAGTTCAAGTACTTTAAGCTTTGCCGAACTTGCCTCTTTTTTATTTTTAATTAGAAAAATGTGGTCTTTTAAATACAGAGTTTGGGCTTCTGAACAAGGCAAAGCAATGGTCCAAGCTTTTTCCTAGACTATCTGACTGTTCTCACTTAGTGAATGTATTCCATCTCAGCTATGGAGGGACACCAAAAACATGCTTTTCTTCCCCTCACATAATTTTCAACCTGTTTAACTTGATTTCAATATTTATGGAACAGTGTCTGGATGCCTGTAGCTAATTTCCTAAGAAAATCCTTCCTAATTGAATTCCCTGGTGTTCACAAA
The DNA here is from genome assembly GCA_035583185.1 of Anabacerthia variegaticeps. Classification (NCBI taxonomy): domain Eukaryota; kingdom Metazoa; phylum Chordata; class Aves; order Passeriformes; family Furnariidae; genus Anabacerthia; species Anabacerthia variegaticeps. The sequence goes on along the minus strand of JAWWEW010000078.1, from coordinate 9,408,351 downwards.
TATCTTTAAAACACATCTCTTCCTGTGTGTTTGTATATAACTGCACAATTTCATGTTGTACTTTTGAAAGGCATTTCTTTGTTCCTCAGATTCAGATTAAAGCAAGATAAATCAAAAATTCTTCCCTTTTTTTTTTTTTTTTTTTTTGAAATACATCATCTTTGGCATTTGAGAATGTCTGAGGATTTCAAGTAATACCAATAATATTTACTGTCTTCCTGTACAGCAGTAGAAGACTACGTAAAAGTGAGGGATAACTGAGTAAAGGACTTTGCCAGTATTTCATAGCAGAAAATTCAGAATTCAAGAAGAAAGAGCTTCTATGGAATAGAAAAGGTTAAAACAGTTTAAGAGTGCATTATTTCCCTGTTCACAAGCACCAACACAGAATCTATAAATAACTCTAAATATAAATTAAAACAAGTTTCATGTTAACATATCAGCAATTGTGATTTATTTTCTCAAAGACTTTATACTCACAATCTCATCTCCTGGCAACCAATATCCTTCTTGTTCAATACCAGCTTTTGACCCTTTACACCCCACCGTCAGGGTTTCCACAATGAGACCATCCTTGACTGCTAAACTCAGCTGACGTGTGGTTTCTTTTGGATGCATACCATGGACTCTAGACATGTACCTGCACACAAAGCACAAATGTCTTTAAGTGTTAGGGTTGAATTATAAAATCCATCAGCAAAAGACACACTTTTTCAAGTCATTTAAAATAATACACAGTCTAAGTTTTAGACTGTTTTTAAACACTCAAAATTAATACAATTTCCCCCTTTATTTCAAATAATCTTTTCTTCCCCTTGCAGCTATCATGTACATGCTAAGACAAGCAGTAGCACAGTAATCTCCTACCAAACACTCCCCAATTTAACACACACACTGCTTGGGCTTGTCTCTGCCACATCCACTTGTGTCCTATAAATTAATTGAATCTAATACTTCCTATAGCATACATACTATAGGATGAGCCTGGAGATGTACCAATGAATCTTTGTGATGCTTCTGTGTACAACACATTTATAAAAAATGCAAAATTCATGTATCACATATGAAAACCCAACAGGTAGACTTACTGTACTCAGTGGTCTTTCTCCTGTTCTTGAGATAACCACAATGATCACTGCCTTGGTGAAAACAAAACATATGCAGCCTAAACTGTGTATATGCATGAGTTTCAACTGTGCAATTCTGACCAACACCAAATGATCTCTCAAAATAAAGACAACCTCCCTGCTTTAAGTTCATTGCACTTCAGATTTTCTTAGCAAAATTCCAAGAGCATAACTATGAGTTGCTGCACATGGAGAAGCAAAGAGAGCTGCAATCGCATGCAATAAGTGAATTGATTTGGAACCAATTATTTTGTGGACATATTTTCCTAGTTATAGATTCTTACAGTCACGGAGCTAACTGAATTTCTCTCCATTTTTGCTCCTCTGGGTACTATGCCTTTACCTGTTTCCTAAGAGAGAAATCTGTAATTTGCCTGTTTTAAGACAAAGCTGTCAGCTATAGTATCCTCTGTTTCATGTTTCATAATGAATTCCAGCAACCATGACTCCTTTGTGACTGTCATCACAAACACCTTCACAAAAAATGTAATTATTATCATGAACAAACTTGAGGAAAATTTATTTTAAAGCAGTCACATTGCATGAAAAAAAAGTTACACCAGTTCAGATTTATTTTTTTTAATAACATGGCTGACAGGAACTTTTAATGCATTAGAAGTCATAAACTTACAATAAGGAATGAAGACCACTCCAGTGGCCAAGCCACCAATTAACCCTTCTCTTTGAAGACATTTGTCTTTCAAACTTCCTACTGGTTTGGATGCATAAAGGTCTTTTCCAATCCTGCTTTCTCAAGCTTTTGCTGGAACGGGTTTACGCTAATCTGATCTTTTTGTTTTGCTTTAAAGGAAACTAAATGCATATAATAATACAGTAGATTTCTGACTGAGTAGAAGTATAAATTTGTGCAGCAAATTATACAATAATCAGAGCAGCAGAGGACATTTATAAAATTCTGCTTGGTATCAGAGACATTTGCATAAATGCAGCATGTCTGCAAGATCTTGGGGTTTATTTTTTTTAGGATAAAAACTCCTAGAGGCAGATGTTGCCATTTACTACATTTACTATATTTTACAACGTCTACCACAACATGGTCCAAGTCTGGTTGGTTTGTGCATGCTATCACTGCACAAAAGATCAGAAATAATAAATATAATTAAAACAGAAAGAATAAAATTCTGTGCAAGTTTGTGATCCAAGCTCATACAGATGAATCTTATGGTGACCAGCAAATGGGATGAAGGGCTGATCTGAAGATAAGGCGCTTCAGTTCTGTAACACACTGGGTGGATGCTCATCTGCCCAACCTCAACCTTCTGCCTCTTCAGAAACCAAAACTCAGCATGAGAACCTGTTCAAGTGATATTAAACACCACAAGTGAGTTTTCCAAGTTCTCCAAATTCCAATGTCTTAAACAGGCAGAGACTCAAACCCATGTATCTCATGTTCAAACAGAGTGCAAGTGAACACCACCAGTTTGTGAAGGATCAGGTGCCAAAGCTTTAAAACTGCAAGAAAACAACTAATTTGCTTGTATACTCCTGTGACATGTATTTCATGTGTGTGTGCACATACACACATATTTATGCAAACACAATGAGCTTTCTTAAGTGCAAATCATCTTTGCCAGTATTTGCTAATGTTACTGCTTTTTCATCAAATTTCCATTTTTAATTCTGTACTAACAATTTCCCTGACAGGGCCATAGCACTCAAGTTGTCTGCAATTTCTTCAGGTTCTTAAGAGAACAGATTAACTATCATTCTTACCATTTTACTGACAGAACAAATCAGACACTGAACAAGGAAGTGATTTTCCTACAATTATATGGTGGGCTGCTATAGGTCTTATGCTACAGTGCCATAACCCTTAGTGCATCCTGCTGAAGAAACCATGCATTTCACATTGCATCATCCCTAGTTGCACAAACACAGTCCAACAAAATACAGATTCTGTGATTTCTCCCTCATGTTTCAGAACAGAACATATATATAATACAAACCAAAAAGACCTTGAACCAACTCTAACTAGCTAAGATATTTAATCCGCCTATTTCCACTGTGGCAGTGTGTGCACTAGTGCAAAGGGCTCAGAATCGCCCACTTCTCAAATCCAGTCTCAACCAGAGTGAAAGTACTGCCACCGACCAAACTAGCTCCTCATTTTCTCCAGCTGTAAATCATGAGTAATAAATCCCTAGTGGCTTTTTGAAGAATACTTCAGTCAATGTTCAGACTGTGCTGTCTGGAGATCCACTGGGGCTATGTTTTCCATTTTTAAAATAAAGCATTATCAGCTTTCATAGGAAAGCACACACATGTAGAGAGAATGTTTTTACTTCAAAGAGTAGAACTGCTGTTAGAAAAGTGCCCCTTCCCCCAAATTTTTACTCCTATCTTGTTTCTTTTCATCCAGAAGGACACCAGTTAAATGAAGAAGTGATTAAGGCACAAGATTTGTATCAGAAAAGATGGTTAATGTTCTGTAACAATTAAATGTGAAAAACTGTCGCAACACGTGAAGGATGCACAAAACAACTTAAAATCCAGCCTAGACACAGAAAGATGATGTTGGGAGTCCTAAGTGCTACGTCAGCCTCATTACTGGATCAGGGAAGAACGATATTGCAATGTCTTTGTGCAGAAGTGACACCACTAATCCGGCGAGCACAAGACTTTTCCTGGCACTGCATGCACTGAAGCATCTGGCACCAAGTTAAAAAACAAGTAAGAGAGATAAAGCAATCCTCGATTGCTGTTTTCAACAAAAGCTGATTAGCTGTACCTTGGAGACAGGGAGTTGATGCAATATTGGGTTGTTATGCTCTTGCCCAGTCCTCCATATGAACAGACTGGGAAGTGTAACACAACCCCAATGCTGCTATTATGTAGCCAGCCACAAGAAATAAAGCAAATACACTCTGACAAGTGAGAATAAGGCATAGACACAAAGTAAAACCCCCTAAATCAGCAAACCAGCCCTCATCAGATAGAGGGCTGAAATAACCATTTCAAAATACAATTTAGCAATGCTAATCCCTGCTATATAAAATAAGGGTCTTTTTGATGAAAAGTAGAGGTTTGGCCTGATAATCTGGATGTTAAAATCCAAATCTCACCAAATGAGGCTGCCTGTCTGCAGGATACAAAAGTAACTGAACTGCTGCTGAATATTAGAGTATTTATAGGTCAGTATTTTCTCCATTTATAACCTGGCAGCACAAACCTCCCTGACATTAGCCTAGAAGAATCTAGCAAATCTAGCAAAATTACAGTTTTTGTAATCAACTTCTAAGAGCCTAGAATTGCATGTTTTCAATTATTGCAACACCACTTGGAAAGCAAAGGATAAGGATCTTTAGTCTGTCATTTGTTCATTACCACCTTTGAGCAAACCACATTGCCACACCAACAAATGTATATGAAAATGCGCTGACCTTCAGAAAGAACATACCACCAACACAAACTGGTAGATGCACACGTGCACATACCTTACACATGTGCACATCTGTCTGATAGCAAAAGAAAACCTTTAGATGAGAATGAGAGAGGATAATAATTAATTGATTCATAGACTGTATTTGTATATTTGCTCATCTGTATTTAGTACACAAAATACCAATCAGAGAAACGTGAAACAACACCAAACCTATTTGGAAACACACATGAACAATAGTCATGTATTTTTGAATTTTACAACAATAAAATACCACCATATTCTTCTGTTTCTATACCTTATTCTTGCTACCCATACTAAAACCTTGACCAGCTCTCAGACACCACAGGGACAGTCCAAGGGGTCAGCACAACTGGAGGGGAGGACTCCAGCAGTTCTCACAGGCCTCCCAGCACCAAGGGGCAGCACAGCCACCTGTGCACACCCCATCTGTGCCACACTGAACAATGGGGGAGGAAATCTGGTATGTGCCCTTCCAGATTTGCCTCGCAGCACCAAACTGTGCTCTAACTCATGACACTCCCAAATGACAGCTGGATCTTGCCACCTCCCTTTGCTAAACAAAGTTTACAGGAGTACCCTAATCCACCTCCAAACCACTCACCTGCCCAATACAAAGACATTAGGGATGCACCAAAGTCTGGTAGCATATAACTAATTCACTGCCAAAACTTCAAAATAATTTTCTCAAACCAGCCATTGTTCATTTCATCTTTCTATTCAAAACCTACATACAAGCTTCATGACATACATTAAAACTTGAGAAAAAAGTTTGGTTTGATCTCAGGGGTGTGGAGGAAGCAGACTCCAAAGCTGCAATCACCATGGGAGCAAAACAGATACAGAAGTAGCCAGCACTTGCAGGGGATCAGATGGTGAACTTTTCACCTACAGCTGTCACACAGCTCACAACTCTTGCCTGGTGCTGTGCAAGACACAATTTGAAGCCAAACCCTGACCCAAAGAGCTTAATCTTTACGGCCCCAAAATAATGCACATAAATAGCTAACTCTGCTCCCAAAGAGTGCTCTTGAAGGCAACAGTGTTCTACTGAAAGGCAGCAAATGGTCTACCTGGGCACAGCTGTGTTGTGGCCCAAATAAGAAAGCTGGCCAAGGAGGGAAGGTTAATTAAGGTGGAAAGTTGACATGGGTATTTAAAAAAAAAAAAATAAAAAAAATCCCAGTTTTTCTTTACTCATAAGGAATTGCATTTTCAGCCACCTGAACTTATTGAAAGGAAAATACAGAAAAAATACAGAGGCATCTCAGTACAAGACTGAAGTAAAATATATACAGGAAATAGCTGCCCTTATATAAAGTACAACAGTGTGACAAGTGTAGGTAGAAGTTAATTTTAGTGGCAAACACTGTAATCTTGGTCTGATCAATTATCTCTATGCTGGATGCCTCCGCCCTTCCACAATGTGAAGGGAAGTAGCAGTCTGCTGGCAGCAGCAGATTATCTGCTGAGCAACTTGTTCAGAGATGAGTGGAGATCTGATAAATTTGAGATCTGATAAAACTGAGATCCGATAAAATACAGCAGATCCCATTAAACTCAGCTGAAAGCCTGCCATTAATTTTAAATGTTACCCACAGGTATATAAAAATGTCCTACATTCAGGGGCAGAATTTAAGGAATAATACATAAAATAAAAGAAAAGCAGCCAAAAATCTGTTCTGAGTTTTATATTGTGTTCCTGCATCTTGTGAGAAATTATGCCTTTAGCTTTAGTTTTAGGTTATGACAGTAGTTTTATAGAAGGCCCACATATTTCTTTTAAGACACATTTTTTAATTTGAAAAGAATAGGCCACTTGGTCATACTGAAAGTAAAAATGCAAGAGATGGCTGTGATTGATTTTTTTTTTTTTTTTTTTTAACAAATACAGTTACATAGCACAAAAACTTAAAATATGCAGGCTCAGATCTCAGGAATCCATTAGGTATCCTCTTGGAAAGCCTGGTGAAGATTTGTGCTCACAGCTGTCTCTCAAGGTCTCACTCTGAAGCTCAGGTTGCCTGCTCCCCCAGATGTAGCACTATGGTACCAATCAACTTTCATGAAACACATATATATTCCCTGCTTGCCAGAAACTGAGAGCTGGTCTGAGAGCTGAAGACAATACATACACACAGAGATAAGTAGAACTGTCTACAGTGGGCATGTAGCAACTCCCTTTTGGTTTTTGTGATACTTTTTGATGTGTTCACACTTTCTGAAGTTTCAATTATGGATTAAATTCACTAAGATAAACACGAACAAGTCAAAACATTCTTCCTCTCTATTTATACTCCACAAAGAGATGCAGGGATATGAACAGACTGCCTTTGATTTCCACTGCACTCCACGTACCAAGAGCACACTGCTCAGACCACGCAGGCATTGACAGCACTGCTACCTCTGCAACCAAATGCTTCTTGCATGATCTACATTTCATGCTGTCTAAAATTCCAGGAATTACAGGGAAACGATGGATTTACTTTTCCCTCTGACATCAGTATCTGCAACATTCATTCTGAAGACACATACACTATCTAAGCAGAAAATGTTTTTAAATTTTTTTTTTATCTCTCCTTTGTAGTCTAGAAATACAGCATTTGCGTGAATACGAAGTCTAATTTTGTGCAGTGTTTTTATAAAACCAAAAGAATGCATAAGTTTGATAGTGAAATGGTGTAATCCAGGAGTTCAGTGAAAGATCTGCCTTATGTTTGTGTTGCTGCTGTTAAAAGACAGCTAAGGAGTAATCTTGTTTGTGCGCGCTTTAGACACCCCAGGCACCACAGTTTCCTATAATGTTAATCACCTGGGTCATTTCTGTAGAAAGCACAGTAATGCCAGCTCAGGTAATTCCCTGACCCAGTAATCTAACCTGTCACTCACACACTTCAGGATACACTTTAGTTTGTGCAACTCCCCCATATGACCATGAAAAGCAAGTAATTAAGGTATCCAGCTATTCAAGCCCTATCCACAAAAATCTCCCTTTCAGAACTACTACCATCTTCTTAAGGAGGAACTTCCCTAAAAAAGGGCTCTACTCCCATTTTTCCAACCTGCAAACCTGTACGTGATGCTGTTGGCAATGCACAGGTGTGTGCCCTGAGCATGCCTGGCAAACGGGAGCACTAATCATTCAGGGGCACTGCATGCACAGGTACAATTGCTGGTGTATGTGCAGCCACTGCTCCGTCCACCTCTTCTCTTTGGATGTGCTGAAGTACATCCAAACAGGTACTACATGACTCAGAATGTAGCATCCTAGCTAATACCTTGCTAATTAAATATTTAGTCGGCTCAGACTGAGTATCTCAATGCAAAACATGTTTTAAAAAATAAACATTCCAGTGCTTTCATGATTCAGTTTTTTGGAGCTTTCTATCAAATTTAATTTCCATTCTTATCTGGATCAAAATCTTTTTCTTTCTGCTTTTGGGGGTTCTTTTTGTGTGGGTTTTTTGGGGGTTTTGGGGGTTTTTTAGATTAGTTTTAGTCTATCTGAGTTTCAAAATCATCACACTGTCACACAGACGTTCACCTTATTACCATCTAGGGAATAGCACAACAGCTGGAAAAGCCATCAGGGCAGGGCTGCTGCTTTTAGTGATGATATTGTTTATATGAATGGGAATATGAAACCACAGTCTAAAATAGACGGTAGGAGTAGTGCTTTGGAGATCATTCTCTCTCCACTGATTACAGAGAAAGCCCTGATGAGCACTTCAGGCCAGACAACAAGCTGTTAAATGGCCATGTCCCACTCATTTTTACCCTTTACTTCTAATAGAAAATCACATTTATTTACAACAAAGAAACCAAACATAAGCTAGAAGTTTTACTTTCAAATATTACAAAGGCATTATGATTTGAAAAAAAAAACCCTACTAGTTGTGACATGAAAATTGGTTTGCTTTTAGCAATTAGAAATAAAGTTAGCCTGTTACGTATTTTTCTGTGTAAACTTGCACAACTTCAATACAAATATTAATAGAAGTACAGAGTACATAAAAATGAAAATGGGACAGTGATTTTTCAAATCAGTTACACTTTCACCCCTTTCCTTCTCAATAGTTCTACTCAAGCTCATAGTTTGAATGTAATATATTAAATGTTGAATGTTACAATTTTTATAGTAGCGTATAATAAGGAGAGTTTAAATGAGTATGCACCCATTAGCAAACAGCACACAAGGCGGATGGCTGTTGTGAATAACAATGTGTTTGCGCTGTTAGCGTGAATCATTTTATTTACCAGACATACTCATGCTCAGCCCAGAGATGACTTCACCTACTGAATCAATGAAGAACATTGACCTTTGAGACAGAAAAAGAAAACTGCCATACTAGCAATACCACATCAGAGCATTCTTAAGAGAAGAATTATTAGATAAGGAAACCCGATTAAGCAAAATTCATTAGAAAATTTGAACACCTATTTTTTTGCAGAACGAAGTAGGAACTAGACGTGCATGCAATAATATTTCTGAACTAAGCAAATACACAAAAAGCTTCACCTCACCTCAAGCTCTAGTACTCAACAAAATAGCCTTCTATGGTAAACCCTTACAGCTGCACTGCCAGCTACAGCAAGGCTGGAGGAATTCTCTCTCAGTCCCACGGTGAAGAGTTTCCTACACCAGCCACTGAATTAGCCTTATGACAGCCAGCACTGAAAAGCAGGCCCAGCAGTTCAGGTAGCAACATTCTTTATCACATGGTGGGACAGTACCTCAGTAGTTTAATACATGTGGGCTTCTTTTTATGTATTTCTTTAACCAGTTTAATTAATGTGATAAAACAGAATCATTATACAAATTAAAGAAATAAACTACATCAACAAAAGAGCTCAATGGGAAAAAGATTAGCTATTAATATACATTATAAACTCAAGATAACACTTTAACCTAATGTACTAATTTAGAAATTTTAATTCTTCTACTCCTGAGAGCAAATGCAGCTAGATTCCTTATTGCCCTTTTCCAAGAAAAATTTACCTTTTTTCTCTTCTGTAATCTCTGTTTCCACTATCCTTAGTCAAAAATGTCTAAAAGAAGCTGTTAAAATGGACTATTAATACCAGCTACATTAAAATTAAATATCCAAAGCACAAAATCATTATGAACTCATAAACAAAATTAAGATTAAACACCCTATAAACCAATAGATAAAAGCTGTATAACAAATGTATCTATCTACAGGTAACACAGGTGAAATTTAATGAACATATACCACTGTGAACACTCCTTGTGCAATTAAATCACAATCTGTCGTTTCTTTTTCATTATAAAATATGAATGTTTAGTTTAGTTTCTCACTTCTCTTTCAGAACTTTTTGAATCTGGGTATTAAAAATTGTTATTAGCTTGTTGAATATTACCTCATTGGTCAGTCTCAGTACAAATTCAGAAGCAAAATTGTGTACCAGTTACGATGCAAAAGCTGGCGACAATTCCTGTGCTTTTCCACATATAGTTCTCAGTTTTCTTTTTGCTACTTTATAGCATACAACTGAGCTTTTGAAGATAGAAAAAAATTTGAACCTGAACCCATCATTTACCCTCACTGAGAAGCCATCAGTATAAAAAATCCATTTATCAAACAAGTCAAGCATTTTGGTGTCCAGCAGACTTCTATGCAACGTATTGATTGCTACGCTTCTAACTGCTAGTTATGCACACATGCAATTTTTATTTATGACCAAACCAGTAATTTTGCTAAGATTTTTCTTATTAGAGAGTCAAACAATAATTTTTAGACTGCCTTGTGTTTTATTAATATAATGGTTTTTAACTAAATTGATTAAAAAATTGCTGAAAAAGCACAGAAGACTTTTTTTCCCCCAGGATTATCTATGACAAAGGATTTACAAGCTTTAAAACCCTAGGCTCAGTTCATTCTCTTGGTTTAACAACAAAAATAGTGTTCTGAAACCAGAAAAAAAACCTCCATTGGCATACAGCTAAAAGAAGCAACTGAATTTTACCACGGGAAACAGAGAAGGAAAGTAAAAGAAATTAAAAAGGTGATGGACTTAGTGGAGTCAGACAGAAAGAAGTGCCTTGTCCTTGACTATAACAGAAGATACATAAGCGGATATTGAAAACTAGAAGTTTTCTACCCTGTCACCACCTGGTGTTGTGTTCCTGTGCTTGCTTTCTGTGATGCATATTATGCCAACCCAATCCAAACTGAAGTCAGTTTTCCCTGAGGTGAGCACTCAATAGACAGGCTGCCACTGGGACCAGCTTTATGGGCTGCTGAGGAAGTAGTATCTTGCTTTTTATTGTAGCACCTCATGCTTCACACTTTTGCTTACCCTTGCATAAATAGGAAATGCTATTACACTCCGTGGTGTGGAATAAAACTTCACTCTACAGTTCTTCCTCAACCTTTCCCAAATAGAGAAGTAAAATGTGAATTCTCCTCAGCACCTCCTTCAGTATTAACCTGTTCCACCACAACACAACTGACCAGGATTCCATGACACTACTGGCTTCACACAGCCACATTGGAACCATGCGTGACAATGATAGAGCTGTGGAAAAGGAGGCAGTAACACTGGGTACAAGTGAACTCAAGCTACCACTGCGTTTTCCTGAACAACAGGAGGATGTTCTACTTCAAACAGCTGCTTTCAGATAAACCTGCTCTCTGACAACAAAAAGACAGACATTTTAGGGGAATGGCTTGACAAAGGATAAGAAACAAACAAAGGAAAAAAAAAATTCTAAGCTTTTATTTCAGTCAAGGAAATATCAGGTGCTACAATACTTCTTTCTGTTCATGTAAAGTTAAACAACAGGGTTATCTAGTTACAAATCCCGTGTCATCTGCTCTTCTAATCTTTACTATGGCTTACTATCTTTGTTTATGTGTGACTATTTAGTTGCAACATGTAAAATACTAGGAAGATTTAAATTTTCATCAAAGGTACTATAAATAGTAACAGATTTTTTTCGAACAAGTTTCTGAGCTTCAAATATGCAATATTGTGAGAATCTTGTTCATTCAATCTTTTTTCTTGCCTCTGCATCACATATTCTTATAGACTTGTGTGATTATTCCCTACCCATTCAAATTACTCATTTTCTTATTTATACTCTCTTGCAACTACTCTCCACCTGAGAATAAATTGCTCATTCTCAACTTTTCTTTAATCAGTACTTCTATAAATTGTTTTCTGTTAAAGTAGACAGCCTAGAAAGAGAACAGCAAAAGAACTAAGGAAAAAAACCAGATATATGAACTTCAACTATTCTCAGATATTGACTTGTGAAATTTCAGAGAGTGATATTTGGAGAAATCCTCATCCTAGGCCTAAACGTCACACTGAGAGGGTCACATACTCAATCTACAACTGCTAGAGAGTCCGTCTCAACTGTGGGACCAGAAAATCTCATCATTTTACAGTAATCTTTCATACTGAATAATTCTTTTCTGGCATGCTATCCCATCAATGCTGATTAATGTCAGTCTGCACAGAGATAACAAGGGACTGACAGAGTCTCCTCTATAATGGCTTGGGATCTGCTCATTTCTGTTAGATGTTCTGACTTAGCTGTACCTGCATTAAATTACAATATATCAAAAATGAGTCCACAGAACACATATGGGAAAAATGTCTATGACCATTTAGGGACCTAGTACTGGACCATCCTATTTGCAAGACAATTAAAAAGGATGATACCCTTTGTACCTATTAATGAAAACCCAGTATTTTCTTGTACCACCAATGTGGTAAAACTTCAGTATGGTAAAAGCTTTCTGATTGATGAAGCAGATAGTTTCAGTATCACTTTATTTGAAAACAACACAAAGTGTCCAATTACAGCATTACCAGTTTTATCCTCGCTAATGGTCTACCCACCAGCATCATCCCCCAAAAGCTGTGATATCTCTACCCTGTGTACTACAGCCACCCATGGTTTCATTCTCAAACTAATTCACTCTCAGGCTGCATTCTGGAGAAAGCCAACTTCTTCCTCCTGGGAAACAGGCAAAGCATGGCCAGGGGGTTGGTTTGCTCCTGAGAGAGAACACAGATGTAAACCATGCCAAGACTGGCTCCTTCTGCCAAGGGCACTCCAACACTGTTCCAGCACGCTATGTGTCCTCGGATGCCTTCACATCATGCCCAACAGCAAACTATCATGTCTCTATCTTAAGGTTTCAGGAATAGCATTGCTGTGGGCTGTATTATTTTTGGTGCTTAGAACTGAGGAACCACACACATATATATAAAACAAACAAATAAACAGTATGTCAGGGCCAAAGAAACCCTCTGTGAACCAAAGGCAATGTGTTGCAGCCCCAGCATATCTGCTCCAGAGGGTGCCAGGGCATTCCCTGTCACAGTACGCAGGGAGAGTAGAGAGACAGCCTTTGTAAGAGACAGAGGGAGAAGCTAATCAATTAAATTAATCATGAAACACATCAAAGGGAGAGGGAAAAAATGATGAGGAAGGAAGTACGGCAGAAAAGAATTATGTTTTGGTTCTTCACATTAGTCTTCATAGAATAGTTCAGGAACCAGAATAATTATGTATTTACGATGACAAAATCTTGCAAGCAGCCAATAATAGTTCTAGGATACCATATTTGCCAACTGGGTATTTTAATAACATCATCTTAATAGATAATGAACTATGAACTAATCATAAAGGTTATGAAATGTTCATACATTGCTACTGAGGAAACCCAATAACTTGTGAGAAAAGGGGTAAATATTTAATTAACAGTTAATTAAATCTTAGGAGTCCAATTACCTGTAAGGGAATTATAAAGAAAACACTACAAAAGAAACCGGAAGATTGGAATAGCCAAAGAAAGGGAACTTTAAAAATGTGTCTGTACAGAAATACTTCCCAATCTGCTATGCAACTGAACGTCAATAATTTATCCTGCTCACTTAAATATGCATGCCTTTTTTCCAGTGTATTTTAAGGCATTTTATTCCATAGAATCAATTTTTGAGGTTACCCCAAATCCAAAACAGATGGAAGATAATGAGGAAAAAACAGAAAGTCAAAGCATAATTATAATTTTTAACACACTTTCAGGGATAAAAAATTTGTCAAGCTATGCTCTTGACAGAGAATTCACAGGCTATGGGAAGCCATTTCATCACTAACACCTACAACATAACTCATACCAATAATACTCATCTAAGTAATTGACATATGAAGGTTGAATTAGCCCAATATCAAGTACAGACAGAAAAAGAAGCCATGTTTCTTGATAAATACATCTTCAAAATATAGTCTTTTTATTAAGAAATGTGGTAGGTTAGAGATATTAGCTACACCTTGCAGTCAAATTTTAAACTATTGTAATTCAATGACTTTTGATACATTACAACAATATAAGTCAGGTGAGAACATTTGTTTTCCACGCCTTTACAGAAAGGTAGGAATGCTACCACTGCCTTCAAATGAGCTTTACCATTAAATAAAAATGCACTGAATATACTGAAGCTTATGTACAAAGATAGGATATTTTAAAGTTCTCTTCAAAAGGTAGTTTGCACTTTTAATACCAAGTCTTTTAAATTCACTATACTCTTGCTTCTCATTAGCATTGTGTTTCAGTCGTTCATTTCATCTTCAAGCTACTGATGAATGCTTCTCTCCAACCCATGGGAAGTGCACTTCCAGCTATAATGCACCCCACAGATAACCACTAAAACAGCAGAATCCCTTTCATACAATGATTTGGGGGGATTTTGGAGTTTGTTTTTTTTTAGAAATCGAGTTTGTGCAGTGTGCTCTCTTCCCTACCAATGCTTCTATTAAAGTATTTATATAATACTCAAATTATCTGTGTCATATTCTTGCCATTTTTACACCCACATATTTTTAATTACATAAAACATAGACACCTTTCTTGTGTTTCTTAATGCTTCTCTACATGCAATGACTTTTCTAAAAAAAAAGCCAGAAATTCAGTAAGCTTACTAACTAATTTCTTAAAGGCTCTAACTTCTGTATTCAAATGTTCCAAGTGAGTCTTTCCCTGATATAAGACAGTTTTCAATCACTTTTAATTACGCATTTTTCTGTTCTTGCCTTTCCCCCTCAACAATTTAAAAACCAATGCATACTTGATTTAGTCTCCTTTTAATTAAAGGGCCTCTTTCCTTATAGGTTTTTCCTGATAATATTAGCAGTACCTTCTAGTGCTCCTGGCTCCTCCTACACTATACTCCTACACTTATGTTCTCTACAGCAAATGCGTGCCTAGTTCTGCAGATCTTTCTTGCATGTTTTCCAGTGCCAGTATCTTCTGAAAGTCTTCCTTTACCCCAGATATTTTCTAACAATTGCACTTCAAGCATAACATTTTCCATATTTTAATGTATTATAGAAATTTGTTGTTTTTACATATTGAGTTGAAACAGTTCGTGATCTATAAACAATGAATCCTCTTTTTGTATTACCAACATTTCCTCCCTGGTCATAAAAAGTAAATGTTCCTTGACATGTACAGTGTCTTCTACTCAGCACCAGAAGACTCAGAAAAGCAAGAAATAAATGAAATAAACAGCAATATGTTAACAAGGGGGAGACAACTCTGCTGAACATATATGACATATTAGGGGGAAAGCCAACATATAGATTTGCTTAAACATAGCAAACCATTTGATGAAGAAAACAGCAATTCTTCAGAGCAATTCTGCTTTGAAGGTGTTTGGACTAACAGGTCACAAAATATATAGGACAACTTGTCTTTGGCAACAAACAAAGGCTTAAACTATGGAAAAAGAAAACCAAATAATCAAATCAAAAATCAAATAATGAATCATCTTTTCCATGTGTGATGTTCTCTGAAAGTACCCATTTGTCATCCACTATTTAACACAATAGGAAGACTATTGCTTACCTTAAACATGGATTTATTAAAAAAAAGTGCTGTTTTTCTGTATGCCAACTCAGAAAAATTATATGCATCAATAAACCTAATTGTCATCATTACTTGCACTTATTTGTAACATGCAAAGTCACTCTTTCAGTCAAACTTAAGAGGTATTAACACTTCTAAAAAATGTTACTAATGCAGGTATTAGTAATTTCATTTAGCTCCATATGCCCATACGCTCATAACTTTGATCACTGCTTGGTTTTGAACTTTCATATTATTTATATGTTTGCCCATGTGCGCAGACACTGATCGATCTTTCACGGAATTGCAGCTGACCTGGCCAAACCATTTTTGAGCCTGGAAGAACATATCAGCCGCTCAGTTTTCATCAGAAAACATATTCTAATGCCCAGCTAATTTCAGAACTTTATTTTGAATATTATATCTTACAGGCACTCATTTACTGCATCATCTGTGTTTCTTCATCAATGACGTGTACCGTACAGCAACCCAAAGGTCTCTATCTTTTCCTTGTCAAAGTTGTCTCCTTAAGATTACCGTACAATAGAAACTAGATCAGTGTTCACTCTTGTCACTGATGGAGCATTTACAAGGTTCAAGCACTGTTTAGGTTGCTCTTCACTGCTAACACCTTGAACATCTTTCTCAAACTACTAAGGCTGCTTGCATTTCTGTTTAGTCACTTACTTTTCTTCTGATTAGAAATGAGTCATACAATCTGGATTGAGACTGTTTTTTAAAAAATCAAACTACCCATCAGTTACCAAAAGCAGTACTTCTTTTTCTAGTATCTAATTACTTGTTTTCTCAACCTTGTTTGTAATGATTTGTCTGACCTAACTTTACCCAGCTAAATGTTATTCGCACTATCTTAAACTAGGCATCTCTCATAAGAGTGGGATGAATTCCCAGCTAGACATGCCTGTCTCCCTTTATTACATCTAAAAAGAGCATAAACAGCTAACAAACCCAGCTAATATATAGCCTGGAGCAAGTAATTTGAAATGTTAAAATGGAAAGTGTATAGCATTAGTTTACCCACTTGTCTCCTTGGAGACATGATGAAAATATATATATGCTTTAATGCATTCTGAAACTCCAGTGCAACCTCAAAAATGAAATTCTCTAAAATACAATCTCCTTCTCAAGCCCTCTTGGAACTCCTTGTCTCTGGGAAGGTACTTTTCAGTTTAATGGTGCATTTTTCTTGTTGTAGAAGCCAGGTACACACCAATTCATTTGGGGCATCATCTTTTCCTTTCTCCTCTTCATTGTTCACTACGTTTGGACAACCTGAACTGTTACACTTCTCCCATTTCTGAAGCCAGTTTTGCTTGTCACTTCCGTCCCAGAGCTTCCAGACTCTGTCAGTGGGTCCTGTCATGGACCATGTTATAACGATTTCCACTTCATTAGTCACCTGCATTGTTTATAACTGTCCCCTTTAGTGGTCTCTGGCCTCATTATCAGTTCACATTGGCTCTGGCAACTGAATTGTTGCCAACTGGTTACTTTTGCTCTTTTAAATTATTCATATTGATTACTTGGACAAATGTGACGTACATGTTGGCCTGGAAATGCAGACAGAGCAGAGAGGCACAAAACCTCCCTCAGGTTTCACTACAGTGGTTGCTATAAGTTATACTGTAGACCCTTTTGCACATTGCAAGCTCCTTGGAACAAAGAATATATATTTCTTTGGGTATACAGTACCTAATACACGCTGAAGAATATTTTAATAGTATTAATCACAGGTGGTAATCATCTCATGTCTTCTTTAACAGCATCTTAATGCACATCTCAGCAAATATGGCTTATTTACTTGAGCAACCTAACACTTCATGTTTCTCTTTGCCTTCTAGAAAAGAGTTCTCCACTGGCCTATCACATTTTCCTAAAGAAACAGATTATTTACAGATTTTATTACCCTTTTATCCTTAACTGTTATAACTAGGTCTTGTATTTTCACCAAGCTATCAAGTCAGCACAACTCTGAAAAGCTAAACTCAGTTAATGCACTTTAAATATTACATATTTCCTAGAGATGCTTAAGCAAAACAAATACATGGCAAGATCTCAATTCAATGTATTAAACCTCACTTTAGGATCCTCAGGGGCTCAGCTCAGTAAGTTTGTTTTTTTCATTATTAAATAATTACTAACACAGAAGTACATTTAGCTGTTTCACAGTCTCTCAGGATGTTTACTATCTCTGTTTCCAAGGGCTTTAAATAGCATCAACCTTCCCCCTCATCAAGACTTTTTTTGGAACAGGTCACTTACTTTGTAATACGGTCAATGTTAGCAATTTGCTTCTGGTTCCGGATTATTTCTATAGCTGCCCAAAGATGCTGGATAGCCTTTGTATCTGCCTGTCGTCTCTTCGTTAAGCGTGCCATGACCTGTTTACTTGGTCAGCTGCAGCCAGTAAATAAAAAAAAAAAAAAAAATACACCAAAAAGTTAACCATGAATTATGAATAGATTACATGATGATTATATTGCAATAAATATGATTACAAGGAAAAATTTATTGTCTGATAGCAATTCAATTTGCATATAACAGCATGTTTCCTTGTGTTTAAAGAGCAGTCAAAAAAAGAGTTGTTTACAAGAACCCCTCTCACAGCACATAATCTACACAGAAGACAAAAGGCAAGCAGTAAAAAATACCAAATCAATAACAAACGACTCAACTTAAGAAACTGGTTTAATAAAGTCACTTAGTTTGCACCTCAGTTCCCTAATATTTGGTAAAAACGCAAAGCTAGCCTAGCCTGAGGGTGCCACAGCCTCCTGCACTGCCTGAAACCCTTACAAAGGGGGAGTGGTGCTTGACTACATCGCAAACTCTGACACAGAGAAAAATCTAGACCCACAGTTTAGCACACAACACAAGAGTATTACTTTCATATTTTCATAATTTACAGCTATTAAAAAAAAAGGAAAACCATTCTTTGAGCAGAAAGTAGAAGTATATTTTCATGGATGATAAAAATAAAAAAAAATATTTTGGAACAATTCCATTTTCTGTAACATGCTAAAACCCAACAGGACCAAAGTGCTTCTGATGGCATTTACCCATCTAACCAACCCTGAACAAGAACATAATGAGCATCTGGCTTTGTTTACAAATTTTCCAAAAGCTCGAGGCAATGAGTACAGATAAGCCATAAATCGCCTACAGCTCTACTACAGGCACTGAATCCCTTTTTAAAAGCTTAACGATGCATTTTGATCACTAAATAACTTTCTTCCAGTGCCACCACTTTCTCAATGAAAAAAAAATGACTGATTTATGAGTGCTACCAAGGTCTATAATTTATTTTAGAGCTCTGTCCTCAGAATGAACTCTGTGGTATGCACGCGGATATTTGTAGCTAGCAGAATATTAACTTCAGTAACCTAAAATAATATAAAAAATGCAAAAACATATCACCATCTGTGCAATGTTGAAGATGGGAATTTAAGTATTAAAAGTGTCCCTGCTCTCAAATTCAGAAAAATGAAACAGATTTGAGTATTCCATCAGTTGTAGCAATGTAATTTTCAAGTAAATGGGACCTACAGGTACTTGTCAAAGAGGGATGTCAAGTTTTAGATCCAGTCTCAGCTCAGCAACACTCACTGAGTCTACAGGTGTAACAAAATGAACGGCTACACTCCGTTATTAAGGATAAGAAATTATTTAACAGCATTATACTAAATGTTATGAAGCCCCTTTAAAATAAAAAATAAGGAAAAATTAAAGATGATGTGAAGTGATATGTACATGTCCAGGTCTGTGAGGCATCCCTGGCTACAGGAGATAGCAGGGAAGGGCACAACAGAGCATCATACAAGAAGATGTGGGCCAGTCACACATCGATCCCACACTTCTGCTTTAGAAATCTCTTCCTGCTGGGATTTAAAGCAAGGGCAACTGGATGCATCTCCCAGAAAAAAAAAGGCCAACTTTTGAGGGAAGGATAAGAGGAAATGTGACAGACACATAGCTAAGAGTGACAGCGGTAGATAGCATCGCCTGCGAATGATGCATTGAAAGAAAGTCTCTGTTGGGAATAGTGGGAGAAGACCCTGCATGCCTGTGAACTCCTCTGCATTCATTTCACAAAACATGAACTTTTACAAGTAAAAAAAGCCCCTCCTAAGTTGCAAGAGAAACACATAATTATTTGTAGAATTTAATTTTTAAGGGAACTAGACCTGAAAAATACAAAAAGTTAGACTCTAACACAAAAAAGGACAATCTTTACAGCCCTATTATCTTAGCTTAAAACTTCTCTCCTAACACAGAACTGACTGAAAGTGAGATCATTCTTTTTATTCCAGCTCTCTACAAACTCTCTGCTAGAAAAGCTGTCAGACAATGTGGCAGCCAACAAGCCGGACACGGGATCTCTTGCACAGCATCCCATCCACATACGAGGACTGAGGAGGAAACACTCGTCCTTCTTGACCCTGCTATCCATGTGAAACAACAGACCAGTTCTCAGTTTGTTCTGTAATAAACGAAGCGGGGCGTGTTATCCCAACTCCTTTAAAAATAGCGGCTATTTTTGGCAGCCCGGCATATGGTCCTGCGTGTGAGCGCCTGGCACAGGGCACGGAGGGTTCTCTCTCACACCCCCGCGACGCCTGTGCCCCAGAGCCCCGGCACAGGGCAGGGTCCCTGGGAGCCACCTGCTGCCTCTGCATGGCCCCATCATCCCACTGCACAGCCTGGAAAGGCTGACCCTGGCGGAGAAGGGATTCCCCTGGTGTCTCCAGGGCGGGAGAAGCGCCTGCTGGAGGCAGAGAGGGAGAGTGAAGGAGTGCTGTAATGAGGAGTTCCTGAAGCCCTGTGGCACCTCAGACTGCTGCCAGTGGGCACAGGGAGGCCTCTACCTGCAAAGGCACTACGGGCCCCCTGTTTCCTTTGGAATGTGCTTTAGGAACAAATCCCCTGCCTCATCCTTACCATGACTGGTTGGTTGGCTTGAAGCACACACATCCCACCCCCTGTGCCATGGCCAACTCCAATCCTCACTACCCACAGGTGCCTCCCTGACCCTGAACACTGCAGGGAGGTCACATCACCGGACCAGGAGTTACCCCAAAACACAACTGGTGTGGGTGGCCCCCAAATGGCTCCCTCCTTATCAGTCCCCTGCTCCCGCTGCTGCACACACTGGCATGGCCATGGCTCTTCCCCCACCTTTGTCCAGAAATAATAGCAGGAAGGATTCTGACACATGGGACACGGCAATCACACCTGTTCTGTTCCTTTTTCTTTTAAACTCTCCTTTGCAAGATACAATAATTTTAGCAGGTGTTCTGCCTTCGAAGAATATACATTTCATTTTCATAACTCTGGACTACTATTTAAGGGCACTTTTGCTAAACTCAAGAGTTGACACTCAGCTACTGAAATAGCAGCTCTTACACACCATACTGCCAAAAATACAAAAATAAGTATTTTTTTTTCCAAAAGCCCAGACTACTTTAGTGTTATTTTAATCTTTTAATTGCATGGTGTAGAAAAAAATACAGTCTTTTTGCATTACAGAAAAAGATTAAAAGATTGTGGCACGTTTCTTGCTGTTCACTGCAGTCACTCTTCCTCCATGGTAAAACTAACCACAACAGACTACTCCCTGCACTCATGCAAAAATATAAGAAGTTTCCTGCATTATTATGAAATCTTAAAGTAACTTGTATCAGACTGTTAATAGTTCATAAAATGATTTGGAGTGCTACTTCCAAGCAACAGAAAATGTTCCCAGTGCTTCCTCATGCACAACCTATGCTTGCAAGTAATAGCTTATAGTTTAACAGGACACATGTTAGATTCTTCAACCTTTACTTATCACTCCTAATTATTTGCTTATGTGTAGGTTCACACAAGCATAAACATACAGTGCGTGTGAGTATGTGTAAGAATCTATGGCTCAGAGGTTAAATATCCAAAGAGGCTGATTCATTCATGCAGTGTTTTAAAGAAGTTTGAACTCCAGAGACTCTTTAAAATCACAACATTGAAATGTACATTTACATATAAGTGTTTGAAGACGTTTCTCCTGCTCCTCTTTTGTTATAGCATTCATTTCAAAATACTGAGAATGAAAACTAAAAGCTGACATAAACATTAATTTCCCATGTGTGATTTGCTGGGCATTATGCTCATTTAGCTATGGTATCTCCTGTCCATACAAAATTACTTGCTTCATGCCATTTCTGTCACATTCTGCTTGCAAGTTTATGGTAGGATGCACCTTCTTGGAGAAAGGTTGACAAACACACAGATGGCTGAAAATCCAGGAATTTTTATCAGTGGGATGTGTATTAGGTTTTGTAGGCATCAATGGGACCTGCAGAACCTAAGAAATATTTTCCCAACAGAGGAAGTTTAGTGTGGCTGACGTGCCAGCTGACACACTTCCATCACACCCTCACCCATACAGACCCCAAAGCAAACCATTTATCCTCTCAGTTTTCAACTCTCTAGCTGTTCCTCAGTGCAACCTGAGTACGGTTTTACTGCACTTTATATTTTGAATCCCTCTTTAATGCTCTAAGTACATTTCAAAAGACATGCACTGCTTTACTGTGCCCAACTTTCCTCAAGAGCTAAATGTTACCCACACTTCTCAGAGGCAGCTCAACAACCTGGGCTTTATCTTGGGAATACACAGCACGGCTCCTCTCCTGTGGGCCCACAGCAGAGTGTGCATTGCCACGGGGCGGCAATGTCACAGCAGTGGCAAACAAACAACAAGGCTACTGGTCATTAGCACTCACTTGGCCGAAGGAGATGCTGAACAGCTGTCTCCTGCAATAGCAGTGGATATGGAAATCCGCACTGCAAGTCAAAATAAACAAAAATCACCTTGCAGCATTCAAGGGATTTAACTCAAGGAACCTCCTGACCTGCTGCTTGCATCCAATTTAGCAGACACTATCAGGTACTATGTTAAGCTAGAAACTCTTCCTATGTACAGAAAAAAACTGAAAGGTAGTCAAAACTTGCTATGCTTCAGCTGTTAAATACCATTGTCCAAGCAAAATATGATGCTTCTGAAAACTTAACTAATGAATTGGACTTTGCACAGAAGCAGACGGTGATGCAGTTGGGTGCTACTGTTCTGATGGGAGCTGCTAATTAAGAGCTGACAAGTAGTAGCTTGTTAAATCTTCTGTTTGTACTTCACTGTAAGTGAGGCTACCTGTGGTGCTTGTCCCTTCCAGTGCAAAGTCAAACAGGTTAAACTTCATCCCTGCTATTAGCCACCATTTGGCTGAGATTCAGTACGTATTTAATTGCGATGGAAAGAAGGTTTAAGAAGCTGATCCTTGCCACTGCTCAGCTGCTAGTTTCTGCCCTTCAGCCCTGCATCCCTGGGGCTTGCTATTATTTCTTCCACACTACACAGTGAAAAGATTTCAGACTCAACAGAAGGAAGAAGCTAGGCTCAGTCCTAGTGTTCGTGGCTTTCATGCTGTGAGACTGGCCAAGTTTGGGTGGTTAGGAAACTTAAACACAGAATTAACTTCATTATTTATATGTACGTTATAAAATGGGTTCTAGAACTTCTTAAATTGTAAGTTTTTTATAGTCAGCATAAAACTGTATATATCAGCAGTACAAATAGTTCCCAATGTTTTGCTTTGTTCTTGTATTAATTAGGAGCCTCCTATTAAAATCCAGATTACAAATTTGCCTGCTGATGCAGAGTTTGGGTCCCTGGACTTTATACAGGTCTTTGCTGTACTGTGAACTCCTGCAAGTTTACAATTTAGTTTACAATTTAAACTGCTGTTAAAACATATTTTCATCACCAGTTTAGTGGGAGCATAAACACTTTAGTCTTCCCCTCCAACAATAACTGTGAGTAAAAGTAAAAATTACTCTATTTTTACATAAGAAAGGTACAGGTGAAAATGTCTTGACTGAGCAGCAGCACAGGTCACGCATGGGGGGAAAACAAGAGGAGGTTTAACTTGAGGTCTGCCTTGCGTATCGGGTGATCCAAAGGTGGGGGCAGTAGCTGCTAGGCTGAGGACAGAGCTTTTGGCAAGAGTAATCCCATATTTTGCTTACCAACCACTTGTCTTCATGAGCATGCAAGATTACAAGCATAACCAAGGATTAGTTGGGCACCTGGTAGCAGGAGACTCTCTTTGGCAAGAGTGAAGGTTATCAGAAAGAAAGACTTTGTATACAAAGTAATTTTCAAATGTTTAAGAATAAGCAAGTGTTTTGGTGCCATTAGATATTTATTCTGGACTTAATCCCAATCCACTAAAATCAACAAATGCCTTTCTGCTGACTTTTTGGGGTTTTGGAGTAAACTTCCAACTGCTGACTGACTTCCACGTCCTCACAATGAAAAACTTAGGGAGGTGTTGAATGATGTTAGTGAAGCTGAAGGATATAACAAAGGCTTGTGGCTGAAATAGGCAAAATTTCTCTATTAATAAAACTAAACTCAGAAAATTAGACTACAAATTAATAAAAGTTACTGAATTCTTCAGTGTGGTTTTTTTTCTACTAGATTAGTTCAGGCTGTAATGCTGTCATATTGGAAGTTATTAAACTACAGAAGGTTTTTGGATGCGTGTCATTCCTAATGAAAATCTTTTCATTTCACTGTTAGATTAAGGTCTACACAGTCTATTCAAAAGAGAAGTTTATTAACATAATTATCCTAAATACTTCCTGTGTGCAATTGCAATATCCCTGCTGTTCTGTCCAGCCCCACCTCTTGCATTTCCGAACTGCAGGGTTTGTAACCTGGACATCTTGCAGCTTTTTGAGTGAAGTTTTGCACAGCTCCATAGTCCCATGAAGTGCAATACAAACAGAAAACATGACTACATGAATACTGAACTGTAGTGTTTAGTGTTTTGCTTCTGTCTTTCTGCAATTTAATTTTTTTTTCCAACTCCTGTACACAGAATACAAGAAAGCTTTTGCTGTTACCTCATGCCATTTTGAGATGGCAAAGAGCCACTGTGGAAATCTTAGCCAAGGGCAGTACAGAATTAAGGGTCTCAAGAATACTTTCACTACACATATGTGTAAACTCTATTTTAATCCCTGATATTGCATTTACATCATTTGTATTGTACTCAATTCAAACTGATTAACTAGGTGTCCTTCACTGGGGCTAAGGCATACGGGACTTGAATTTCAAGCTCAGACATTCTGAATCATCAGTATATAAATGGCAGAACTTTTTATTTTTCTTTTGAAACCAAACCCGGACTTCCTTGCTTAATTAACTAACCTCATTAGACAGAACTTGACAGAAATGTTGAGGTGCCATCCCAAAAGAGAATTTCTAAAAAGTGTAAGTGTAAACAGAGTACTACAAAAACTGATATGAGCACCAACACCAGCTCCTGAGAAGGACAGAATAAGAGCTACATACCCCAAACAAAGTGGTTTGTTTGCCACCAAATACTAAGATATGTAAAGGGCTAAAATGTAATCCTGCATTCTGCTGCCCCTCCAGCCAGCCACAGTCTGGAATTTCACAGACAATAGCAAATGTCCTCCTAAGAATTGGAAGGAAACTATCCTTTGTTCCTGTCTGGCAGAAATCACTGAATAAAACTTTATCTAGCAATGTAAGTTTGGAAAAGAGAACATAGCTGCCAAAGAAAGTAATACAGTTGAAAGGGTGAAAGAAAAAACCCAAATCTGCTATTAGCAATGTAGCTACACCAGCCTGATTCTGCTGACTTCTTTTTTGTAATGGTCATCATGTTTTAATCCAGGTATGGTGCCTCTGTAATCTGAAGCACATAATATATTTCCTGCTAAGGATTTGTCTTTATTCAAGGTTCCACATTGATCTTTTAAAATAAGCAGTATTTTCCTTAAGATTTCAACTTCTAATAGGTATTAAACACATAGTAATTTTTTTATAGCCAGTAACGAAACTAAAAGTTAAATAGGAACATCAAAAAACATGAAAGTTTTTTGGTTTACTGAGAAAATAATGTTTCAAAGCAGTGCTGGGAAGGGTTAGACTGGACATTAGGAGTATAAATTTACCAACAGGGTTGTCATACACTGGAACAGGCTTCCTAGAGAGGCGGTCCATGCCCCAAGCCTGTCAGTGTTTAAGAGGCATTTGGCATTTGCCCTTAAGAACAAGCTTTAACTTTTGGTCAGCCCTGAAGTGTTCATGCAGTTGGACTAGATGATTACTGCAGGACCCTTACAACTGAAATACTCTTTTCTTTTCTATTCCACTCTCTGCTATATGCATACACTGTTAATGCATTTATCAAATTTTTAAATGAGCATAATTTCAATTAAAACAACAATTTAGTGTGGTTTGCTTAAGGCGTAGTTAATGAAATTCAGTTACACTAAATAGTTTCCACAATGGAGTTTGCGCTACTATAAATTGCTTTAAAAACACTTTGTTTGTGAAGTGATGCCAGTTTCTCGTGAAGATAAATTTTAGGTTCCATAGTAACAAAGCCCCTTATTTTCAGGATGATGATATACTAGATTAGTATTACACAGCCTTTAAGCTGTTCATCTCCGAAGACTACCCATCTTTGGTCAAAGGAAGTTTCTACAAAAGAGACAGTCCAACACGACTAACTTCAACATCACTAAATAACAGCTCATACAAGGTGTAAAAGATCATCCTACATATTTTTGTCCCCTATCATGAAAAATAATCAGTTCTCATCAGATTTTTTTTATTTGGGGAGATATCAAAAGCCACACTTGCACCCAAATTGCTATCAGCAATGCTCTGGGCTCGCCTGTATGAACGCACAGGCGCACAGACACACAAGCAAGTTACACACACAAGCATTGATGTAAGAGGCTTGAACACATTTTACCTTCAATTTGTCATAGACTAAGAGCATGAAGAGGGTCAGACGATTAAGTGACACGTGGAGACAGGATCATGTTCTGAACCCACATTGCATGCCAATAGAGGCTTTCAGTGGTTTAACTACACCCACTACCAAACTCCCTATTTTCCAAAGCAGCCAAACCACTGAAAGATGCTCAAGGAGAATTCAAGGAAGGAGTTAACTCCTAATGAGCAGTCTGAGCTATTTCCCCATGTAGACAAGCCCTTAGTAAATAGATGCTTCCTGTCCAGTCGTTTGGCTGTAGTGAGCAGAGATGATTAATGCAGCTATGCATCCTGACAGGCTCCAATGCTCACTTAGTCATAAAAGGGGAAAAATCGTGGCCAAAGAAGGCTGATGGCGAGGGCTGGAATTTCGGTTTGGATGATAAATAGATGCCACTTTGATTCTGCAACTTTCTCTAATAAAACGTGAGAGGTGGAAGACATCTTAGAAAATACTAAGAAATGTAAATGAGAAGAGTAGCTCCTTCTCCAAAAGCAAGCCTTTGATCATCGTCTTCCTTTCTGCTCTGAGAGCTAAGGAGTTTGGTTGTTTTGTAAGCCTCAACTGAACTGATGTAATATATTTCTCTGTCAGTAAGTATGGTATAATAAATAAGGTATGATGACATAAATAAATAAATGATTTTTCAAGGTATGTTAGCAGGGAATGTAATGCTGCATAAGGTCAGCTTCTCACTAAACAGTGAGAAAGACAGATACGTTTTCCAGGTCGAAGAATGTATGGAAAAGCACTAAATGATGAAAAGAGATAAATTCATTGCAGATTATGTAAGCTATACGGTAAAATAAGGAGCTGATGTTGACTTTTTGCAATGTAATGTGAGATTTCAAATTGCTGTTTTTTCCTTCTCTTTCTCTGAACTACACACAACTAACACTATCTTTAAAGTAGGAATTGTGATTCTGGTGCTAGCAACAGGCCCTAAACCTCAGATGTTTGTAACAACTATTCCTCTACCAGGCTGCATTTTTATTGACAAAAGGCAGCTGAATCAATTTTTGTTGCTCCTTAACAAAAACGAAGTCTGCCTGAACTTGTTTCTTTCAAAGCCCTTCTTTTTGGCCTCTCCCTCTCTGTAAATAAGGGCACAACTACACAACTTCTAAAATGGCTCAGATATTGAATTATTTTAAAGTCAGGGTGTTATGCAGGCATGACCACTTTTCTCCAGCAGTCAGGCCACAAGCAACATTAGCTCAGAGGAGACTTTCTCTTGTCAACAGTCATCTCCAGGGAAGCTGATACTATATAAAGAAAACAAGCACAATTCTGAACCAACTTCAAACTGAAGCTCCTTCAAGGCCAACACACCTGGACTTACCCTTGGAAACCTTCAGAAATGTGCTCAGAACTTACAGAGTTAAAACACATTGATTTGTAATGCAGGTAAGATGAGCCAAAGATAAACACTGCCAAAGCTTACAGACTTCTACAGCATTAATCAAAAGAAACTTTAAGGCAGGGAGAGGATCAAATTGTAACATCTGAGCTTTAGATTCTACCTCTGAAATTCAAGGTGAATGTCAGAAATAATGGACCTGAAAGTTTCATGCAACACTCCCCCAGCTGTGGGGCAGTTCATCAAGGCAAGAGCAAGAGAAGGAATAGTATATTATGGAACTGGAAGCCTTTCCTCTGGTTCCCACCTCTCTTGGTTTTCTTCTCTATGTTTCTTGGAGAATGTATTTCCTAGGCTGGGCACAGACATCTAGCTTAAAAGTACACTCTGAAGTGTATTTGGAGCATATGCTCTCTCCTTCATAGGCAGTACCCAAACTCACTAATTACATGCATTCCTATAAAGCTCTCCTCTCATCCTGCCCCAAACCAAATCTATCATCACTCCTTAGTGAAGCCTTAATCCCTATCCCTTTCTAAGGTCCATTTTGATTCTTTTTTTTCCATTCACATTTCAAATATTTTTTTATACCTCAAAAGCAGGTAATTTATTATGTTTGCACTTTCTTACTTCAGATTGCCCTCAGCTCTTCTCCCAAAATGTTCATGTCTGGACAAGGATGAAGCTTGACTAGAGGACAATTTAGACATGTGAGAACAGCAGTTTTCATGAAAACCAATGTACAGTGAAAAACAACTGCATTCATAACTAAACAAATCCTGAAGTGGAAAACAGCTGAGTATAATCATGATATTTTTATCTTTGCTGCAAAAGTTGAGAAATAAAACATGGAAAAAATGAGAAAAAGTAAGTTTCAAACCCACAAACTTTATAAAGAGAAACTTTAAAAGCCAAAACATTACTCAAAGAAATAAAGATCTTCCAAAGATCAGATAAGGTGCTGGAAATATGTTACCATTACTTCAGACAGAAGTTTCTCAGCAAACCTGATAACAGATGGCATGGAGAAAACCTCACCCTACCACTGCAGGTTGGCATGTTCTTCCCATAGGTTAAAAGAGGCAGGGGGAATATGCCATTTAATTTCCTAACCACCTCTTGTTATGGCCGATGGTGTGGGGGAGGTTGGCAAATGGTTTTTTCTAGTACAGAATCCTTCCCAACACCATCCATGTAATCTGGGACTGCAGTATCAAATTTATTGATCTGTTTCAAAGACCTTGGTGCAAGCCCTAGTGTGATCTCGTTTGATATATTTTCTATTACCAATAATTTTCAGATGCTTCCAACTCTTATTTCTTCTCTGACCTGAAGCCAACTTACAACATGTCTTTATTTTTTAATGTAGAGAATTCTTCTCAAGGCCTCTCCAGGACCCATTGCGGGTGAACAGAATTATGCATTTCTTTCTGAAAATCCATTTCACATCAGCCTGATTCTTGCATTTTATATCTGTTCTGTATTACTTCTGTGGGAAAATTATTACTTCAACCAGTGGCTTGCTATTATATTCATATGCATGTCCACGGCATATGCCGGAGCTACAGATCAGAGGGACAAAAGAGCCCTCTGCGGCTCTGAGATTACAGTACTCCTCATTTGCAAAATGAAGTTCTTCCTCTCCTCTGCCAGGTGCAGCTGAAACCTATTTCTTCAAGCACTGACGGTGGTGATGTCGATGACAGAGGGCAGATTACAAAGGTCCTTTAGGGAGGACATTAGTTCCTGAACACTCAAGAGCTCTTCCTGCTCTATCATTACCTAGGGCTGAGGTTTATTAAAGGCAACAGGACCATACTGTTCTGTTCTCAGCCATTTCCTTTGGACACACGAACATAGGATTAGTAATTTTGTCATCAGAAGTAGGACTCCACTTTTCAGATTATTTCAGTTTTTCTACTACCAACATTTGGCTGGGTTTTCATTTTACTCCTTTAAGCTGAATGCAGATGAATGATACAGAGCTCTGACACAGAGACTTATCCCTACAGGGTGGGGGAAGCTCACATAAGTGCACGACATAACTGAATAGCCATCCCTGTGGCTACCAATAGAAGTTGAAGTCTGGAAAAGTTAACTAATCCGAGCAGCAACTTATCCTAAATTTTAGGAAAATGTCATTCACGAAATACAGCCTCCTGTTGCAATCTCTGCAAAAACCTTTTCTGCCTAACACAAAGAAAATTAACTGTGAGTGTATCACAACATTATGGTGTTACAACAAAGGGCAAGCCTGTTGACTTGACGTTTGGATTTACAATACAATATTCTGCAGGAAACAGAGGAGATAAAATGCTAGAGTTCTGGCAGCCTTTCCAATCAGTATCTTACTTCATCATGCGGTGTTCTTTCAGCCCAGGCAGAAGACCTGGAGTCCACTGTGCTGCTGAAGCACCTGTCTGGAGCAGCTCCAGTTGTGATGCCTGATGCTGAATCAGGCGTTTAACTCCACGCTATTTCACCAAGCACTAGAAACCACCTGAAGCACAGTCTAATGCTTCATCATCCTCTTCAGCTGCTCCCTTTCCTACAGAACTGAACGCAAAGTGGAAACAGAGAGGTCAATTTGCTCCTGACAGGGTTTTTGATTACCAGATTGCTTGATTTCAGACTGCTACCCCTTCAGAAAGTGGTTATTTTCTCACAGGGGTGTAACTTTTATTCTCATGTAAGTCAAATCCATTAATACAGAACACCGAGTCCAAACCTGGGAAGACTTCCTAATAGTAGTGATTTCCTTGCGGGCTTATATACATGTTCCTTTTTGATACACTTACACGCTAAAATTCATTCTAAAATAGTTTCTCACTTGTTCATTCTTGTTTCATAAAGGTTTAGTTTAATTTTTCATTTTGCTTTTTTGAATTTGACAAGATATAAAGCAAGACTCTGAAAGCTTCTTTTACACTGTGCAACTAGGTTTCTTCATTTCAGTGGTGCTGAGGCCCAGTTGGTGACCACAAAGTGACCATCACCTTGTTCTAACTTACACCATGAAATCTAAGATGTTTTTTACTGTTTTCACCTCCATTAACAGAAACAGAATGTGTTTGTGCAAGTGATGACATGCTGAAGAAAAACTTATGGAACCCTAAATTGGTCATTTTGAAGTGAAGAAAGACCAAGGGCATTGTTTTAAGATGCTTCACATCTCTTCTCCGAGGGCTGAGAGATTCTGACTTTTACCACCTTTTTTCTGTTGAAGACGGTCTGTTATTTTATTTTTAGACATGAGATTTCCTACCGAAACCAATTGTGGGTTTACAATCTTCGCTGAGCTCCAACAACAGAAGAGAACTCCTTTTGAGAAGACTTTTTAGGCAGTGTTTGTTGGAGGCTGCTGCCACCACAGTGGTCAAACTAAGTTGAAGTGTTAGTTTAAACCAACTGCAAGAAATTTTACTCCCCAGTCTAGCAGCATGGCTGCTAAACCATGTCCTGTCTTCGTTCATGCTCTTTCTGCAGCCTTCAAGGGTAAGGGTTTCACTGTGCTAAAGAAGACACTGACATTCATGTTACTCTCTGGATTGCGGCTTCTGAGTTTATGACAGATGGGAAACCAACAGAGGAGTTAAAATCCTGTGAATCCACGCACAGCTTATAGCCAGTAGCCATCTGGCTGGGGATCTACATAATACCACAAGAGGATGACAAGAAAAAAAAAAAAAAGGCAGTTTCATTTGCACTTCCATTTCTCTTCCCCTTCTTTGTGTTACCTGGTTTGAATATACTTAATAATCACATTGCAAATAAGTCTTTCAGCTATTTCACACAGGTACAACAACTACAGTATTTTCTTACTAGCACTTCCAACACAGAAAAACAAATTCAGTGTTAAGCAAAAAGTCCAACACATGACAAACAGGCTGCATTTAACAAAAGTGTAAGCATTTAAGGAGAGAACAGAGAAGGGAAAGCACCAAGGAACCCCATTCAGCAGGGCTCCCAGCTGCTCTATAAAAACAATTCCAGGTAGAAGTTGTAACGCAGGGCCCCTAAAGTATAATTACTTGGGAAAAAAATGTTGCCAACAAAAGTCACCTAACCTGTTCGGAGAAGAAAGCGGTTCTTTAGCCCCAAAATGTGCTGGGAAGGCTGAAAATCTGGTTTTCAAAGGAAAAAAAGTTAAGCTTTACTAAAACTCCCTTTTGCACAGCAGTGTGTTCAGCTAGCTTGAGCCAGGAAACATGCAAACCTTCCTTACAGACAAAACCCCTTTTTTGCCTCAACCTCCTGAAATGTTTAGCTAGGCACTTTCAGCTCCTGCATGTTTGTTGGCATTTTAGCTTTCTGAAAAGAGCAGATTTCTGATGTAAAGAAAGACTACAGCCACTAGATCAAGAATTCTTTTCCCTGTGTGCTGTGTTGCAAAAATGAGAGCATATTAAGCAACTTGAGAACAGGAAATAACACTGACAAACAAATTGATATTCTTTCCATAGCGTGGTCACTCAGAAGAGGACATTTGAAACTTCATCTCCCCAAATCAAGAAATGTTTATTCTACTTTTGGCAAGGCTGCTGACTGCTTGTGTGCTCCCTCCTTCTTGTCCAACTGTTTTATGATCCTTTCAGTGAAGCAGATAGTCACACTACAGCAGAAGTGAACACTGAGCTTCACAGTTTCTTCATAAAGCTCTCTCCTTCAAAAAATGTTGCTTTATGGGTCCCAGGATGGTTTGTGGAAATACAGCAGTATGTATGTGGGAAAGCATCTTAGATCCTTTCACCTCATCCGGAGCATCCAGCACCGAAGGGGAAGCTCCAGCCTGACCAGCAGTGTCCTACTGTGAGTGTGTTATTTTGTTAATGCAGCCCCCAAGGTGGGAGATTGGAAAAACGCAGTGAATGCAGACATCTATTTCTGAGCTAA
>JAWWEW010000078.1:9298971-9375693 GCA_035583185.1 Anabacerthia variegaticeps | reverse complement strand
TGTTATTTTGTTAATGCAGCCCCCAAGGTGGGAGATTGGAAAAACGCAGTGAATGCAGACATCTATTTCTGAGCTAACCATGATCTACTCAAGGCTACAATTCATCTTGTTGTGAAGCAGGCATCGCAAATAGGTCAGATGAATTAAGCCCTAAAATTAACCATTTCTCTCCAGGGAAGATAAAGTGAGATTAGGATGAGGAGTTCATGTGGCTGGATTTAAATCACATGCACTCCACTTAGGCTGTCTGTTTTAACCAGTGCCTCCACTTACCTAGTTTAAAGTAGTGCTTACAGCTGTATTTCTTACATCTCAGCTAAGGGCTTTATCCACCATACTATTGATTTTTCTGCTACCTTGCCTTTTTGGGATAAAAAATTTCATCGTTCTTATTTCAGTTTCCATATGGACATCTTTGAATAACTGAAGATAACTTATTTCCCCATCCGCCTAAAGAAAAAAAAAAAGCAGTTGTGTTTTTCATTGAGAAAGGCTTAAATAACTGGAATTTTTCCTAAAAACCCCCAACAAACCTAGGGAAACTTCATTAATAACCCTAGTAATATCACTGCAATTCTAGTAAAAGCACTGATTAATGACAATGTCTGATATATATTTTAATTTTCAGTGGGGAATAGTGAACATTTTGATGTATTTTTTTCCTTCTCAGATGAAGTTTTTAATTAAGAAAAAGTGCAGTGTAAGAAATCTTTTAATTTTTCTTACAAGAAGTGTAGTTTTTATAAATGTTGCTAGCTAGCCAGACAAAATGAAACTGCAAAAGCAGAATTTGCTTCAGTGTTTTATGGCAATATCTTGGTCAAGTAGAAACTGAGCTAGGAAAGAAAATTAATATCCTTAGTTATTTCAAGAGGCTAACTTTCCCTAAGCTTGACTCACAGGTCACAAGGCTGTTTATTTCAGATCAGTTGTACATTCATGTAAAGTACAAATTTTTCATCCCTTTTTATAACATTGTGGCCTTTGTCCTCTATATCATGTAATTACTGGAACCATCATCTCACCCTCCTTTCTTTATCAGCATCCAGCTAATCAAATTTATTTGATTATTCTGAGCTTTATTTCTACATGCATTGCCTCCAAGTACCTCCAAACACTTTAACAAGTTCAATAAAAAGAAGCTGCAAACATATAAGTAGTGAAAATCTTCCAAACTGATGTCTGTCTTCAATAATTTAAAATAAACACCTTCCTTCAAGGTTTCTTCAATTTGACCTTGGCTTTTACAGACTCCATGCAAAGTTATAAAATGGAAAGTAAAATAAATTAAAAAAAAAAAAAAAATAAAGGTTTTAAACCCATAGGTACAACCTGCCTTCCCAGAGAAGCTGTGTGTGGAAGTGACTCCACTGAGGAGCCAGGCTGCTCACAGGCTGTGCCCCGGTCCCTTCAAGGACTCCTCTACAAGGAGGGTGCTGGAAAAGCAGTCCAAAACATTTAGGATTCATCTGACACTATAATTCAAGTCTTCAGCCTCAGAAGGTGTCTTTATCTCTTTCTTTGATTTATTAAGGGTTAATATCATGTTCTTCTACCTGCTAAAACATGTTACTCTTTCCTAATTTGCTAAATAAGAAGAAACTGAATCTAAATTCTTTTCTACAGCTTTTACTTAAAAAGGAGGATCTCACATAGGATTTAACTCTGTATATACTTCACATACTGCATTTCAAATAAAATATTTTAACTTCAGCAGTTGCTATTTAGAGCAGACTTCAGAAATGAGAAGCTAAAGCAAAAATCAGATATAAAATACACTCCATTTTTAAGTCAAAAGAAAGTGCTTGCTTCATGCATTCAGTTATCTTACTGCTGCTTATAAATGCAGGGGGTTTTTTGCATGAACTATAACAACTAATTTACAAAAGGCTTGAATTAATTCTCAAAGTAACGCATAAAAACCATTAAAGTTCACTTTTATTTGATGTTGGATCAGGAAATTCGTGCTTTTGCAGCTTGCAGCATCACCACATCACCAGGTTCCTTTGTCTCAGACCACGCTGGTGTCATTCAGCACAGCAGCACAGGAAAGCAGAGCAGTGTTCTGCCCAAGCATTTCATGTCCTATGATGACATACAGAGGGCTGTATCCTGCCCCTAACAATTGCTAGGAGCAATGCTTCACAGAAATTGGGCACTACAAATAGACACAATGAACCTTACTAATTGCAGGAAGCTTTGCAGGTGACAGAGAGGAACGAGGTCTTTCCAGATGCTACAGGTAATAGGCTTATGTCTTAAATCATGAGATTTGATTACCCTTCTCTAGGCATGCTTTGCTGCCACTGTTATTAGACTTTATATCATCAAGCCCTTTTTTGAAAACTGAACCACTATATTTAACTATATGACCTCCACAGTGAATTCTACAGGCTAAATGCCCACTGTCCAAAACATTATTTATACCCTATAAAATTACAAGGTACTCATAAATATCTGATTTCTTGATTTTGTTTTGTGAAGCTGGAAAAGGAGAAAACAACACAACCTGACTATTTTCCCCTCTTATTTCATATTACCAGATACCTAAAAACTAATATTGTTTTTTTACTACTTCATTTCCAAAACAAACAGATCACATGCCCATCCCACTCCCTGTCACCTCACAGACAGGACCTGTTACTCCTCTCTGTATTATTTATACACCTACACTTTATAGAACTTTGAAAAATTTTAAAATTTTAATGCTATAGACTGAAAAAATTAACTCTTTATCTCTTCTTTAGTTTTTGGTCTCTCTCCTATGGTTACCAACTGCAGCAAGACAACTTCCTGATACAACCCTTTAATCCAAACCCCTCCAGCAGGACCATAGAGGAATGAAAAGGAGTTCCAGAGATGTTTTTTCCCCTTCAGCTATTCTCTTTAAGAGTTATGGATTTTTCTTTACTCTTTGAAGACATCTGTGTTAAATTACCCACACAACAGTAATCCTAACAAAACCAAAATTTATTAAAACAAAGAGAAAATGGAATTAAAACAAAATAAATTGTTTGCTTAACATAGCTGAATTTACAGTGCTCATACATTAAATTAGATAAGGCATAAACCAGATAAGCTTGAATTCAGATAAAAAAGAAAAAATGAATCCTGTAGTTTACCCTTTGAAATTAAATATCCTTTCTGACCACACCAGTCAGCCTGTCAGTGCCACTTGCTGCTTAGAGACCAACAATTCCCTTTTTGTCTCCCACAGATATGCTTAATAAAGCCTGGTTCGGGTTTCCTAAACACTTCTCCAAACACAAAAAAATGGGCTTCGGTAAACAATTTCAGTCTCCATTCTCTGAAGAGCTATACCACAGAGGAAACAAAAAACCTTAATTATGATTTATGGCTGCCTTTTCAAGGTTTATGACCCAGCTCAAATATTGCCTTTTGCTAACCATCTTGGCTGGGTATCCAGGTTTTGGCTAGACCCATGGGCAAATCTAACATAAAGTACACTCCCTTCCTCTTCCACTTGTCACACGTGATGAGTTATAGACAAGGGCTAAGGCTCACTCTTACAATCAGCTACATCTCAAAACAAAGTCTAATGGACATTTGGAAAAAATCATCTTGGTTGACGTCTCAAATGACAGATTGTTCTTTGTTTCCACCTTTATGGGTTTTAGGACTCACATAGATAGTTTTTGCATGAGTACACTGTGCCATTTAGCGGGTGGTATTTCCCTGATATAACCAGAGTATGACTCTTGGACAGCTGTAATAAAAACTGATCTGCCACAGAAACTTTTGCCACTTTGGAAGTGTAATGAAAATGGCAAGATTGTTCCTTCTCACACAAAGCTGTGGATGCAAGCATGCTAGCAAAACTGGCTTAGATAAGCAGAACTTCTTTCTGTTGAGTAAATAAAGACACAGTGCAAACCATCCCACTGAACAGGCTCCACAGGGGGACACCAACACAGGGGTACCAAAACAATGAGAACAGTGGAGAACACACCCCATCTGTACATTGCATCAAAAGCAACGGAGATACTATTACAGAGCTACCTAACAATATCCACATAGACTTGACTGATGTGATACAACCCAGTGCTAAACAAGGACTAATGCAGTCAGGCAAGAAAAAGAAGTAAACATGACTTGAAAGCAGATTCCTATAGCAGAAGGTTAGTTTGTGACTCCTGGAGCTGGAACTACGTCACATACTATTTCTGATATAACAGGAGGCTTGGAAGAAGCCTTTCAACAGCAGGAATTCAGGGTGTGGCCGCACTTTGGTTCCCTGAAGCCGAAAGTAAATGAACTGTGATCTGAGATCTGTTCAATAGAACATTGTATTATTTTTTTTTAATTGTGACATCATACATGGAACGGTCTTTCCAAGCTCCAGATGAAGTTCATTTCAGTCATTAGAGGGGCACAGAGTTTACTCAAACATTCAATTAAAATAACTTTACAGAACTCTGTTTAAATTGTATCATCACTCTGACAATATCCAAAGCAAAACATAAAACAAAGGTCAAACTAGAGAATGCTATGGAGCAAGTTAATACCCATGAAAAATGAGTACAAGAAAAACGAAACTATTCCCCAGTGAAAAATGGTAGCAGAGGATGTGAGAAGAGACATTATTCCTGTCCTTTATTGCTGCTCATCTAACAGAAGAAAAGCCAGAGAAAAGGAACTTCAACATTTCTAGTGGGAAAAGAAAAAGGCAACTCTGCCTCACCATGTAACAAGGAAAGAAGGAGTTAGAAAAGAAAGTGTGTGAACAAAATAAGACCTCACTGCTTGGACATCTCTCCCTCAAGCTCGAGGACACACAGACCCTGTTATAGGCAATTTTATTTTTTTAGGTTGCTCAACAGTTTCTTACAAGGAAATGATTTTTAATTGACTTAAGGCAAGGATTCCTTCTTAAAAACAACCAGAAAAAAATCTTAATGCTTTGGTAATCTCTCTCTTAATCCTCTCTATACATATCACTGAAAAAGACTTCAAAAACTGATTAATCCAAAGATAATTATACTCAACTGTTCTCCAATGAGGAATAAAAATGTATTGGAATGCAGCTAATACGCAGCATCTTCCTTAAAGAAATTACTTAAATATTCTGTAAAAATGCTTTCAGATGCATATCAATAAAAGTTAATGAGTATCACTGAAAAATCTCTTGTTGATTCCCTTCAAAAGAAAGTTTTTCACAATTTTATACAGTTTCTTCACGCATTTGAGATGAGTCCAACAATCTACTAACACATTTAATTCTTTTAAGGTAGAAATGTTCAGATAGCATGCCTGTATCTGTGAGGAGAAGGGAACGGCCCTCCTTGTTTTTACAGGAACAATATGTCATATATTAGCCATAACTTAGCATGATACTTTGAGTAGTAACCGTGAAAA
The DNA here is from genome assembly GCA_035583185.1 of Anabacerthia variegaticeps. Lineage (NCBI taxonomy): Eukaryota > Metazoa > Chordata > Aves > Passeriformes > Furnariidae > Anabacerthia > Anabacerthia variegaticeps. The sequence continues at coordinate 9,370,317 of JAWWEW010000078.1, read as the reverse complement.
ATCAACCTTGATACAAAATTCAAATTATTCAGAAATACATTAATTTTAGATCCTGACCTTCTGGCTACCACTGCAGCAGAATACAATTAACACTTTTCTGAGGCTCCCACAATGTATATTCAAAGAGTTTTTATGACTAAGTGATACATGAAATGATACAAGGGACTCTTTGAAGTACTGCAGTCTAAAAAGAACATTGAAAAACAGTATCTGCCATGTTTGCACACAAATATTCTGCATAAGAAAAGCTGAGCTAAACACATCACTAGGATACAGTTTCTTTAAAGGTGGTGAATTTGGACAAACATTATTGGTATTACATTAAAAAATGTGACAGAATGGCAGTAGTCTGTTAACAAGCAAATGTTCTAGAACAAGAAAATGAGGACAGAGTGTATTTTAAAGACTCATTAAAAAGCTAGTGTCAGAAAGGTCAGTGGAGTTTTCATAGTTATCCACTACTTAGGGTGGATGCTGGAAGAGTGGGAATTGAGACCACATTCCAGGGGTATGTAGGTGTGTACCAAGTGCTGCTAAATATGCTGAAGTTTTTTATTTAAAAAAAAAAAACAGCAAGCAATTTTAATGACTGAATTATCATACTGCCAAAACCCAACAAAAAGTGATTAACAACTGTGAATGTGCACCTAGGTTCTGTGCAATCACTCATGGACCGCTGCAGCACAACCAACAGATGCACAACTCAAACCAAGTATTTCTGATGCCTCTGGCTTAGTACCAGCAGTCATTTACGCAAGTTAAAATAGGATCATTCAATATTTGGGCTATGAAGGTGTGACTCACCACGGCTCTCGACTACACCATGGTGTACCTGGGATCCAGAGAACCCCCAGCAGTGTCCTCCAGAGCAGGGATCTGGAGCAGCTGATGGACAGCCCAGGCTGGCAGTGCTCAGCTGCCCTGCTGGAGTGAAGCCACTTGCATGAATACTGAAGTATTTATTCTAACACGGTTCAAACCCTCAAATCCAAGATAGCTGCACACTCCCTAAGGTTAGAAACACAATGTCTGTGTGCCACACTTATCATATTAGGCAGGAGAAACTAACTATCTTGTACATTGTAAAAACCTCCAGTGAATAAATATTCATCACTGTGATACTGTCCACTGGTTTGTACCTGGAATTGAATTTTTTGTCATCCTTAAGGAAGGAAGAATTAAAATTGCAGTGTGCTTTTTTTTTAGATTTTATTTTTACTGAGTATAGAAAGCAAATCTCATAAAAAACTGGTATTTGTAAGAAACATACCTATTTCAATTTTCACAAAAGAATCTGGAGAAGGGAAATTACATGCTACATTTTCTTAAGGCATTATGCCTCCAGTGACCTTCAGCTCCGACGAAAACTGGCACCACTCATTTTTTTAATTACTAACACAAAGGTCTGGATTAGTTAAAGAGCTTATGAACTCTTCAGTACTTCAAATACATTGTTAAAGGCAAAAATGTAAGTGGCCTTCATTCATAACATTTTAAATGCAGAAGGTGACAATTTTCACGACGGCACTGTAAGAAAGCAGTGCAAATAACACATGGTGGGTTTGAAGATCACATTAGGACAGAAGCTGGCACATCCAGACCAGTGAGACAGGGAAGCAGGTGGTTGGGAGATGCCTACCACCACCACACAAGAGCATAAAGACAAACAGAAAGAGAAAGGCTCTTGTTCACATGTGCCTGGCAAAGAAGAGGCCTCACAAGGTCAGGGATGAGATGGAGAGCACTCCTTGGGCAGCTCCCACAAGAGCAAAATGCTTTCATTGGAGACAGCACGGCACCGCTGTCCTCAGAATGCAGCACGGTGATGGGATGGCATAGGGACCTGCACACAGGTAGAAACTGGCAAAAGAAAACTTCTATGGGGCGACTCTGGCTCATTCCATGAGAAAACATCATCCTCTACCAGGTCATGTCCACAAGCCAATTCCATTGTAAAATCCCATAGTTCAAACCATAAATGGATGTATTTGGCCAATACAGTCAGTACTGGACTTGCCATAGGATACAAAGCTCTAGGGTACTAAGTATTATCCAAAAGAAAATTTTTAATATCCAGAAAATTATTTAATTTCCAAAGCTCATAGATAACCCTTCAAGAAAAGATACTAAGACTGGGTAACTAAGTAACTCATTTTCTCTAGTGTAATTCCTAGTATCCTAAAGAAGTTGACTTTTTTTTTTTTTTTTTGGTGTTAGATTTTTCGAAGAACTTCAAAACCCTGCCCACAATCTGAAGCAGGGGAGTTGAGTCTTTGAAAGGTTAAAGGGCTTGCCCGAGATCTGTAAATAGCAAAGACAAATCTCCAAGCTCCATCTCTCCTCCCTTACTCCACCACCATGAATCAGAAGTAATCCTGCACCAGAGCTTTATCCCAGGGATTACTGAAATTATTTTAAAAGACTGCATATGGGAAAAATGCATAAGTCAAAAGTTCTGACATGAATTCTAAATAATTTGATTTTAAGAGAAGTAGAGTTTCAGTTCAATTCTCTGCTCCAGTTACAGTCTCTCTTCTAAAAATCAAGAAACTCATTTCAAAATAACCAAGATGAATAAACACTCTTTTCAGTAGAGCAGCAAATCCGGTAGATGGATGTCTTAAAGATACATGTTCGAAGTTTCACATCTCATTACTGCCTACAGCCCTCCAGTCTCAATCCTGACAACAGTCAATAGCTTTTATGAATAAGCATGTTCTGGAAGAGACGCTGGACTGTGTGGCTGATAAACAGACAGATAAGATGGTACAGAAATGCAAAACGTCAAACATCCATTTACCACAGATATCAGCCCGGGAGCTTGCAGTAATGTTTATGCAGATAAGGAAAAAAAAAAAAAAAAGATCAAAAAGAAAGCCATGCAAGTAGTTTCGTTCTATTATTTATTATAAGATTTTGGCTTTGTAAATATAAATCAAATACAAATGTACAGCACTGCCAAGGAAATAAATTATATTAGATATCTATACATTAATACATTCCAGTAAACCAGTCTAAGGAACAAATCTAGCCATAATTCAGTCAAGAATCTGTACAGAACCATACTATTACATTTCTATGGTATGTGAAGAATAAAACAAGTTTAAGCAACACAGTTCTTCAAATCATATCAAAAGCAAAATGACTGCAAACTCCTAAAGCAATGTTACTAATTTATCATTGTTACAGCTTAAGAATGTAGCCACATCACATAAATTGCTTCTCCCTCACGTAGAATCTTTGAATCACTCAATTTGAAAAAAAAATAAAAATAAAAAATCCAAATTGTCTTACAAAGAGACTGCATTTTATAGCACAGAAGGTAGCAGACGGTGAAACAAGAAATAATAAAGTGGCATGAAGAATTATATGCATTTTGCATCGGACTTACCATTTATATGATAAATACACAAGTGCACAAAAAATTGAGACACTCAATTGTTTCTCTTGAAGGAAAAACAACATTGTTTGGTATAGTGCAGCTAGTTGGAAGACACATAGATTTTTCAGTAATTCTGAAAGGAAAGTAGTCAATAACAGCTAAAATGGAACTCATACTACAAAATGCCTTCCTAACAATTTTGGGATGTTACAAGGTGTACATCTACTTTAATTAAATATAGGGTAAAGACATTCAGAATCCTACACAACAGCTTTGCCTTTCCTGGATGTCATCCAGGAGGAGTAGTAGACTTCATAATTTTTTTTGCTTGTAATTAAAAAAATTTGATTTCTCTTCCACTCAATGATACATTTTTCTGCAAATCTTTATTAAAAAAAAAAAAAACCTCAAACAAAAAAAGAATATGGGAACATCAGGAGCACTTAATTTCCTTCAGGTAATTCATCACAGTGATACAACTTCTGTACCTTAATTCTACGTCTCCTATACTCATGACCTACTCACCGCTCTTCTACTTAGGCGTAGTATCTGAGTACTTCTCTGCTGACTTCAGTTATTTTAGTCATTTTCCCACACCAAAAGCTCCTCAGTTGCCCAAGTGATTTGCTATAAATTTTCATGGATTATAAGCCACCTCCCTGACATCCTCCCCTTTCCTTGTTATATCTTGTTTCCTGCAGTCGTGGGAAAGGGATACAGGACATTTCATCTGTGCTCTGCCTGATTTTTTTGGTGGTCCTTTTTGCCTTTTATTTCCCATTTGCCAGCATCTCAAAAAGCCCAAAGATTTTGTAAAAAGAAGTACCAATCAATAAATTATAAATATTTTTTAAATCACCCCAGAACTGCTTTGAAATTTTAGTGTATATACTGAACATGAGAATGCTAATTACAAGGAATAAAAAATAAACTGACTTGTGTTTTTAATTGGCCACAGCTAACAGCTAGAAGAAAGCAAGCAACAGAAGTACATATTGGAAAGAAAATCTCATTATTTAAAAATGCAGTGCTTCTTTTTATTGGGAGTGTTGTAGGTGCTGTTTCAAGTAAGCTTCATGAGGTAAAGTGAAAAGTAATTATACTGCCTCCATTTATTCTTTTTTTTAAAAAAAAAAAACCACTATTTTTAATAATTTATAATCTCAGACAAGGAAGTTTTCTTCTCAGTCTACTTTTTCTTGTTTTTCTTTAGAAAAGGAAAAGCTTGTGTAAAATCTGTGCAACTGTATTTTGAGAAAGAATTAAAACAGACTGCCTGACCTGATAAGCCCTCTGGAAGACTCAACTAAAACTCTAAGAAATAGAAAAGCTGAGCTGCAGGAAGATTGCACTGACTATTTTGGTCCTAAGTCTCCTGTGCCACTCCTATCTTTTTTAAGCAGAAATGACAATGCATGGCCAGTTGCTGACAACCAGCTTCAACAGTATAGCAGATAAATTTGTTTAAGAAGTCTGTTCTGCAGGTATGTCCAAGTTCAATTCTTGGCAGCGCTACTGGCTCGCTGTGACACCAGGAAAGTTTCTTAACTTTGGTTAAAAAAAAAAAAAAAAAAAAAAAAAGTAATCTCTCTATTGTTTAGATTACATAAATTGTCTTCATTTTTTGTAAAATGGATGGAAACACCCCCAACATACACATTCTGATTTCCAAGCTCTCTAAGTCATTCTTGAATGATGGGTACTCAGATTCAATTAGTGAACACTGAAGAAGCCATTCCTGTTTAATTACACTCAAGAAAGAAATCCAAGAGAGTGTTTCCAAGTGTAGGGCTCATGTTCTACAGCACAAGCACCCTCTGTGATGAAGTCTGAAACCAGATAATTTCTGTAAGAACAATATTCAGTTCTCTGAAAAGCTCTGAGGGCATCTCCAGATTTTATCACAGTGAATGTCTCAGCTCACTGATGACAACAGCACCTCTGATGTCACAGCAAAAAGTAAAGAATGGGCTATGAGCAAATGTAAATTGAAATACATTTTGCTCTTCCCAGAGAAGAGACATTCACTCTGAACAAAGAAATAGCAGTACAGCGCTGGTAAGAGAATTGCTAGCAAGATTTGTTGTCTCTTGGTGAAGATTTTAGGGAAGATATTTCTCTGGAGGAAGGTGACACGAATGCTCATGATATTCTTTCCCAAGTTATTAGCAGTTTCTCATTTTCAAAATAACATTCATTTAGTTACGAAGTACCAAATTTGCTAGCTTTATTGTAGCACTTTCTTTAAAACTAATCAAAAAATCACAGTAGCAAGCATTTTTCGCTATTTCTATGGCATAAGCACGATTCCATTTCCTACTACTACAGGAGCACCAGCAACTTGAAGCTGCAGCCATTTTTACAGAGCTATCAAACATTTTAGCATATTTAATCTGCTTGCCTTTTGCTTTTACATGTGCCTTCATTTTTATCAAACCCACTTTCTGTCCATTTCTTCTCTTCTAATTTTCTATTCTCCTAGTGCTAAAAGTATTGGCATATTATCTTTATCTGCTTCTGCCTTCGAAGCAGACCTGTTCTCAGAATAAAATGGAAGTGTATGCCTTAGCAACTGTTCCCCTGTAATTTATACTCCAAATGCCTCGTAATACAACAAAGTGCTGATACTGCTATTTTACAGGAAAGAAATCATGCCATAGAGGAGTATATTCAAAATCTGTTACAAGCACAAAAATGAGGCAGCATGACTGGTAAACCATGTCAGAAACCTGATGAGATATTCTCATCTGCTCCATACTGAGCCCATGGTGGCCAGTGCACAGCTCCAGAACCACTCCTGGCTCACAATATTTCAGGTACAGTATCCATGAGGCTGCCAATCCTGTATCTGCTGCAGCAATGGCTGAATATCTTCAAATTACTGGGTTTGGAAGAAACAAGTCTACAAGGGCTGCTGAAGCAAACATCACCCTAGCACTCAACACTGAGACAAGTCTCAGCTTCCATTTCGGGAGCCCTATGCTGTGCAAAGCACATGGTATGGGAGTTTTGGCTCCATGTAGGAATTTCAGTGTGTAATCCACAGGCTGAGTAAGTTTGGCCACATTTGCCCTATACAGCAAACACTGAAAAACAGTCACGACACAACATGTCTGATGCAGACATCATGACAGGTTCCTCCATCTGAAATGCTCATGCTCAGACCCTACAGCCCAGCTTCCAACCCACACTTACTCAGACTGGCTGCGTGTCGTCACCTTCACACCAATACTGTGGCTAAAGTGGCTTTTTACTCTCTGCCACAGTCAGCTCCTTCTAGACATATTTGTAGAGATCATAAGAACCAAAGAGATTACTCAAAGTACACATTTACTGAATTCCTTGGCTATGACATGAAGCTACTCAAATACATGGGATACCCCAGGGCTAAAGATGGAGAAGGTAACAGGTAACAGCATAGTTTCAGCCTCTCTGTCGGAACACCGGAGTAATGTCAACATTTAATTCACAACAAATCTAAATCCGAGCTTATTAATGTAAGTAGGCTGTAAATAAGAGTAATAAACATTAGATACTTTTACTGACTCAGCAAAACAGATGTCTTCCCACCTAACACACCTGTAAGACCCACAAATACCAGTTCTTTCCCTAAATCAAGTTCTGATTAGAAGGACTGCCTCTGCAATGAGGAACCTGGAGAATCTTGTAATTTGAAGACAATGTGAAGTATCCTGGGTATTTCTGGGGGAGCCTTTTTGTTGTGCTGAAGAGAATGAATCCTAAGGAGAATTGTGTCCTAAGCCTGGGGCCTCTCAAGGTAGGTGTTGGCTAATTGAATGCTTGGAGAAAAGGGTCTCTAGCCTTTGAGGTCAGGAACAAAGCTCAGTTGAGCAAGTTACAGGAAAATTTAAGGAAGACAGACTCCACGTCTGTTCTCCTGCCTGAAAAGTTTACTGTAATCCACTTCAGTTGATGGGGTGAAGAAAAGCAAACATGCTGGGCCAAGAGCTCCCAGAGTACCTACAGCACACATTCCTCTACAGGAAATTTTGAGAAAGCAAGGCAAGAAGAGTGGAAAGTACTCCATGGTAAGTAGCAGCTGCATAAGGTTATTAGTGTTTTTTCCAAAAAACATCTTGGCTGAGGATGTTGTAGCCTTGAATATTTTTATGCTCACAGCACTTTGTAAGATACGGTTTTCATTCTTTTTCATTTTACAGTTGGGGAACCAATACACAAAAAGCTGTGTTTGGAAGGCCTAGCAGAGGTACCCAACTTCACCATCGCAATTAACAGCATCTGCAATTTTAGAAGTCTCATAAGTGGTTTTTAGCCTTTGCTCCCAGTGAGATCAAAATAATTACACTCAATAACTAACACTATCCAGACTGTGAATAGTCCTGGGTATCTCCAGTTAGCTTACAGCTCAATGCATTATTTTGGTGACTTTCTGCAAAACAGAAACAGTCCCCATCACAAACTTCTACTATACACAAAAATAACATGAGCACATTAAGCTGCTTTCGCTTGTCACCCCTGATGAACTTCATATGGCAACCAGACCAAAAGCCCCCGCTGAGCCCCCGAAGCTGAATGTGAAATGGAAATATCACAAAAAAACACTGCCAGCATCCCAGAACATGACTCACACTGCCTAAGTACCAAATCACTACATTTAGAAGATTCTCATCTGTTTATTCTGTATGGATAGATCAAGCACTCTGGAACTCCATTTGCTGAAGGAAGCAGACCGAGCACCAGGGCTCCTAACTTGGTAGTCTCCTCCTGTGCTGGTTAACTTCAGGCAAGTCACTGCATATCTCTGTATTACCATTTCCAAATGCAAAACTAATTACACTAATCCCCTTTGTGCAGCACTTAAAACATCTATGGATGAAAAGAATTATCCTAAGAACTATTTATGTTATTAGAGCAAAGAAGTAAAATACTGTGTGAAAAGCCAGGGCCAAGTCTCTTCTGTCAGTCTGTCCCTTTTGACAGGTATAAACTCCTAGGTTCAGAAATTACTACAAAATTATCTTTAAAATTGATGGACCTTCCTGAGCAGAGTAAAATGGGGAAATGGTAAGAGAAAACCAAGAGAGAAAGCTATAAACTGTCCTAAGGACCAGATTTTCAAAGATGTCTGAAGACAGATATGAGATCCATATGTGGTAGGATTTTCAGAACCAACATTTATTCAGAGTCCCACTAAAATCAATGGCAGTTAAGTAGCGTAGACTTCACAGACAACTGCAACTTTAATCACTCTGATCATTGAAAATCTGACCCCAAGTAAACAAACTAAAACAAAATTGCTTAATGTTGCTTGTATGACTATTGTGGAAAACTTTTTAGACAGAAATGTGACTTCTAAATTGCAGTTTAGCAATCCATAAATGTTAATGAGATCCTGTGCTGTTTGCCGTGTGATAATTTTTTCCTATTAAAATCTTGTTCTTTTTTTAACCTAATAAGCACATCACTAGTCTAAGCACGTTCATTGTTCGAAGTTTAAATGTACAGCTAAAATAAAGAGAGATTTCTTACCAGTAACCAGAATTCTTTGAGACATGAATTCTTATATTCAAACTAATGAGCTACATATATATCATTTCACTCCAGACTAGTCTTGTATCTTTGCAGTGAATAAATATATAAGGTACACACTGACTGTGCCACGTTTGGTTTCCTCCCAACCATAGAGAGAATACTCAGGGAAATTCGAAATATTCTTAGGGAGAGGAAAGCAATCAAAATAGAAAATATATATGTGAACTATACATATTTTTTTAAAAAAAGTTAACTATTGGTAAATGACTTAAGTTTACAAGTACAGTTTCTCATAGTGACTTAAACAGCTACACCTGGCCAGTAAGTATCTGAGGTCTTGGAGTGTTTTATACAAACCATTACAGCACTAACAGCATGCAGTGAAGACAGGAATGGAGTTCCAGACAGCATCATCTCCAATATCTCAGCTATTTCTTACCCACATTGTGTGCTCTGGAGAAGTCCTCTGTAGTAACAGTGGGAGATTCATCTTAGCAGTCTGATAGCAAATTTTGACACAGTCTCCAATTGACTTCGACAGTCTGTGCGGAAATGGCTGAACTGTTAAACCCTCCAGAAAACACACAACAAATAGCCTGAAGCATTTGAAAGTGTGAATATAGAAGTAGACAACCCACGCCATGAAAGTATAAAAAGAAAAATTCTGCTTTAGAGGCAGAACACCAGCAATAAAATTTTGAGATTAAATAAAGCCCGCCGATTAAAAAGTGTAACTCTATCATGATGTGAGGCAGAAAATGAAGAATGTTATTCATAAGAACATATGTGTCTCCTGCAAAAGCCTCTGAGGAAGTGGCCTTGATGAAAGCAGCAGTGGTACACACCAAGCCCAAGACCTTAATGAGGCTAAGTGAGAGTTCAAACTCTTTTAGCCTTAATCAGATATCCCATAACAGCTTTTATAAATGATACAGAAGGAGCAAAAAAAAGGTAAGAAGCCACATGGATCTCATTCCCATAATGTGCAGCATGTGGATGGCGGATGGCTTTCCTCATTGAAGTATTCCTTATTCTTTCCATAAAAAAAAGTCCACAGATGGCAAAAAAAAGGGAGACACTGCTAAGTGGGTAAGACACCTGTCTGACCCAGAGCACTGAAAGACAGAGCTTCAATCCTTTCACTTACACACGACAGGCTGGCTGCTTTCTCAGGGGCTTGTGACAGCATCTTCAGGGGGTTTGATCCAGAGAAAATAGGTAAAATTATTTAAGCTGTGTTACACAGAAGGTAAAGGTCAGAATAACTGATCAGTGTAGTCCTGCTAGATAACAGCTTAAAGGTTTGGTACTACTGGGTATTTGTGACCTAAAGTGAAAAACATTTCTGTCGAAATTCTTTCCAAAAACAAGGCCAAGACAGATATTCTGAAAAACGCCAAACAGACCCAAACCAAAAGAACATCAGTTATCAGAAGCACATACATTGTCCGAAATATTTCTGTTGTGTAAGTACTTGGTGCATTATTTACTGCTTTGGTTAGCAAATGAAGTTATGCAAAAAGAACTACTAACAACAAGAAACACCAATGTCAATATGTAACTTCTGAGATATTTTCAGAACTATTTTTTCCATTTCTAGAGAAACAAAGAATGCCCAAACCTCTTTTTTCTGAACAATCTGAGTATGATTTCACTTACAAGTACCAGTCAAAAGCTTTTTTCCTGAAACCATTTTCAAAATGAGCACTGTTTTTCCATCCACTTCTAATATCTCTGTGAAATGGCGTCCATCTGCACCGTGGATGAAGCATCTTTAAGAAGACTTCAGTTATTTTCGGAAGAACACTGGGGCAATACTTGTAAACATGAGACTGCTATGGTTATGCAGTATGGTCTAATACTGGATTATTTTGAACTCCCTTGGAAGTCCATTCCAGGTTAATATTGATTATTAATATCAATCAGTTTTAAGAGTAAGCTTGCAGCTTTAAAATTCATATTTCTACAGAGCAACTCTCCACAACAGGATGTGGCTTGGGTTCTTTTTCACCTACCTCTTACTCTACAGTAACAAACAGCAAGGTCTTCCTACTGTAATTTAAGCAGGATTCTGAGAGACTCAGTGGTAAATGATAAAATGTGCCTTTGTATGTAGAAGAGAAACATTTCTGTGCCAGCAGATGATTGCTACGTGCAGATCTGTGATTGCCTAAGTCCTATTGACATCACCACATAAATTGGCTTCCATTCCCTTGTTGATACACATGTAAAATCCATGCCTGGTAACCTTGTAAAAATATATATATATAGTTTAACTACAATACAAACAAGTATTATTTCTCCTACCAGTGAATTATATATATTCCTGCTGCACAATATATCATATGTTTAATAATCCACACTACTCAGAAACTTAACCCATGATGTTCCAGCTTTTGCAGGAGGGTCTTCTATAAAGCATTGCTGAACTACACCTCATACTCTGGTACACCTCCCCACTTTGTCTCCATCACCCCTTTGCTGTCTTCTATATTTGCACTTCATGGATTGTACCTTCTATTTCAAAAACTCTGAAAGCCTGCCTCTTCTATGAATGCTATTACTGAATAAGCCACTTCATATTTTTTCTGTACTGTATCTTGCCACACTACACTTACTCACGTACAAACACTAAATGTAATATGGAACAGGGATTTTTGCAACTTTTTTTGTTCTGTATGGTTATTTTGTAAATTGCCAAGTACATATGTATCACTATTTGAATAACCAACAGTTACAAAGTCCACATGAAACTTTACAGCAATGTAGGTACTCAGAATGCAGTTACCCAACTGGAAGTTGGCTAGGACATGAGGGTGAGCATCCTTATTCTTGTGGAAAACACCAACAGACCATACTAATGGCTTGGATGAGTCAAAATAAACATATATTTTAAATGAAATTTCCAAACATGGTATACTGTCATCTATTGCTTTTTGATGATCTAGCATAGCTATCAGAGGCGCTAGAGCCTCAGTAGCAAACCCCTTCTCCAGGCTGCCTCCCTCTGCAGCGTGCTGTAGTCTGACACGCAGGAAGTGAAGGTCGTCATTTAAATTCAAGACAAAGCGACTGTAAAGCAGCACATTCTGCCCGATGTGGGGCTCCTGCAACACCAGCTCTCCAGCACCTCCCCACCCGGCTTGGCACTTCAGTCAATTCCATTAATTCAGTGGTACTCGGAAGAAATGCTGGGAACCGGGGCTGTAATTTCAAACTGTCAAGAGCTCTTTTGTTTCTAAACTCTAGCAACACGGACACGAAAGTGCAATATTGCAGTTCATTTATTAGTTTGATAATTATCTGGCCACCACACCCAGCAGAACGGACGGAGCTCAACAGACGCCTGCGTGCCCTCCTGTGCAGAAGGGCCTCAGCCTGCTTAAACACGGCTCCTAAATTGTAATTCAGCCACCCAAACCCTTTTAAAGAGACATCTTCACGTCTCTGAAAAACCTGCAAGTATGTTGTTGCCTTAACACTGACTTTTTGCTTTTATTATCACTCAGTTATCATTTTCTTTTGCCATGCAGCTGGTTGCAGCACCTTTCTTTCTTTATTTAACCTCTCTGAGTTGCTTTCCATGACTGAATTCCCTATTGACCGGTAAAGAAACACACAGTGAGGACACAGGGCATTCATTTGAGTTTGTAGCCTTTTCCATGTCCTTCCAAAAGAAAGAAGCGAAAGTATCAAATCCCCATTTAACCCACCTTACTGCACTGAGATCTTACTCAGCAGTGGGATGGCATTCATGAAACCTTTACTCAAATTCCTCCTCTACAGTCTGACTCCTCATGTACATATATCAGGACATGTTACTTCAAAAAAAGGAATCACATCTCAGAATGCTCAGGTGAAAGTATAACAAGAAGTTCTATCCAAACTGTCATAAACTAACTTAATAAAGCAGAGGAGCTTTTAAAAAATGAGAGAATTAAATCACTGAAAAATTCAGTTATTAAGAAAACACTGCAAATAAGATGAACAACTGACCCCTTCCTCTATTTAAAGTCTCTCTGCTGAAGGTATAGTAACACAGAGATACTAAACATGATCATAACCTCTCATCTGATGAAGTTTTCAGTGTACATCAGGGAAGCACAAGGAAATAAGCCAAGGGATCCAGACAAAGACAGATGGAATTAACATCTCTGGATTCTGAGCTTTCATTGAACAAGAGGGAAATTCAGTTCCCATCTTCATATGAAACACAACTTCCTTGTTGCACCTGCACTCAGACAACAGTACCTCAGAAGAGCATGAACTTTCCTTCTCATCTCTGTAGGGAAATAACTGCAAAGCACATGGGTGACCCTTTGAAAACCACTAGTGCCAAGTACATCACTGCTAAAGAATTTACTGTGTCTCTTTAGACAAGATACTTGACTATTGCATACCAAGAAGAGGTTTATTTCATTGTGAGTGGCTCCCTCTTAGAAAATACAGGACATTTAAAAGCATTTCGACATTTTTTTCTGCTCTTCACTGCCACACATTAGCTGCCACCACATTTATTTCCCTTTTCATATATCTAGATCATTGGGCTTCTACTACTGCAGCATTTAAGAGTCTAAGAAAGTAAGTTTTCTACTGCTGTTGAATACATAAAATACAAACTTTTCCCACTTTTTTCACATGAATATACTTAAAGAATAAGCCATTTTCAGAGCAATATTTAATTCACAAAGTTATTTGGGGTTAATAATTTTAAAATGTGGCTTTCATTTTCAAGCTCACAAACTACGTCTGTTATGAAAATATTTCATAGCAAGCTGCTGCCTAATTATATGACTTAATGTTGCAAAACTCTGTATTTAAAAGCAAAAGAACTGCCAAAGAAGATCAAAATCAGATTTTTTCCGTTTTTTGCTGTGATGTGCATTTTTTCTATTTAAATTATATACAGAAAAAAAAAAGAAAATAAATAGCTGAGTGATAAGACCATGAATTCACATTGTATTTTCCTTTATACTGTTTATCTGTTAACTGGGGTGTTCACAGCTTGTTTGTTTTTTGTTTTTTTCTTTATTTCCACAGTGACATTTAGAAGCCAATAACCCAAAGTGTATTACTGAACTCTTTAACAGTGTCCGATAGGTAGACGACCTAGCTGCAGGGTGATTAAATGATTTAACTGCTAGATCAATGAATGCAGCATGAATTAAAATGGCTGCAAGCTTTTCCAGGCATAAGATGAGACATAAAATAAAAAGGGTTATCTTACTTTTTATTTCATATTTCAAAGAAAATGTAACCATTTATTTTAAATAGAAAAAAAATGCATGTTTTCCTGACAGAAATAATACAGTATTATTCTAATATATGGTGACTAAAGCATATATTTTTATTGTCAAAGATCTGACTACATTTTGCCATTTTCATACTGAATAACCTCATTCAAGGAAAAAGCAGTCTCTGCTCAGGAAACATAATGGTGCTAGGATCTGGTCCAAAGTGAACTGTTATCTCACGCGTGAAGATAATGAATGTTAATTTAAAATAATGTTCTTTCAACTCCAGGGTTTTTTTCATATAATCAATCAGGCCTGAAAATGTGTGCATGCGCTCTCTCTCACATGCTAACTCTCTCTGTCACTCATCCATAAACACTTCATTTTATATTCTCATTCCCAGATATTCAGGAGAAAATTTACTGCAGGTGTAAACTAATATTGCTCCACTAAAATCAACAGTGCTGCACCAAATTACCTCAGCAAAGACAGTGGTCTTCTCTCCTCTATACTGTGACACGTGTACCTTGACTTCCACTTAATGCACATCCCATGCAAAACTCTGCCTTTCTTTCTTTCATATGTGCATTTCCCGGCTCTTATTTGCACTCAACAGACAATCACTACAGCCTTTCATGAACTTGCCCCTCCAGGTCTCTTATCTCCATCAAATACCTCGGAGAAGCAGGTATACAGAGCTCTTTTCTGCAACCCAGGAAGAAGCTCCTGGAAAATGTGCAAGGAGAAAGAGCACTGCAGTGGGAAGCTGCAAGGCATGTGGAGAGGACAGAACAGGCTTGACCTAAAAAGCAGTAGGTCTTAACATTACAGCTAAAATGTTCAGTTATTACAGGAAAGAGAACTTAAAACATTCCAAAAAAATTGAATGAATAAAACTTCTGTATGTGTAAAAATAGGAGCCATAATCTAAATTATTATTGTTTGGGAACTAGTATGGAAAAAAAAAAGTGTTCTACAGTTTTCTACCTCAGAAAATTGACACCTTTTTAGGAAACATCTGAGATCGGCAATGGCTGGAAACAAGACTCTGGAATACATGATATGCTAGTTTGATCAAGGAAGGCAGTTCTCATGGAAGAAGAGCCAAGCAGAAATTTGGATACCATTCCTTCCCACTGGCCCAGGAAACACTGCAAGTGCTTATCCACTCACTTGGCAGAGCAAACCATGTTCCGCTTCTAGGCTCCTTGGTGCACCTGTACTCAAACTATCTGTGTCATCACTTAGCTTTAGCTCACATTTATTGGTATTTCCTGCCTCACCATAAGGGGCAAAAATCTTTCCATTTTATTGAAAGCTACATGTCTGCAGGAATTAGTGCTACAGCTTTACAGGCTTATACTCGGTTGAGTGGAAAATGGGTTGTTATTATTAAAAAACTTTTTAAAACTACTGAAAAAAAGAATGTCAGCATGGATTAAAAAAAATAATAAAGCTGGCACCTGGAGATACTTGACTCTAAATCTATATTTCCTAAAAGGTACAAGTTGAATAACAAGAGGAAATCTCATGTCTGGAATCAGAGAGAAGTTAGGAGTATGCTTCCAATTAGGAGATTTACAAAGAAGCCTTCTGGGAGCCAGCAGAGTGAAAAGTGTGCAGGAAAAGGAAAAATCTGTTTCTTACAACAAATATTTCCTGCAAGTCTATTTACTTCAGGTCAGTGGAAGAAGAAGACAAAGCTACAAAACTGAAAGATGCAATTACAGATTGAGAGTGTCCGTGTTTCTCACTTTCCAACACTGGCAGTCTGAAATGCCTCCAGGTATGCACCACCACTCTCCTTCAAAGAGATGTGTCAGTGAAATAAAACGTTTTCTTTTAACAAGCAAACAAACAAACAAGATTTTAATATGGCAGCTTTTAAACAACCTAACATTACATTCTAGTAAGACTGCTAAGAGGTCAGAAATGGGAGTTACCAACAAGCAAAGTGTACATCCTTCTCACTGATCCTCACATTTTACTATGACCAAGAAAAGTTTTCAGAAAGTTGTTTGTTTTAGGGTTTTTTTTGTGGGAAAAAAATCTCCTTTTTTATTGAGAAAATGTTAGTGTCAATGCCAAATTATTCAGTGTGCTGTATTATATTCAAATGTCAGCTTGCACGTGATGACAGACACTGATCACCCAGCTTCCTCAGAAAAGGTTCATGCAGTCAGTTCTTAGGAACATTCTAAATTCTCAACTATAGTTCTATGAAGCTAAAAATGGTGCCAGTCTGGGTCGTGGGGAAACAACTAATAACAATTCTTTGCGCTTAATTAATAAGGAAAGGGAAAAAGTTTTCTGTGATTTCTGAACTGCATAACAAAGGAATAGAAGCACAAGGTGCGAGAACATTACTCCTTCTGAACTCCTTGTTGCATGGAGAAAAAAGGATTGCAGGATGAATCAAGGTCATTTTCAGAATTCAGGTTTTTAATTTATGTTCTGTGATTAAAAAAATAAAAACATCATTTGGGCATTTAACTACTTTCACATTCAAAAGTTCCATAATTTTGAAACTGTTATAATCCTCAATTTCCTAACATATCTTTTCTACCTTGCCTAATGTAAAAATAAACCTTTCTTCTCATAATGGTATCAGCTTTTCCAGTAGAAATTTCTACTTTTATCAGTTTCCTTTATTTATATGAAGGCTTTCTACAATATACAGGATTTAAAATACACAAAAAATGGTAACAGTCACAAACAGAAAAATATTTTCCCTGTTCATTTCATAAATACTGTAAATTCCTTCAGACTAATGTACATGTAGGAAAAGTTCCTTAGCTCCAATGGAAACAATCATCAATGCAAAATTTGGCATGTCCAAAAATAACAACAGTCATAGTGTTGATATTGAAAAGGCATAAAAATGCCTAGGTAACACTGCTATGGAACTCCAGTGGAAGAATCAAAAATACAACATTACATAAAGTTATATCAGCACAACAAATTGTAACTTGTTCTTCCTTGAAAAGTGGAGCTGTACATAGGGTTTTAATTTTTTAAACTATTTTACAAAACTAAACTTGATTCATCAGTATGTTCCATGGCCTATATGTTTTTATGGCTGTGGGAAAAAAGTGCCTATATGACCAAGGTCTCTATCATTATATTAATAATAATCTATGGGTAACATTGAATTTTCTGCAGTGCATATCAATTTTCATCAGTGAACAATCAGTGACTGTGTGGCCTGTGATTACATTTTATGAAATAGCAATTCTTTTGTTTTGATTTTGTACAATTTTGAACCCGGACCCTACTAATTGCTTGAGGAGAGGGGATTATGCATAAACACTGGGATTAAGTTTGTCTCTGAAATCAATGACAGCTCAGAAGACACCAATAACAAAATTAACAACTAACCAGAAGGAAATCTGGAGAAACCCCCCCACCACTGTGAGGTAAAATTTCCACTTTAATTGTGCATGTGAACACACACACTGCAATGTTATGCAAGGCACAGACTATCTCCTCTTCAGAAGTTTTCTTTTACTGGCAGTGACACCAAGAAAATAGTAATAAGGCACAAGCAGCCAATGCAGACTTGGCTGGTACTTGGTTTCTGCTTTGAGAAGCATCTGTAATTGCAAACAGGTATCTGTAGTGTGAGATCCTCTCTTACTGAATGCATAAATGTTGTGTGAGACTTAGCAGAAAATGACGACAGTGTGCTAAGAAAGATAAAGCTCTCGTGTCTCAGATCTTCTCAAAGATCTGTTGAGCAATAAACATATCTCATATCCTTTTAATTTCTTTTCCACTCTTTACTATTTCTAGCTACTTTGGGATTCTGCTAATCATTTCCTCTCAACTCCATTTTGTTTCACTTCATCGCTTTTCCAAAAGGTTCCAATAAAACCTAACCTTGACAGATCAGAATCGCTCTGCTAAAATTAGTAAACTAAGTACCATGTCCCATGAGTCACAGCGAGACTCCCATCCACCCCTCTTTAAAAGACCAGATAACGATGCCATGGCCTAAGTGCATGAGATCAAAGTACAAATACCCACTTGCCAAAATGCTGCTCTCGAGTACTACACCTGCTAGCACACTCCTACAGTCTGTAGCCAAAACATTAGTTATCTACATTAAAATCATATATTTGAATATAAAGCAAGTTGGCTTAATGTTTATTTTTAACATACAAACAAAACAGGAGAAAATGAAGTGCAGGAGAAATGAGTGGTAAACAGTTTAACTCTTTTTACATTACCAGATCTAAAATCAATAGTATCCTATTATGGGTAAAAGTAAATTAATGAAGTGAAGGCCAGTCCTTTGCATGCAAAAACAAGCAACTTCCACAAAAGGAGTGAATGGGATGTTACTTGTATTTTTGTAGGTGTGTTTGAATTAATTTTTTAACCAATAAGTGGATTTAAGTACTTCAAATTTCACTGCGTCGGGTGTTAAAATTATTTGTTAAGAATTAGTTTTATATCGTACTAGAAGTGAGAGTTGTATGAAGAGTCCTAATCATTAATTCACAATGTTTTAATCTGCAATTATTTAATCCTGGAATTTAAAAGTGAATATTGTGTAAAGGTATAAGCAAAGATATTCTGATTTTGGGTACATACACCAGTAAACTATATTTTGCTCATAAATATATTTTGAATTTTGAAATTACAAATACTATGGTCCTGCCATTTGAACCAATAACATACTTGAAATTCAATTTACATGTCTCTATACTTTCATAACAGAAACTTTTGCCTTTTAGTGAAGTGGAAAATGAGAGATTGGAAAAAAATCAAACCCAGGTTTTTTGTACAAAACTCTCAATAACTACACTTTGGATTTATCTACATGGTACAGCTATAGGATCAGGCTCTGATGGGATATTACTAAAGCTGGCTGACCTAAAATTAGACAACATGAGCTTTAAATTGGGTTCATGGACATGTCATGGTGTATCATCACTCTGCCTGCTCTCACCTGCCCACAGGACCCTAGTCATTTCAAGGAGAAATAACCCAGAAGACATAAATATGAATGAAATCTTACTAAAATGCTAGTTTTACCCCTAAACATTTTTTTTTTATATAATTCAACATTCATAACATGTTAGAAGTAAATAAATAATAATACAGAATTCATGCTTGCTCAATTAACTTGATGGCAGACATTGGTTTAAAGGGATGATAAAATTATGTTTAAAGACTGGAGTTGAAAATACAGGGGGAAAATGAGCTCGATCGAGCCCTGATGTTGCAGGGAGCTGCATGTAGAGGTCCTGCAAATCAGAGAGCCCTGTGTGCCACAGGAGTTTATATGCGCAGGTTTGAGGCCACAGTGTTTATTATACTATACATGGCCACTCTGGTGTCTATCCATCTTCTCCCAGTTACCTCCACTACACCCAAGAATGAAGGATTTTACGGAGTTTTCCACCCTTGTTTTGCCCTTTGTGTAGATGACAAGATACTCTCACAACTAGTGAATTTGCATCTTTATACTGCAGTGAAAAACAGTGAAAACTTTTTTTTTCTTGTAATATAAGAGTTAACTTATTAAGAAATTCCTCCAAAACAGAATCATTACATCACCTTATAAACTACCTATTTTGCTGGCTATACTCTCCCAACTGGCAGATTAAACCTTAGAACAATAACCCAATTATGAGCTAAATTTATATTCAACTGATCAGAAATGATCCAGAACCTGACAAGAACAATCTTTGTTCACAACGTTTAGCACAAGCAACGCTGACAGACTAAAATGTATGAGCTATATAAAAGATGACATACGTTGCACTGCCCAGCTACCAAGGGCGCCACGCTCCAAGTACTACACAAGTACTGCAGGAGTGTTCATCACATCCTGAGACTAAACAAACCCAACCAAAACCAAGGCACAAAAACCCCTGCAGATAAAGAATACGATGTGACATTAGCTCCCAAACAATCAGGGCAAGAAGGATGGCTAAAGAAAGTCCTACTACATGGAAGGAAAACAACTGCAATTAATAAAATCAGTAGCAAGGATTTGAAAGAAATTTATATATTTACTGAGTAGATACGAGAAAAATAATTGTTCCAACAATTCTGATCTAACTCTTGAAAAAATCCCCAAACTCTACTTCATTCAGGAAAGTAAACTCTTGTGTGCATTTGGCCCATAATTTTAAACAACTCAGCATTTTATGAACCAAGTTCATCACTGGTGTGAGCCACATATGCCTTGCAGAGATTAATTTTGTTTATAGTTTGACTTAGCGTTTGTAACAATCTACATAAACGATTTCTTTCACTGACATTTATGCTAATCTGGATCTAGCTAAAGTCATTTAAGAAGAAAATCAGAAGTTTACTGATGACATCTTTATCATCACCTTGTCCCTCCTTCAGAACTTCTATCCTGGACCAATTCACAGTGCCTGAGGTCTTCACACACTTCCAGAGATAAATGCTCTGAAAGACTGTGGAAGACAGTAGCTATGAAAACTGTGGAAGGCAGTAACTACGAAAACTAGTTACAGGTATGTCCAAAATTTTTTAACCTTAGCTGACTGGTTTGATCCTCAATTTCAAAACATATCTCCCAATTCTAAAAATTCCCAATGCTCAAATTGTGTGAAATGAGACAATTTGCTAAGAAACCATAAAATGCAGACATCTATAGATAGGTGTAGATGCCTAAAATTAAGAAAACCTCTTCAATGTTATATTTTATTTATTTATTTTTGAAGTATTTTATTCTAATTCAGAGATTGCCGATGGTACAGTTCCCAAGATCCGGTTCACAGGTAGACATGCACAACAGTCTAGATGTAGCCTGAGCCACTTCAAGGCGAGTTGGAGGCCAAATTCATTGTTGCCTTCTCCAGGAGCACCATGTCACTAACAGCACCCAGTTTGTTTTATTTACCTGCAAGGTGGAAAAGCCAAGCACACTTCACAGCCTTTCACCACCTCATTTGCTCTTGAGATGACCTTAGGCTGAAAAAATGATCTCCCTCAGGTTTTTCTGAACAGTCCCTTCTCCTCTCTGCTACAAGGGCAGGGGGAACCTGAACCAGGCAACCTGAACAGTAGCTGCACAAAGAATGCCTACTGCCTACAAGCAGTATGGACACTCCACCCCATATCACAGCAAACCACCTACAGACACTGCACACAGCAATTCCACTCATGACATTCATGTTACTTCAACAGTGCTCAATTACTCCTGAAAAGTTAAGATGCATTGCTTTGGCTCATAATACATAAGAACTAAGACAAAGTACTCAGAATCTTAATTCATGGTGAACAAATCATATTTTTTTTTTTACAATTATATTTAAAAATAACAGGTGCAAGCACTTGCTTAGATTTAAATAAACAAACAAATCAGAAAACCAAAACCAACAACCTATGAAGGTGAAGTCCCCTATTAAAGTTGTGCTACAAAGTTTCAAACTGTGGAAGAGTATCTTCTAGCACATCACCGAAGTTTTAAGACCCCCACACAACACCCATAGGCTCACAAGTCTCCTTGTGTAGCTGACTTCATCACAAGACAATTTCCATCACAATATCCAGCTCAGGAGATGGAGCAGAAGAGTAATTTTTTCACTCAGTCCTTTGCTGCTGAACCCAATACCAAGTATCAGATGCACAGACCACCATCCATACCACAACCAACAGTCATGAGCACATTCACTTTTTCTTCTACTCACTAAAACCAAACTAACCATCAGCAAGATCAAGTGTTCTCTGTTGAACTAGCCAGCCCATGAGCCGTTCCCTTCCCTCCCTTCTCTGTACACCTATCTGGTCAAAGCAGAGGTTTGCTTAGGCTTGGAAAAGCTGGCATTTTAATGCCATGAATCCACAGTGGGAATTAATTAATGGCATAAATCCACAGTAGGAATTATTTTGTGGCTACTTTTATACAAAACACCAGTCAGCAAATAGTCTACTTCCCTAAAGACTTTCTGTAGCACACTCAGAATGGTTGATAATAAGAAAAAAAAAAATAAAAAAATTGTGGAGTGATGCCAGATCCTTTTTGCCAGGTCCTTTATACTGAAGGATGAGGAACTAGAAAAACCCAAGGGATTGCAACCTGAGCCACAAACTGGCATTTCCCCTCCCATTATCCCCCCCTCCTGACACCTGTCTCAGAGATCACCCCTAAAGAATTAAACAATTTCCTACAGAGAACAGCAACAGAAGTGAGAAAATATCTGCGTATCTAGTACAAGAAAGCAGTTTCTACCTTTGTTCTTTCTTACTGCAGTAAGATCTTCTCAAAACTACAACAAATAAAATTACTGCTTACAATACAGAGACCATGGCAGATGATTTCAGGGTGTTAAATGCCCAATTATATAATTGTAAAATCAACCAGCACCAAATTAAATAGTTTTTCACTCCTTTTCCTCTTCTCAAGCCACCCCATCTCTAACCTCCGTAAAGTTCTGTTTGCCATGTTCGCAGAAGACCAAGAACAAATTCTTGAAGTCTGCTGTTTTCAGGATTAAGCCCCAAAGGACACACAAAGTTTGCCAAGTCCTCAACACCAGCGTTTCCCCGGGGGGCTGTGACACACGGTCGGTCAGCACGGCGGGGCTCCCCCCATCCGCACCGCACCCACACTGCCATCCCTGCCTTCCCGGGGAGAGGGGGACAGGGCACAGGGGGAACACCCCACGAACTGCGCCCAGGGGACCGAGCTGAACACACGGCTTCAGAACCGCACACACACACACAAAAACCCCAACAAAAGCGGGTGGTCCGTGTTCCCGGCGGGGCCCCGGGAGGGAGGGCCCTTCGCGGCCGGGGCAGCGAGGCGGGGGCCGGCGGGGCAGGGCGGGGGCACCGAGTCCTCTGCCCGGCGGGCCTGCCCCGGGCACAGCGGGGCGATGGGGCAGCGGGGCCGGGCTGGGCTCGGTCAGCCCTCCCTGCCCGCTGTGGGCACGGCAGCAATGGCCCCCCGCCCGGCCCGGCCCGGCCCCGCCGCCTCCCTGCCGGGCAGCTGCCATTGCTCGGGCCGAGACCCGTCCTCGTCCAAGCAGGCATCCCCCTCCCCAGCGAGGGAATGCGGCGGCGGCCGGGGGTGGCTTGGGGAGGGGGTGTGCGAGCCAAAGGGAAGCGGGTGCCGAGCGGGGGGCAGAGCGGTGTCCCCGCGCGTGGGAAGCGGCGGGGCCGAGGCCCGGCCGCGCCACACCCCGGGCGGCCTCGCCTCTCACGCGAGTCCCCGGCTCCCCGCGCCCTGCAGGCCCCGCCGAGCCGCGCCGGGCCCGCCGCCCACCCGGCCCTGCCCTGCCCTGCCCTGCCCTGCCGAGCCGTGCCGTGCCGTGCCAGCCCCGCGCCCGGCATGGGGGCCCCCCCCGCCGAAACCCCACCGGGGAACGTGTGGGGACAGGAATGATCGCCCTCAATAATCACACGCGCTCCGCCGCCGTCCCCTGCTCCTCCTCGGCTTCCAAGCGGGCTGCCAGATAATCCTGCCCACTCCGAAAAATGAAATAATAATAATAATAATAATAAAAAAAATAAAATCCCGCCTTCCATCTCGCCCCCCCGCAGCCCCACACATTTTATTATTAAGTATAATTGCTCCCCCCGCCTCACACGGCACCCCGCGGGGAAGGATTGCCCCCTCCCCTGGTGCCCAGCCCTTCCCTGTCCCCTCTCCCCCATCTCCTTGGAACAGTGTGTACATGATTTTGTAGTTTTTTTTAAGGCGCCATGTTTATAATCCTCCATCATATTAAAAAAAAAAAAAAAAAAAATCCACCCAGCATGAGACACGGCGTCTCTCGCACCCCAAAGCCAGGGAGGCAGACACAGAAATATCCACAGGGCTGTAAATTCACCCCCCCTCCCGCACACACACCCCTCCTCCCCAGACTTAAAAGTCTCTCTCACCTTGTGCTGCTGGCGCTGCTTCTGCTGCTGCAGGGGGGGAGAAGTTAAGCCAGGGGAAACTTTTCAATCCCTTCCCCAGGCCGCTGCTGCCTCCTCCTTCCACATATTTTTCCCCTCAGAGTTTTATTGTGTCTGAATTTTCTCTCTCTCTCTCCTCTTCTGTCTGTCCACAGTTCAGGTTTCTGGGGTAAACAGGGTTTAGGATGGTGCTAGGGATATTTGGGAGAAGGAGAACTCTAGTGGTGTCTGCTGGAGTTGCTGTTTGTTTCTTTTATTATTTTTTTTAATAATACATTTGAAACGGATCTTTAACTATTTATTATGTATGTATTTTATCATAGTCTTAGGTCTGTACCCTGTCTTTTTGCAGAGGAAAAACGTGTCACTTATCTGGCCTTGATACATGCAAATTTCTCCTATCATGATGTCCAGCTCGGAAAAATGACAGATAATGTTTTTGAAAGTAAGACACCTTGAGCAACAGAGACTAAAACATACAGAATCAACGCTTTGTCTCAGAGTTGTCTATATGTTGTGAACTGTGGATCACAGAATCATTTAGATTGGAAAATACCTCTATGATCATTGAGTCCAACCGCTAAGAGCACTTTCACTGCAGGGTTGGGAAATGCAAGGTAATATGAAATATATAACTTCATAGGCACACACATATATATCTGTAAATAGCAAGAAAACATTTACATTTTATCCTAATTTTTATGGACTGTGAGATAAATATTAATAAATGTCTAGGAAAATATATTTGAAAGTTTCTGAAATGCTTCAGGAATTACTAAATGGATAAGTAACACACTTTACAATTAATTAAACTTGACTAGAGATGTGGCATGATTTTATTAAAATACACTGTAAGCTTAGCTCTATAAACATTTATGCATGTAAAAAAATTTACTCATTAGTATTACTAAAATAGTAGACTGAAACAGTAGTGCTAAGGTTGGAAAAGATGCATCCGTTGTGCCTGGTCAGTCGAAGATTTTGCACATTGAACAGTGAAAGTTTCTCCAGTGTGCTCAGCAAATAAAATTTCTAGTAGTGTCTAACCTCACAGTTCCTTTGAGACTGCTGCATCAGGACTTTACATCCACTTTGAAAATAAAATGCAAATAACGGTTAGTTGCACAGCTGTGATAAAGCTTTACTTCTATTATGTATTTAAATATGAAAGAATATTTTACATTATCTAAAATAAATAGATAGGAAAGAAAGTGCTGGTAATCTGCTTTCAAAGAGTGCTTGAGGGGTTGGGCAGATACCCAATAGTGGTACTATAATTTATTAGCTGCATTATATTGCTTGTATTAATAAAAAGTAAATGAAATTTACAAGCAATTTTTTAAGTAAAAAGGGATTTACCGTCAACATAATTACAAAAAGACTACCTTATGTTAAGCATTTATTTGTGATGTTTGGCTATGATTTCGTTAAGGCATGTCATTCTCAAAAGAAGTTTGATAGAAATATATGCCAAGTTTCCATGGGATATTGCTGGCTTGGCTGTCTAAGGTTTCTTTGAAACCTTCTCTGTACAAATTGCATCTGAGCTATATTTATAAATGGGGGGGGAAAAAAAAAGTTTGTGTCCTTATCGTTTCTGCTGTTTCTACCGTGCAGTCGAGCTCACAGTTCTGCCCAAGTTGGCACGGCTGAGGCAACCAGTTTTTGCATCCAGAAGCAAACAGAGGACAAGCATAGGTAGCAGCATGTGTAACCATTTTTAATTCTTCAGCCCGAACAGCCGGGTACCCCCAACAACTGGATCAGCTGGGGGGATTTGCCATAACTCCAAAACAAAGCTCCAAAGCCAGCCTCAGGTTCTTTAGTGGAAAGATTTATTACCTTGCCACAGTGCCTTCTCCGTACCTATGTAAATATTTATTTAAGGCAGAAGTTCAGCTATCTTCAATATAAAGAGGTTTTAGCCCTTTATCTCTCACAGGACCCATAGAGATCTGTCAAATAAGTCCTTAGGCCGCAGTTTCACCGGTGCGGAAGCACATGCAGGGCAGAAACCTTATGGTTTTCCCACCGTACAGGTTTTACCTGGAGTCTGCCACTTGCCAGCAATCTCCCGTACTTAACATATTTATAACGGCTAGTCTGGACCGCCTCCAAATATTTGTTTCAGGATACAAATATTTGATTTTGGAAAGAACAAGGTATCCTAAAGCAAACATGTAGGGAGTGTCTGCAACCAGAGCCACGTTACCTTCTCTGAGCTGCTGGGCAGAGAATTAAGTCAAGCGTAGAAAGACAGGCACAGAGCGTGTACATAGGTGTTCGTGGGCCCGATTTTGAGATACTGTGATGTCCTCATCAGGTCCCCCGGGTAACTGTCTGCACTACAGCCTTCAGGATGCATGTTGAAGGATAAAAAGGATGCAATTTTTGGTTAGTTTTGACTTATTTTTATGTGTATTGTGAAGAGTTTTTAATGCTCATTACCGCAGGGGTTTGCAGCCGGGGTAGCCCCGGGCGCGGGTGTCTCCGCAGGTGGTTCGGGGTGTCACACGAGCCCCGAGGCGGGTCCCTCCCCAACATCCCCTTTCGCTGGGAGCGGGGGCCGGGAGCGCCGAGCCCGGCAGACAATGGGAAGGAAATCCCCCTCCCCCAACCCCGGCCAAGGCGGGTTTCCTCGTCGGCACGGGGAAAAATGTTTGTTCCAACAAAAAAGCGGGCTCAGGGCGGTCTTCAGCCCCCCTTCCCGGGGTGAGGGCGGGGCGGTGCAGCCCGCGGGGCCGCTCAGGCATTTCCTCCCTCCCGGCCGGCAAGGGCTGTGGGAAGGACGAGCCGGGCATCGGGGGCACGATGGGCACCACTCGGGATGCGCCTGGCTCGGCTGGGGAAAGAGTTTGCTTGTCCTAAAAGGGCCGTAGAGCCGAGCCCGGCAGGTCGGGGGGAATGGGGAGTGCTCCAGCCGCCTGATTGCTTACGTGGTGGAGGGACAGACAGCGCACCATCGCGCCAGTGCGAGAAAGAGAACGTGGTCAAGTTACTTCCTTCCGAGTAGAAAGTACTTGCCACAGGAACACATCTGCATGTGTGCTATGTGGTTTTGCCACTATTGGTGTGTAAACATTCAGTTTGTCGGGCCCTGTTTGCTTCCCATGGAAAGGGGCTTGGAGGGGGAGAAGAAGCTTCATAAACAGAACAGTTTTGCATGAATAAGCATCATCCAGACTAAGAATGTAATCTACTGCCGTGAATTAAAGGGGTTATTGGGCACATCCATGGAAAGAAATCCTTTGCTGGGTGAAGACACAGAAAGCATGAGTCAGGAAATTGCTGAGCTGAAAGTAGTTGGAGGCTGGGACACCAACTACTGCTCTGTGCTCGAGCAGTACCATGTTTCCCCAGGTATATCCACTACACTTTTTGGGTGTGAGAAGACCAACACTGCCTGAAAACATGCCAGCTGGTAAATATGTCTCCATTCTCCTTTAAAATGATCCTTCCCCCTTCATCTGTTTCAAAAGATCATTTTGTTTTTAATTCTAATACTGGACAACACAATCCAGTGTGGATATGACCTTTTATTCTTGCTACGCTCTTTTGCCATTTTCTTGCTTTAGTGGTACAACCATCAAACACGCAGGTGAACAAGCACATCATTGCCGGGGAGTTCTAGGTATTGGGCTTTGTACCATGAAATCATCACTTGAATGCTGCCCTTAGGAAAGCAGGGAGTGTTGTGTCTTCTCCATCGCTGGACTCACGGTAGGCTAATGCATAGCCCTGCCTTCTCCAGGACTTTCTACCGTCTTCCTGGCTGAACCAAACCCACCCACTATGTGCTCAAGTCTTTAGCTGGCTGTGTAAGATAGCTGTCTTGCTGGTGGTGCCAACCCACTTCACTGTGTGCTCCACTCTCAGCTGCACTGAAACAAAAATAATTTGAACGTGCTTCCTGAGAGGCAGGTCTGCTGTGCTGTGATCATAGAAGTATTAATGCAGAAAATTAGTGTAAATTTTTCATCAGAACAAAGTTTAGCAACACGGTTTTCTTTGCAGTAAAAATCTCAGCAAGGCATTTAATTTAGGAAGCTGGGGGAAGGGAACAAAGCCTTAATAACAACAGGCTCAGGAAATCCATGGAGCTGAAAACAGTTGGAGGATGGGAGAGTCTTAAGGAGAAGCTTATGCTGTTCTTTTTTTCCCTGAGCATTGAAAAGAAAATACCAGGCTCAAGATGGGGACACAGAGCAGAGAAACCCCAATAATGTGTGCTGCTCTGTGAACCTGTCTATGGAATGAGTCCAAGCCATGCAGAGGTGCTGTCCTTGCACGCTTAACATGATGAGGATTGAAGTAGCCCTACAGCAGCCAGGATTCTTCCTCCCTTTTTAGCTTTTTTGCTGTGTCCCTGGCCGTGCAGACTGGCCATCCACAATGCTCAGAGGAGCTTTATCAGACATTCTGCGACTTGGTGGGGCTTGAGAAAGTAAAGGTAAATAATGAAAAGGTTTGAGGAAAAGTACTGGCAGAATTTCTAAACACATTCTGGGGTATTTGTTGAAAACAGGACGTTGTGGGGAGTTGGATCTTTCATCTGACCATCTATGGACAGTACTCACATGTGTGAGCACCTTGTGGGTATAATTGACTATAAAAAACCCTCAGAACTAAGTCTAGTAAGAATAGATGCAGACTAAGATACAAAAATGCATTTTTTTTCTTCACTGCGTTCTCTCTTTACGTTTTCATGCACAACTGGGAATAGAGGTTTATCCTAAAAAGTTTACCTGTGAGTAAACTGACATATGTTTATGACATATGACATGACATGTGTTTACGCCAGCATTATGCTTCATGAAAACTGTATGCCTGATTCAGCACAGAGTCTGCCAAAGAAAACTTAGCTCCATATTTTTTAACTAATTCAAGACAACAGAGTGAGTTTGCACTGGTTTCATACTTTGTCAAAAAACAAGTTTTAATATCTGCTTCCAAGTGTACATGAAATTTGTCTCACACAGGTTTGTCCAGTCTTGCTGTAATATCTAAAATAATTTATATCTATGCGAAAGAAATGCACACAACTTAAATTTGCTTTTAGACTGAAACAGCATCTGTTGTTATTTTATGAGGATGCTGTGACTGGAGATATATAATTTGTCAGAAAACCATGACTATGAGGAAGTAAGTAATACCTTTTGTTATTAAGCAATTACAAAACTAGAGTTTTTGTTTGGAGACATTATGAATGTCATAACTGCAGGGAAATATTAATTAGACTGTGCGTCATATTAAATGCCAGCATAGCAAATAATAAGAAAAGCATCCTACATTTAAAGTAAGAGGGGTCTGTCATCCCAAAATGGGGTGAAAATACATGGATAAGGGAGCTAAATGCCTTAGGAGCATTCAGAGATGTCTGAATGCCTTTAAAACAGGTAGTTCCTGATAAGCTGGGCTTAACCTGGTTTGGTCCAGCATTGCCTTGGAGCTAATTACTGCAGAAATACTCTGCCCTACGCTTCAAAGCTTTCCATGTTCAGTAATGGTGGCTTGTTAGGTCCAAGATAGTGCTATACCCGGGCTGGTTCCATGTATTCATGTGGCACTTCTCTGGGCTTAACAAGTGTGTCCAGGAAACAGACTTGTGTTCAATATGAACAGAGACATTCAAATGTTTCTACGAGAGATAACGTATTATCACTAGTACTTAACTGGACCTAATAAGCCTTGTTAGACCAGAGCTGATCACCAGTTGTATCTCTGTTCAGCTTTTTCCCAAGCTCCAGTTCCCAGGAATACACTATTTTTGCGTGGCATTAGCTCTAGTCTCACACTGTTTATTTTGCCAGTTGTGATGCTACACAAAAGAGGCAGAATTGTTTCTGGAACAGAACTGCTCTCGAATCTTAACACAGTGCCAGAGCTAAAGATCCCCACCAGACTGAAGTTGGTCTGGCATGAAGCCATCCTGATGTGTTTGCAGCTTAGATGTAGCCTGATGTCATCTGCAGCTTGACTGCACCTCTTAGAGATATCCCTGGTTGGCTGTACAGGATGGACTTAATTAATAGCAACATTTGTGTCAGTTTTTGACCATTATGATCAAGATGAAGGCTAATGTAGGAACAAAGAAAAAAAAATCCACATCTGTCATTCTGTGGTTCTGACACTTTATTTGAAAGGAGTTTCTATTTTCCAGAGTTAAAGATAATATGTTGAATAAGATAAAATAGT
Source organism: Anabacerthia variegaticeps (assembly GCA_035583185.1). Taxonomy (NCBI): domain Eukaryota; kingdom Metazoa; phylum Chordata; class Aves; order Passeriformes; family Furnariidae; genus Anabacerthia; species Anabacerthia variegaticeps. Next base: position 9,340,101 of record JAWWEW010000078.1, on the reverse strand, counting down.
TTTGATCCATTATCATTGAATTAATTTTTGTTGTATTCGATAAGGAATTACATGCTTAAAATCAACTGTAATATTTAACTGTAATTGTCCTTTCACTAACAGCCTTCCTACACTGACAGAATTGGAAGGGAATGCCATGACAAGTTAACCAAAGTGGAACTTATGCACTGAGGCTGTTTGAAATGAAGGGTTTTGAAAAGAGTACTGCGACAAATACACTGTATATTGTTTGATCTTACATGTCATATATGATATCTATTATATATAATTCACAAATAATAGATTGTGTTTATACATTTGTCTGTCTTAGACAATAGCTGCATTATGTTCAGCATAATGGCAATGTAATCACTTAGAGATTTCTCATTTTTAAAAAAAGCACTTATTATCACCCTAGTATCTTTAATAAGACTAATATGGAGTTTTTGACATATCTTGTAAATTTACCAGGCATACTAATCGAAAGTCATGGTTAGCTAGTAGCAGGATAACTAAGTACAGCTACCATTGAAATAATAACTGAATATCCTGCATTGGTGGATTTAAAAAGTCCCACTGAATCTCCTTGATCCTGAAAAAAACAAACATAAAAGGAATCAGATTTTGACATCCTGACCCATAGGCATGTGTCACTCAGGGCAATCTTGATAATACGTTTTCTGTTGATACCTGCACTTAATAAATTTTTCACATTAAGACATAAATCCACATACTTTATTTCTAGCATTTGCATGTTTTATAGCTGCTTTTTAGTGCTGAACAAGTGCTAATTTTGTTCATTTTTTAACATAAAAGGAAAGATTTATCATTCCCATGTTTCAATTCTGAACTGCAGGTCATGCTGCTTTTCATCTCAGTTATTTATGTGAATGTTTTCCCTTTTAGGTGACAACTGTATTGCATTCACTTTGGAAATACTGTTGCCTTTGAATAGTTTAGCACAATTCCAAGGTGTTGGGACAGATATATAGACAAGTGTTTCCTTCTTTCTCCCATAACTGTCTGAAGATCTGGGAGTTCCTGCTCAAGTGGCAAGTAAATGAGTGTGTTTCTTTTTATTTTTTAAGGAAAATTATTTAAAAAAAACCCAACAGTGCATATAGTTTCTTATGCATTGCAGAAGATTAAGCTAAAAATGATGTGTTGGTACAACTTTAGAGTCTAAGCAATTTCTGTGTGACTTCTTAAAGAAAAATAAAACATAGTGTTAATACTGAAATCTGTGGGTGAAAGTCACAGAAAAATTGTGAAATGCCCAAAATAGAAAGAATTGTATTTGGAAAATGAATCAACAGAACTGGTGTTATATAATTATACTATTCTTATATTTAAAACTATTTTTCTAATGCTATTCAGAAAAGTTGCAAAATGGTTTGTGTACACAAGGTAGGGAATTACACAGTTCTGCTAATAAAAACTCAGGAAGTTGCAAGACGTTTGCAAAAAATTTCAAAGGGGGACCTGTAATAAACAGCAAGCAGCAAAGCATTGTAAAAATTAATCATAATATTATTCTTGGAAAAGGAATTGAATTTCCGAATGAATTCTCAATTTGAAAAGGTGGTGTGCCACCCATGTCCTCTTACTTAGTATGCTGCATTTTGCAATTAAAATAATAGTGCTTGATAATATAAACACAGGACAAATCAACTTGCACAAAAGCCTATGTTTGAATTCTTATCCGGGGCTAAGTTCTGTCTGTAAAAAAATTTTCTGGGGGTTTTAGACACAACATTGTATCAGTTTACTGAGAACGTGACCTTTCATTTACAAAGTTGTATTTGCTTTCAAATAGGGAGCTGTGAGGATATAAGGGGATAGTTAATTCACACCGTGCATATGAGGAATAAAAAAGATAATATGTGTCTTCTTAAAAGGGCTCAAGATAACTCCAACATGGGATCAAAAATAGGAGATGAAAAGAAAACCCAACTCAAAACCCCTCTAAAACTAAAATACTTCGAATTGCTAGAAGACTGACTCAGACTGAACCTTCTCAAAATATTTTATAGTCACGTAGGGATTCCTGAAGAGAAAAGTTAACCCTTTCTGTCAAGTTACAAGCCTTGACCAATGTGTGTGAATAAGATGTTCGAGCTCGGACTATAAAAGTAAAATCTTTCCTCTCCTGGGAATTTAATGACTAGGAATGAACTCGAAGTATCCTTGCAGCAGTATGGCTGCCGTGCACTTTAATGTATGCAAATTCTGGGGTCAAGTGTCCCAAATTTGTATGCTCATTTATAATTTACTGGCTAGCAAGGCCACCTAAATGAGAGGTGACACCAGTGCTAGCAGTGAACTTCTCTTGCCTTTTCATTACCGCAGTGAAATCATTCTGGTCCCTAATGGTAAAAAAGGATAAAATAGAACAGATTTACACATGCTATTTTAAAACATGGTGTCCACAGGGAAAAAAATTCTAAACTACAAAACCCTTGCAGAACATTAATTGAAGTGTTAAACTGCACTATTTGCAAGTATTTTGATTCAGTCCGGCAGAACTCCCAGGCTCAGGGGATGTATGAGCTATTTGTAAGCAATTAACTTGCCATGAAATAAGGGTGGCAGTTTGTCTGAGTGTCTTCATGGAAACAAAGTGTGATAAGGATATGTATCTTCAGAGGATTGGAGTCTTGATTATTTTTGCCTCAGTTATTACATTTACATGGCTCAATGCAGACTGACAGAATTCTGCTCTTGAGTTCTAGCACAATGTTCCTGGGAGTGCATAAGTCAAACTTGAACTCATTACATATGACAGCAATGTAATTATACTATCTTTTTTGGGAATACCTTCAAATATGATAGAGAAAAATACATGTATTTATATACAGAAACAAAGAATAAATACCAAAGTTATGTATGACACAACTCAGTAGTTTAGTAACTCTGAAAGGACTCAGTAGTCCTGCTGGATAATTAGTTTAACATGAACTTGTGTAGTCAGTGAAAGGAGGATATTGTCACAATGAGTAAGGTAAAGTAGAACGGATTAGAGGAGGAGTAAGGAGCTGAAGACCAAATTAAGACAGAAAAGCCTTTGCTGCATTTAAAGCCGTAAGTCTACAGAAAAGTTGTTATGCAATTGACATAGGATTTAGATGGTGTATATGGACATTGGTGTCATAGCTGAGATTTCAAAAAGAGGTAGTAAAGAATAAAGAACCAGAATAAAATGTAATTTTTTTTAATAGGAGTTTCAGTTAGTAGTTTGATCATAAGCAGCAACACTCTCTGGTGAATAAATAAATAAAATGTGTCCCTCACTGTTATCTAGCCCTCCTACCAGCCTACACAACATGGCTTATATTTGGGTAGCTAAATTCTGTTACCTCTAAAATACAATGTTCTCATCTAAATTGGACCTTAGCACTGCTTTGCTCATCACTATAGACATTGCTTCTTTATTATACTGCCTGCATATTCAAATTCACAGAAATATGTGAGTCCAGTTAATCTTAAAAAAAATTAATCTACAGACAACCCTACAGTGAAAGCAAAATTCCAATAACCATCGCCCTTGACAAATAATTTTGTTGCTATTAATGTGAACAAACTGTTTGCAAAGGAGGTACAAGCCTAGCAAGCAATGAGAGATTGATTTGAATGTGCATCCATGGAAATACAGTTTACAATTACTAGAATTAAATACATCATGTCTAGTGCCTGTTTGTGTGTGAAAGACATTACTTTCATTGTTTGCTATTTAGTTGGCTTCATAATGTACATTTAAAAAATAAGGAAAAACTCATATTCAGTGTATTGAGGGCCCATGATTTCCAAGCATTTAGGAACTTCTACTTCTTAAACAGCTTTTTTAACTTGTCAAGACATGCCTGAGTTAGCAGGCACAATAATATCTGAATATTTAAGTATACACATGCATCCTGTCTTAATGAACAACATCAGAAATGTTAAAAATAAATGTATGAAAATAAATTTTCTAAGTCAGAAAAGTTAATATAACCTTAAGCTCCCCATAGCCCATGTTTTGAAAGAACACAATGTGAAAAATGGAAACTAAAATAGTGGGGTCTTTAGTAATAGCAACAGCTGTCAACATACTCATTTTTGTGTCTCTCAGATATTAAAAGTGGCTAAATAGAATTGATTGAACTTTGCTTTAGAGCTGTCCTGAAAAGGAAGCAGCAATGATAGACTTCATCCAACAAGTTACATATGTTTTTAAATTGAGGCTTGTAATAAAAATGGCTGGAGTTATAATGTAGCATTCCTTCTATGATACTGTGAAATCGAGAGGGGATAGTGGAACTCTACTGCCATTTGTCATATCAGAGCCAGAGAAGCCAGCTGCTCTCCAGACTATTGCTCAGTATTCCTGTGGTTTGCAGGACCATATGTGTGAATCATTTCATTCAACAATAGAGCGCAGATCATACTGATTATTTCACTTACACGCAGATATTACTGGTTTTTTCCTATTCCACAGTTTATTTTTAGAAAATTATTCTTATTTTCAAACAGCCTAAATATTAGTTGTGCTAGCATTTAGAAAGCACAGATTGTAAGTAAATTTCACTGGAATTTTGGAAGGCGCAATAGGGGAAAAAGGGATCTTATCCCCAACATCTTATTCTAAACATATCAGTAATACTGTATGCGTCTCTCATTTATAAAGACCATGAAAGTTGTAGTATTGATGTCTAAAACAGGTATGACAGTATAAGTTTAAAAAAATCACATAGGTTTTTTTTGCCTCTGAAAAAATGTCCTTAAAACAAAAGTCCTTAAACATGGTACATAGACAGAAACACTGAGAAAATTCTAGTTACAATGCCATTTTAAAATATTTCATAAAACCTGATGAGAACCATTTGTAAGAGTTTAGAATTTTGAATGTGCTTTATGGAATATAGTAAGAATTCCAGCAAAATTTCTCAGTGTGACTCTGAGAGTCAAAAAAAATTCATGAATGATTCCTTATGCTTTCATATTTCCATTGCATCTGTACTGTTGGACCCTCTGTTAGGCCACACTTTACCTCTCTGAATTCAAAGGGAATTTAGACCCCCTTAAAAGGCAAGAAAATTTAACTTAAGTGATGCCTTTAGAGTTGTTCCCTTTCTTCTGTCTACACTGAAATCTGGCAAAATAATCTCATAGTTTTGGAGGCTGTTTTTACAGGCATGCATACAAAAGAGAAATAGTAGCTCATTTTTAATATTTTACAAAAGCAATTCAGCAAGGCAAAACAGGAAACTCCATTCTTTCTAGCAAACTCAATAAATCACTCACATTCTACTAAGTTTCAAAGTTTATTGAAGGTCTGACTTGTAAATGAGGTGGGGCCTGCTTCTCTCCTTGGGAAGTTTTTGTAAATGCTAAGATGAATGTGAGATGAAATGAGCCTCTCTATGATGTAGTAAGAGGCTAATCTGAATTCCATTGAAACTGCACGGAGAGAGTCCTCTGTCTTACACAATGGGAAAGGGGTCACTAATCATATGCATGACTTATACAGCCAATGCTGCACCAGACTGGAGAGGGATTCTTAAGGGAAAGCAAGCATAAGCCCATGGATTTGGGGACAGTAGCATCCTTTTGCTGCCTGCTTTGGAGTAGTGTTGGTGACAGCCAGGAAAGTGAGGGCAGGAAGGACCTGAGACCCTGCTCAGCTGGAAGCATCAGCAACTGCACAGTCAACAGAGACACACCAGAGAAAAGAGAGGCCAGGAGAGTAATGGGGGCTTTTTTCACCAACTTTGTTGTCTTTCTTACTTTTTTGTCATTTTATCTCTATTTTCTTACTAGTCTCCATATTGCTTAAGGGAGCACTGACTGTGAATTTTCCATCAGAGAAGGACTTATGTGGACTTCGGAGGAGGAAGGAAGACAGTGGAAGCACAAACCTCATCTGAGTGGACATTGCTCAGGAGGGGATCAGCATTGTGCCAGTGTAGCCTTGATCGAATCTATAGTTTCAAATCTTAGCAATATTTCTCTGTTAATGTGTCAGTATTTTATTTTCCAAGATTTTTTTTCCCACATGTTTTGCAAGCTGTCAGTTGAGGGGGGAGGAGGGAAGCCTTTGTACAAAACACTCAGCCCTGTATTAGTGCAAAATGTAAAATAGATGCCTGGCAGGCAAACATAGAGTACATACTGCCACAGTAAACTGGTGACTGCTTTCAAGCCATCGCTTTCTACTTCATTGCACATAAATAAGATTCTCCTAACCTCTTTGCTTGTGTTTGATGAGAAGAAAATCACAAGAGTTTTATGCAAGAGCAGCTAAAAGCAAACTAAGAAAGAGCATCCCAGAGAAAAAGGGCAGATAGGGCTCACTGCCATAGTAGTGGACCTTAAAGCACTTGTGCTCCTGGTTTCTATATTCTAAGATATCATTCTTGTCGCCAGCTCCAAAGTATGAATAACTGTAACAAGGTCTGCATCTGAAAGCCCTGTTTGCTCTGTCCTGGTAAGGCACTGCAAATAGGAAGGTGACCTGATTATGCTGTCTGTGAATGGTTGCATGCTTTGCTATCATAAAGAGGGATTTTATCAATTTGAGCAGAGTCGGTTAACCCCATCAGGAAGCTCAGCCCCACACAGCCGCTTACTCACTCACTCCCTCCCTCCCTCCCTCCACTCCTGTGGGAAGGAGGAGAGAATCTAAAGGGTAAAAGTGAGAAAAGTAATGGATTGTAAAAAAAAAAAAAAAAGAAAAAGAAGAAAAGGAAAGAAAAGACAATTTAATGGGTAAAGGCAAAGCTGCACACTCAAGCAGAGCAAAATAAGGAATTTATTCACTACTTCCATGGGCAGGCAGGTGTCAGCCACCTCCAGGAAAGCAGAGCTCCATCACACATAACAGTGACTTGGGAAGACAAATGGCATCACTCTAAGTATCTCCTTTCTTCCTCCTTCCACCAGCTGTTATTGCTGAGCATGATGTCCTATGATATGGGATACCCCTCTGGTCAGTAGGGGTCAGCTGTCCTGGATGTGTCCCCTCCCAGCCTCTTGTGCCCCCCAGCCCTTGCTGGTGGGGTCGGGTGAGAAGCAGAGAAGACCTTGGTGCTGTGTAAGGGCTGCTCAGCAACTGCTAAAACATCCCTGTGTTATCCACACTGTTTTGGTCACAAATACAAAACAGCACCCTGCAGGCTGCTATGAAGAAAAGTAACTCATCCCAGCCATAACCTGTACATGAGATTAAGTTATTACAATTCATCATTTGTCTCAAAGGCATTGAGAACAGGGTTCAGTAGCATCCTTGCCAAACGGAGTGTTTACCATGAGCATTAGACACAAGTGCTCCTCTGGTCTCCTCATAAAGATCAGTGTTGACTTCTCTGTATGTGCAGATTCTCAGTCTGGGTCGAGTTTGCTAACCAAGGGGAGCAGGTTCTCATGTTGTCCTCTGTGTGCAGTCATTTTGAGTGAATTCTTTAAAAAATCTCATTTGAAAATGTGTTTTAGAGGTTTGTTCTATTTGTTGCCACCCAGGACACAATCATAATTTTCTTTTCCAGACACTTTTATTTGGGAAGATGAAGCTGAGCACAATGTGATTTAATTTTGCTGGTTGGAGATTCAAATACAGAAGAAAATTGCTGCTTGGCTAGTTTTAAAATAACTTCAACCAATGGCAATTAATTTTGAGATGGATCTTCTTTTAAATGTTCTTAAAATATTTTAAAAGAATACTCTGGAAACAAAGCAGAAGAAAAAAAAAGGAGAAATTCTGTTCTGGGAAGAGTGAAACTTTTAGTGACAGCATTCATATAAAAATTACAGTGTAATGAGAGATCGCTGGAGGTGATGAACAGAAACTTTAGGAGGAGATGTGAAAGGCGACATAATTGCCACCATGAAAGCTTTTTAAGAGGGAAGGAGTTCAGACTCAGTGCATATCAGGGGTAGAAACAGCACATAACATTTTATACAGGCTGGGACATTCCTGAATGTACTCCATCCACTTCAGTATGCATATCAAAATGTAAATCAGAAGGAAATAAAGTCTTACCATGGATATTGACACTTGTACATCAGGATGTATGAATTTGTCATCTATGAACATATCATTCAATGCTAAAACACCTGGCTGCCCCATATTTGCGTGGGCACCTTAAAAGACTACTAGTTTTTGCTACTAAGTTTCATTATAATTATGGTTATAAAAATAAAGTATAAAAAATCATTCACTATGTGGGTTTAAGCTTTATTTCTTATATCTCATGGGAAAGCTTACACAGTCTTTGTTGTGTTCTTTTTCCGAACTTTGAAAGAACATGAGAAGGTTAAGGAATATTTGCAATTTCTTCTCAAGTCTGTAGATTGCTTATCTTACAAGGGTACTATCACTGTCAGTCCTGTGATTTGGCCTGCAGTATTGAAAATGGGTTTTTCTCTGTTTCTTCCAGACACTGCCAATGTTGTAGCAGATCAGTTGTTGACAGTATGGATGGGAGTAAAGTAATCTAGCTCAGTTTGGAAAAACTAGCAGTGACAGTGAGAGTGTGAGAACACCTCCTGGGTTTGCCAGCGGGGCTCACAGAGTTTGAACTGCCCCGGCTCTGGGGAGCTGAAAGATCATTGCTCGTGTTGGGTTCCTTCACAGCACTCGTGTCTCTTTGATTTGCTGGTGCCTGTTGCCAGCAGCACACCTCACAGGAATTCAGAGCTTGTTTAGCAGGGGGTTTGTACTTCTGCTGCCTGCTTGCTATAGGTGAAACAGCGAAGTTTTGAAAGCTCAGTGTTGCAATGTAAGAATTTTTTGTTAATTCCTGGGTTTTAATTATTTCAGATTCTCACAGGTCAAACTTACTGGGCATGTGAGTGCATTTCCAAGTAATGGGTTTCTTACTTTACATAGTAAGGAAAAAAATCTGAGAAGTAAGAAAAAGGAAAGTACAAAAAGGGATAAATGATTCACACACTATGTTTTCCAGTTTGAGATAAACATCAGATAACAAAGTCAGGCCCAAAGGGTATATGTTGGCAATCAATTCTGCTCAGCCAGACATTCATAAATATGATTTATTTAAATTATGTGCTGTTCAATAAACATTTGAATCTTTATTTATACCTCTTGATTTGCCAAAATGTTTTGCTTGAAATCTAAGGGTATGAGGAAATATGATAAGAACTACTGTCACCATCTGTTAAAGGAGAAAGCTTAACATATTTTTTGGAAGAAACATGCATATTTTCTTCTGAAAAAATATTGTGAAAGACTGCTTATGGCATGGTCAAGGGGCAAAAGGAACACAAAAAATATTTTCACCTACTCTTTATAGGCAAGTAGTTGAAATAGTTGTTTCAAGAATGTAATGGGTTTACAGAGAAGTAGCAATGAATTTCTGTAATCTTCCACTGCCTTTCCTCAGATATGTGTTGCAGTTGGAGGCAGCCTTCCTGACCTTTCATTTCTTTGCTATAGCAGTGTGTTATCAAAAAAGCGAGCTCGTCTGTGCATGAAAGGGCTATGTCATTTCAGAACATCGTGGGGAAGATATAATGAAAGTAATTTTTATGTGAAGCAAATTACAAACAGGCAGGTACATGAATTTTTGGCACATCTTACCAGATGGAACTCCAAGAAACTTGTTGATTCCTATTCACAGTGGTCCCAGTAGATATTCTTGGCTTTCCTTTGGCTTCAGTTCAGTTTACTACTGTGACAGATAGAAGTTATGTGTTATTTTAACTCTCAAGAGCCATAAAGGGATTAGGCCCACATTGTGCTAAATTCTGCAAGGATATGTAGAAAACTGCTTTTCCTTCTTGAAAATCTCACTATGTTGTCTTTAGGGTCAGAGACAGAAAAGGCAAGGAGAAGGGATGCAATATGGATGTAGAAATATGAATTTAGCATGCAATTTTCGTTTTGGATCTGGCTTGTATTTTATTAGAGCATATGTAAGCTATTACTATAATTTTATTATTTTGTTCTACAATGGTTTCCTTCCCAAACCCTTTTTGAAGGGAAAAGGGGACTAAGGAAACACACAATCATATTTGGTTTGTGTGAGAGAGGGGGAGAGAAAAAAAAATATTGTTACAAGTTTTGTGAAAACTTGTAGTAGGATGGACACAGGAGAGTCTGCAGAGCTCTTTGTTGGATGATCCAGATTCACATTTCTGCAAAAAGCCACTGGAAGTGGTTCCACTCTCTGCAGAATTATTTGTGCCTGTTGACAAACTTTGTCTGTTCTCTCACTTTGTTTCACCATTTAACATATGTTTTTAGTTTTAACAATCAATTGATATATCAGTTGCCTGCCTTGCACAGGGAGCTGGGATACCTAGATAGGTGCTTTTTAAAACTCAGAACATTCAGTTTTCCTGTAACAGTTACTGTCCTTCAGCCAGGGATTAGTCACAAACAAAGGATGAACAATAGTATTTGATAAATATTACATGTTGAAAATCACTAAGAGTGGAAAAATAACCAGCTGGTCACATGCAATGCAAGCAATTACAAGGGGAATATTGTCAGGACTACTAGTGTTAGTTAATAATGATTTCCTACAGGCATATATTACACATTTCTGTCACCTTCAATTGTTCAATCTGTTGTGCCTGCAAACAATATGAATCCCATTGTCCTGCAGTCATAAGAAGCCCCCCTTTGATGGCACTCCAATGAGCTTGGAAGCAATAATAGTTTCTGAGAGGACATATCTATCACTACTATTTTGTTTGGGTTTGACTATCTAGAATGCAAAAAATATTGAAATATTTCAGGAGATTTTATAGCATAATTATAGATGAGATAGTTGTGTTTGACTTGGCTTAGTTTAGAGGAATTATAATCAATTTTCCCTTGCAGGCATTTCAGTGTTACCCTTTTGAGGAGCTTATATTACTCATAACCCCTTAGGCGCCTCTGTTTTGGCATGAAGAAATATGCTTTCAGCTACACCTGTGCAATTCAGCTGAGTCCAGTAAGAACTGCTTTTCTCATCTCGCTTTCACATAAGTATGATTGTAGAACTGAAAGCACAACTGAGAGCAGTGGAATGGGGTGCTGATGGAAATGGAGCACTTGAGAAGGTAGAGTGCCTAGACAACCACACTGAGCAGCACCTTTGGCATATAAAATGCTTTTATTAAAAAAAAAAAAAAATCTGATAAGGATTAATTTTATTTAGACTCTGCCATAGGATTAATGAGTTGCCTACAGTTGATGTTCTGCTGGTAGATTAGATGTTCATTCCAAAGTGACTTGGTAATGGTGCCTTGAAATTTTATTTGCTAAACTTGTCAATCCTCTGTTAAATCAGTTCAAAGGGTTACAAAGGGGACATCTGAAAACTGGGAAACCACAGTCAGTGTCCATTTTTGAAAAGCTGGGTTTGGAAGTAATGAAGAGATCAATTGGTTTAAAAACTGCTTTGGTTTCCATTTAACTCAAATATCTTACTGATTGAAATGGGAGCAAAACCAAATCCTTGATATATTTTTCATTTGACATTTGCCAGATGTTTTCTTTGTGCAGCACTTTGAACTGTGGCTTAATTGAGTTATGCTCATAGGAGTTAATTTTTCAAATATAAGAAAATATACAATCCAAAGCTTTCTTTCAAATCTTAGTCTGCATATTCCTGAGGATTTTAGTGCTTTCTCTGTTTGATAAGTTACATGGGTTATTCTTAAGGAACTCAACACTAAAAATGTCAGGATCTAGGTGTATATTTGTGTGTTGCCTAATTTAAGACACACCTATGTATATGTAGAAAATGGAGATATACCAGATTTGTTATTTATAATTTAAGTCCTATGAAGCAATTTTTCAGAGGAAACTCATTATTTCTTTGAAGAAAGGCTCAGCTGGCCTGGATTTGCTATTGGTTATTAGGATTAAGAATAAAATTAAAATAGTGAATCCTCTTATAATAAGGCTAGATCATCAGAAACTATAAATCACTATGGCTCAATGTAAGTAAAGCAAGCTCTGACAATTTACATCAGTTTAGGATTTGACCTTCTCCCCAGAAAATTATTCCTCTGAAGATCATACTTCCTATATTTGTCTTACTTTGTGCCTGGCAGAGAATTAATTAACACATAATTGCTTTGGTGAACTCAGGATAAAACTTCTCTGTTCAAGAACTCTATTCTTTTACTGATTAACTTGCTTCATGGCTGAGTTAGTTCTGCAGGGTCATGCTGTACTAATGACCAGAGCACAGGAACATTGTCAAACCAATGAGGACGAGGTAGCTTTGGAAGTCTTCCAAATTCTGTTCAATTAGTCACAGGAATTTCAGAAGCTTTGGGGACAGAGTTGAAAAGTAAGTTGAAGAGAAAGTACTTAAAGAATTAGATTCATATTCCAGACAGAGTGAGTGGGAGGGAGATGTTACTGGATGAGTCTCCAAGAACGATGAATTGAACAAAAATGTGAAGAAATAACTTTTAAAAAAAACTCCATAAAGGATGTTACTGATGATTTTTCAGAGAATTGTGATTATTTCTTCTTTACTATAATTTAATTTTGTTCTTCTGTAAAACTGCCCAATAATGCAATCTCTGCCAGTGTGACTACCTGCATACATACAGACCACAAACACATAAAGGCTCGTAAGATCGGGCTCAGATTTTTTTTTGATTTTCACTTTCACATCCCAGATTTTCTGCCACAACACACTACTATATGTAACTTAAAAAATGCCATGTTTAAGACCCAAAACTTGTTCTTTTTAAGGTCAGTGAGAGGCCAGTTGCAAATGCTCAGTATCTCTCAGAGAGTCACCAATGGTTCCAAACCCATGAGCACTACTGAGGTAATGACATGTGAACTCAAAGGAAAAGAGGCTGCTCCAATGCTAGAGGTTTCTTTTTTTCTCATAATCTGCAGTTCAGTTATTGATTTTTTTTTATTTTTTTTTTTTTAAATAGCACTCAGTTGAAAATTTCCAGGAGGTGCAGTACCATACCAGCTTCACACAGGTTCATGCAAAAGCTGGATTTCAGGAAATTGGGCAGAATCTTCCTAAGTGCATCTTGGATTTTCAGCTAATCTTTTTTAGGCTGCTGAGCACTACCGTTCCAAGTGACTTGAACTTGAATGGCAGATACTAAACACATTCCAAATGTCATTTCTTAAATAACTCTGCTTGCATTTTCTTTTTCTGGAAAAAAAAAGAATTGATTTCAGCTTTACCTAATTGAATCAACTCAGGTGAATTAAATTCTATTGGAAGCAAAACTCTGTTTTTAGCTTTCACATCAGTTAGCAGATCAAGTGAAACTGTACCTACGAATTTATTTTGACCTGCCAGCTCGTGTCAAGGTTGCAAACTGTCTGGACTTCAGTGTTACCTTGCATTATTAAACATGGATTCGTAACACTATGAAAACTCTAGGGTTTTTTTCTTGTAGACAGGAGACATTAGTACTTCAGTTTCTCACTCTCTAGAATCTAGTCAGTATTTTAATTTAATTTTGTAAGTGAGAAGTGAACCTAAATTCATTAACTTTCAAAGCTTTGTCAAAAGGTGCCATAGAGAAATCAATAAATTCAAGAGTTTTTCAGAACAGAATTTCAGCACTGTGTGCCTAATGCTGTAACGACAATACAATTATGATTGAGCTGTACAAATTGTGAGTACAATTTTAATAATTTCTTTTTAGATGTCATAATAGATTTCTTTTTAGTATGTCATAATGCACACTTTTAGCTTATTTGCAATGACAGATGAAAGTTGATTTGTTTGGCTTGTTTTTTTTTAAAAAAGTAAAATAACTTTCCAGAAGACAAATCAACCATGCAATCAAACACAACAAAAGCTGTTTCTGAGGTTGAGATTTTTCAATCTCTTTTTATTTATCAGTCAGTAACGTTTAAACCTTTTATGCCTGTAAATTCACTACATTGCACAGCTGAACTCTGATATTCTCCTTGTTATGGCAGAACACCTCTGTAGGAGTTTCTAAATACTTCTCTGTGAACCGGTGAACATGGTTGGAAACCCTGCCAAATTCTGACTAACAATATATAATAATAATATACTCAAGATCTCATAGTAGATCAAAGAATGAGGAAAAGATCCTCTTACCCCTTCCCCCCACCTACAGGAGACAGAGTTATTCATTAAGAAACAGGAATCTTCTGTAGGTTTTCCACCTGCTCTGCCGAAGCAACTTTCTGTTTCTAGGGTAGCTGAGTGGCAGGCAAATGTTACAGAGTGTGCAGTGACTGTCACTGCCCTTTGCAAGTTACAGAATCCAGTTTTAGGGAAGGCCCGGGATGGGGTGCGGGGGGTGGCTGTGCTGTGTGGCAGACTTATATCAATTTAAATAATGTAAGTCTTGCAACAAGCATTGAGAAAACAGAATGATGTTACAATTATACAATACTGACTAAAACGAAGGCTGAGAACTGTTCTTTAAATTGATACTTATTAATGTGTTGTTATGTGCTTTTACCACAGGGATGGCATTAACCTAACCAAAGGTTGGCTTACATTTGAGCTAGTTACAGTAGTCAGTGGAAAAGCAGGTACTTTTGCTGATCTAGGTATAAAGTCATCTTGTTCTCTAGGTAGACAGCTAAAGTTGGGCTGAAGAACATAGTCCCAAACCCCACATTTTCCTTCCCTATAAAAAGACACTGGAGTGACTTGTTTAGCTGGGAATGTCTACATGGTTGGTGCCTGAAGTTAGGTGAGGTGAATACCATGTAACAAGGCTGAATAAAATTTTCTTATTTAGAGCTGTTCTCTATTGAAAGTTTAGAACTTTGGATGTGACAATGCATTTCTTATTTTGCAGTCAAATGACATCAAGAAACCACTACATTTTCTAAATGTCCAGAAGAGTGGGAAGAGACAAATCCTAAACCCTGCAGTAGCAGATACTCATTTTATGAAGAGTCACACAACTCAGTCACACATCAGGGGAAGGTAGGCGTTGTCAGTAAAAATACAGATGACTTTACAAGTTAATTATATAAATAAAGTATCCAGAAAATTTTAAAGCACAAATGTGGGCTTGCTCTTTTCTTTAATTTTTGAACTATGTATCAAACCCAGGCACAGAAGAAAACTGCTAAGAAAACACACTTATGATTATTTATGTAAGTAAACAGTAAACTCAAAAGGTTACCATGGATATTAAAATTTATATCGTCAGAGATATGTAGATGCAGAGATAAGTAGAAGCCTCTTTTGTTTCTTCCTTTATATTTTCTGCAATTTTAAGTCTCAAAATAAAGATGTCTCAAATTATTAAAATACAGAGGGAACAATTTTCTGTTTGGAAAATAGCAAAATCTCTGGGTTAAATTGTCCAGATTGGCCTTCCATATGGGACTGTGAACAAGGGATAGGCAGTCAGCTTGCATCAGTCTGGGCTTTACACTGGACCTATGACAAGAGTATTTGATCACTGCAGCTTCCCGATGCTTCCCTCCACGGTTCCAGAGAGAAATCTGCACTCCCTCCACTCAAGTTTGTGGGACAGAGGCAGAGCACATTCACATGAATTTGTGGGACAGAGGCAGAACACGTTCACACCCCTGACTTTCTCACGGTACATCACCTCTAGGTCTCTTTGGTAACAAACAAGAAGTTTTCCAGAGGAAGCAGCAGCAGCAGCAGCTGTAGGACAGTTTCCAGCTGGAGATTTCTGGTAACTCAGAGAACTCCAGGTGCTTTGGTTGGTGATGGAAGGATCTGGTTTCCTGAGTGTATCAGTTTACCTTTGCAGGTAATTTGTGTAATCCAGAATAGAGGCATAGAGCCCTATATGGCAAAATAATTTGGAAGTCAGCAACTGCTGTGAAACTGTATCTTTTTGACCTCAGCAATCTCATAAAAGGCCTTTTGTCATTACTGTTCTATTGACTCTAATACGAAGTGTCTCAAATCCCAGCATTGTTGATGTTTTCATGAAAAGTTTGGAACTGGTAGTTGAATCCCGTTGAGAAGTTGATACAGAGCCTTTTCCATGGCTTAGGTCACAATAAGAGTGGTAGCCCCAGGTTATGAGCCCCTCTCTTGGCTTCCAGCCAAATTTAAGATTTTAGTGTTAATTTTTAAAGCAGTCACTGTAAGACTCAGCTTCAAGAAGGATCAGCAGTGTGCCATCAGAACAATGGAGAGTGTGAAACTAGCATCTGAGAACTGAAAGTAAAGCATGGGCAGCTAGAAAGGTCCAAGAAACTTCCAAGAAATCAGCTAGTAAGTGCTTCCTGAGAAACACTGCATTCTGAAAGATCCTTTTCAGCAAATAAAGGCCATTCGAAGTCTTCAAACTCTGCCAGCCTTCCCTCAAAAGACAAAATAAACAAAAAAGTTAAATGGTGGGGGTTTTAATTGCCGTGGCTTTTTCAAATTGTATCTCTTGTTCCCAGACTTGAACCTTATCCAAAATGGGATACAGATGTTAAGACTCTGTGACTTTTCTACTGCCATTGAATTGGCTCGAAAAAATGTTCAAAATGAGTGATGCATGAATTTTCAGAATTGCAGATGAATAAACTAAAAGTAATGAATGACCTGAAATGAATGAAAGACTGATTACAGGCATTGGTTTTCAGTAGTATGTTATTGAAAATTGCTACTAACTCTCAAAATAGTTATAATAAATATATTTGTGAAGTCTCAATGCACGGTTGCTACCTTTGCGTGTCACAAGATGGCACTGTAAGAACATACATTGCTTTTGTTCATTATGTGCTTTAATTGCCACAAAATATTGCCAAATTCATATGCATGTCCTTCAGATCCTGACAGGCAGACTCATTAGGATCTGCCTGAGCAGCTGTGTGTTGGGGCTGGTCACAGACCTGCCTCTAAGACCTCTCTGCAGATGCCTCTTCTTACGTGGCATTAGTGCTGGGACAAGGCGGGTGTGCAGAGATCTGCTCCATCCTCACACACCTCCTCCATGGGTACAGGGTCTTGCGGGTCATCTTGTGACACTGAGGGATGCTATGTACGTGAAGCCTCTATGAAATTCAAAATTCACAACTTCATCACAGGAAACCAGTCTGGCACATCATCCCACATTCCTTGAGCCCAGACTCAGCTCTCTGGAGGTAACAGTGTCCTCATACCATGGTAGAGATGGCCATGACACAAGATGCCTGAGGCTGATGATGACTTGTAGAAGAGGCAGATGGAGCAAGTGGGGCAGAAAAGTGCTGTGTGAAAGTCCCTAGTCAATGCTGTGTAGTGGATGGTTTAAGAACCTTCTACCTCAAACACCCTATTAGAGCCTTCTAAAATTAATGGTAAGCGTATCACGTGCTATTGTTCATCTACACTGTAATTTCTGGTGTCGTGTGTGCTGTCAGGACTGCTCTAATCACTTTGGGTTTTCCTTCCCATCTCTCTGGATGCCCACAGAAGTCCACAGCACAATGACAGGGAAAGTGTCCTAAGGGGGTTGTACAGAAGACCAGGGGCTGTGTTAACACTGTCCCGCAGGATGTCCCATAGAAACCCAATAAACTGCCATCCTGCCCACTGCACATCTTGCTTTGATGGAAAGAGGGGAAAGAGTTCCAGCACTTGGCCCAGTGCCAGGCCAGTAGGGAAGATCTGCATATGCTGTCCTGCTGGATTGATGGATCAAGATGTGTCTTTGGTTTGAGAGACTCACTCAGAGAGGTGTTCCCTCCGTGGATCTGCCCTACTTGTGACTGGCAGAGGGTGAAGCTTCTGGCAGCTTCTCACAGAAGCCACTCCTGTAGAGCCCTGCTACCAAAACCTGGCCACACAAACCCAATACAAGGCAGCTGATGGACTAGGAAATAAGTTCTATAGTGGTGTTGCCAAGGAGCCATGGCCCAGAGCAAAAAGAGTGATGAGTCAAACTGGTAGTCTCAATCCTCCATAACACTGGAGGTACTCATGCGAGCAATTTATCTCTTTTCAGACAGCAAGGACGTTCTGTTTGTTCTGTTTTCCACCCTTTCCTTGGTTAATCAAACCATTAATAATGGAAAATTTTCTCTTCCACAGATTTATAATATACTTTCACCATATCCGTTCCACAAGATAAGTATTTTTTGTTTTGGTTTGAAAGTGACCTCCTGCTTTTGTAGTGGAATGAATTAATACTTTGTGCTAACTTATGTTTTGTTGCTGCACCATGTGCAGTGGAATAAGGGCTTATTCCTCCTATTTCTATGGTATTTTTATGCTCTAAATCCCAGTTTGCACAGGGACATTTCTGATCCCTGGATCACTGTTATCTGTCTGATAAACAGTTTGAACATTATCTAGCAGCAGCTTTTTCTGTTCCAGGTAGGACTTTCTTTACACCCTCCCTGTGCAGGAGCTGATGGCAGTGAGGACAGCAGGGACCAGCCCAAACAAGCATTTGCTCACAGGCCCTGCTTTTGGAGACAGTGGCAATTTGCTGCCACAGATACAGAGAGCTTGGTGGCTCGTGGTCTGTGTGCCCAGACATCCTCAGTTTAAGTGGTACAGACATAGCAATAGTGACCAGCATTTCTAGATTCTCACTCCATCTGGATACCTTTGTTTGGCTTTTAAGCAATATCAATTTTCTGAATCCAATGGACAGAGCTTAATGATCTTATTTCTCTTGTTTTTGTGTGTCAGGTGAACATGTGCTTTTTACAACCTCATGTTTCTTAAGCACTATCAACACAATTTAGAAAAGAACAGAAGTAATGAGTAAGAGGACAGATTTACAGAAAATTCCTTGTTGGAAAGGACCTCTGGAGATGATCTGTTCCAATCTCCAGCCGACAGCCAGGCCTTAGATTTGATTTTCCAGAACACTGTCTGGCCAAGGAATATCTTCAGCCAAGGGGGTTCCACCACTTCACTGCCTATTCCAGTGCTTAATTCTTTTCAGAATGAATGATTTTTTTCTTAAATCCTCATGAAATTTCCCATAGAACAACATGTACGTGCTGTCTCTTGACCTGATACTGCACATCCTAGAGATGAGAGTACCTCCAGCTTCCCTGTAACTTCTCTAAGGTGTTGGAAGACAGCAGCAAAGTAGGAGCCTGGTGTCAGATAGAAGCGGACACTCATCACCTCTCAGAGATTTCTGTGTGCTGATGGGCACACTCTGTTAGCTCTCATATTCTGTGCTTCACAAAGGTTTTGTGAATCTATTTAATTTTGTTAAGATTCAGCTAAGAGGATGCTAGAAATGCCTTAAATGATGGGCTCAAAGTGTACACCTTTTGGTGAGAGCTGAAATCTTTCTAAGTCTAAGTGTGTATCACAATTTTAAAAGAGCTTGGAATTTGAATCACTTCTCTCTCTATAAGGATTGAAATCCTAACATCAGCTGCAGTGTGCAATGGTTTCACTATGACTACTGGAATATCATTTGGTTGCATTTAGTTTTTCTTCTGTCAGTGTTGGCTCTGCTTGTTCTGTGTATCACAAGTCAGCAGTCAATCACAAAAATAAATCATCCTTTCTGTTCCCTTTCTTCCCCCCTATGTGTCCCTGTTTTCTATGGGAAATTGCTATCACTAAGCTAGTTGTGCTGATTAGTGGAGTTAAATTTTTCATGTAGCCTTTTTCAAATGAAGCATCATGTAAAAGCATTAATGGCACTTAAATAGCATAACAAACTGTAAGCATAGAAATAGCAAATGAGACATACAGCTGGTCAGAGGACATCAACATTTCTTTCATAATTCTCTTTTTGTTTTGTTTTGTTGGAGCTGATGTGGTAAGGAGAAAGCATTTATAATCTTGTAATCTAGGAGCTCTCCAAGAGAGGCAGGAGTGATACAGCTCAATTTTCCAAGGAGCTTCATTGAGACCATTTATCACAGGCAGATATTTGACTCAGGTGCAAAAATGTAGAAAACTAAGGTCATATCAGGTCTCTAAGTAGGATTAAAAGTGGCTCAAACAGAGGAGAAAAGGAAAGGGAAAAAAAAAAAAGAAAAAAAGAAAAGAAAAAGAAAAAAGAAGCCCACATAATTTTACTCTCACAGACCAAAACTTTATCTAAATTTGCAGCCAAGGTGAGAATATTTTCCTTGGAGGAATATTATAAACACAGGATGAAAAATATATGCTGAATCTTATTTTCCTCAGAATTGTGCAATCCAGTTTCCTGGCAGTGATCTTATAAAGTGTGTAGCTGACATTAAGAAAATTTCCACTATCTTTTTGAAAGATGGTGTGGTGGAGAGGGCTTGTTTCAGGGAGAGTTTGGGAAAGTAACAAACAGTAACTGCGAATATAAGATGCCTACGCTATTTCTGAGTGCTATATTTTTTAGAATTTTTAGAGTCCTGAGGCAAATCCCAAACTTTGAGCAAGTATTTCTATGATACAGGCAAGTTACTTCTCAATTTAATGCCCATAGATTCCACATTGTGTGAAAATAAATATTATTTAACATTATTGTAACCTTTAAGCCAAACCAGCTCTAGGAACAAACCTCACTCTGTATCTAGGGGTCCTGAGTATCAGACTGTTTGGATGAAAGGGATTTGTTTCATAAAGCAATCTATGGTTGCCTTTTTATTCAACTGCAATTTGCCATACAAATCGTGGCTATGAAGGGCACTTGGTGAAAGCCCCAGAAGCACAAAGACCACGTTTCCAGTCCCTGTGATGTACATTGCCACTGAATTTCATGTAGAAATCTGAAAAGGCATTTTTGTTATTAACCATCAGGACACAGACACTATCTCACTGGTGAGGCCTTCACACAGCAAACCATCACATTTATTGACTTACAATTTTTCTAGGACTCAGAGGTGCTGAGGAGGGTGAGCAGGGACGTACATTTGGGAGAGCCAAAGGGTAAGGACAGTCTTCAATTTTCACACAACTCTCAAAATACTGTGTTTTCCTTGCTGGAAACTGCATCTTCCTCTGCTGAAGAAACTCTGTAGCTGAATTTGGGAAAATAGAGAAACCGTTCACAAGTTTGTGTTGGTTTTTTTTTTTTTTAGTTAATACACATTCACTGAAAATTCACAGAGCGCAGCAAGTTAAAATTTCATCTAGTATCACAGGTTAAAATAGAGAGTACCTTTGCATAAACAAAGCGCTTGCAAGCAGATGACTGAATTTTCTGAAGCCTGCAGATTGGAGCTGTAGCCACATTACCATAAGCAGAGCCTGGATCAGTGCAAGCCAGTGGCCGGTCAAACACTTTCTCTTTTTGCAGTTACCCCCTTCAGCCATGCGACTGGAAATTCTGGCCGTGTGTATCAGGTTTCTGTGGCGAGGCTTTGGTAGTGAGGGGCTACATGAGTGGTTTATGAGAGAAGCTTCAGCAACAGTTGTAAGTGCTTCTGGATAACATAATTAAGAAGGGTGAAAAAACCCTAAACCTGTGCACTAGCAGTTGGAGAGAGAAGTGAGAGTATGCAAGAGAAACACCAGGGGCAGTGAAGAAGGAGGAGAAAGAGATTCTCCTTCAGCCAGTGTTGAAGCCACGGTGAGGCAGCTGTGCCCCTGCAGTCCATGTAGGTCCCTGGTGGGCACCTTGTGTCCATCCATGGTCAGCCCACCATACCTTGCTAAATCAATGACAAAACTCCTGTTAACATTAGCACAGCCATGATGTTATCCAAAGAATCTTTTTCAAAGCAGTAAAATCTTCCAAAATTCAGGAAACTTTCAAATGTGACCAGCCTTGTGGCAGATTTTTGTAAACTTGGGGAGGATTTATACTAAGAAAGTGCTTGCAAGATTCATGTTAATGGAATGTGCAGCAGGAGTTCTCAGCATGCACAATGACATTCATCACCGTCAAACTCCCTCTTTGAATTCATATGCTCCCAACATATTAATGAGAGCTTTAATCTCAAAGGACAAATCTGACCCACAACTGAATTCATGGGGAGTCGCATTCCTCATGCATGAGTGTAGGGAAACCTTGCAAGCTCCCAGCTGAACCATTAAGGCCTTTGCAATGCTCTGTGTGTGTCCTCCTTTCACTGACATCATGCCAAACCCCAAATTTTGTGCTTTGTGTTCATAAGGGTTTTAGTCCTGTATGTGCTAGTAATATGTACCAGATATTTTTAGAAAGGAAAAGTGACAAGAACAGATTACAACTGTTGTAAAGATTTCTGCAAATGTTCTGTTCATGGGAGAATATGCTTGTACTTTTGAAAAACAGACCTTGTTTTGTCTTTGTGCCTGACATGACAAATCCTCTGTGTTCTGTAAAATGTTTTGCTTTGATTTGCTTCTCTGTAAACCTGAGGTTGCTTGGTAGAGAAACTTCACCATAGGACCCACCTTAGGCATGTATGAATACTGATGGAATTAAAAAATGTTTGCAAATGTAAAATTTGTAGCCTTATTGCACTGGCTATGAATACCATAATTTACTTTCCCCCCCAGTGTATATAAGATTGTTCTGGAGAACTGTGAAGTTAATGGCACTCTTAGAGTTATTCTTCTAAATGAATACGAAAAAATGTTTAAGAGTTCACACAATCCATCTCTGAAAGAAACAGAGCTAATATTTCATTTGATATGTATACAGAAACTAGACAAGTTTTCACCTATAAACTTCCTTTAAATAAAAGGAACAATAGCACCTTTGCCAGTAATTAATTTCATAAATATTCTGCTAAAATCTTATACAAATGTTGTTTTTCTAGAACTCTAATATTCTGGAGGTAATAAGCTTGCATGTTAGAAGGAGCTGACAGTTTGTGAACTCAAGTGGCCCTGACTGCCACTTTTTCAGGAGCCAAAATACTTGTGTTAATATATCAGGTCAACTCATAAAAAGATTTTACTTGTGTTTCAAGCAGTTGCTGCTTGGTTGATTTATTCCAAGTCCTCCAGAAGTCAGAATATAAACAATGTCCTGAGTGACAAAGAGCTGATGTAGGTTAAAACATGGTTTGGGTAGTACAAGCTCATTAGCTCATATTTTCAGGTTTTGGTTTTTTTGGAAGAAGTTTTGTTATTTTTCTTCTCTTTGGTGTCTTAATGATTCTGTAATTCCTGGCTTGGTCCAGTGCAAAAGGCACAATTTTATAGGGTACATAGCAACAGCTATTTTTGTGTCATTCCTGCCCTGATTGCCCTCATTATCAGGAAATTTCATGAGAAGAAAATGTGATTCTAACAATTTTGGACGTTCCCCATCCATACTGCTTCTTCAGAAGATAGCATCTATCTTTTTCAAACTGTCTTTCTGGCTGAATAAGGCACACTCCTGCAGTGTCTCCTCTCCCACTCTGCTCCCTGATGTGCATCATTTACTTTACTAAAAATCTCATATATGTGCTGTCTCAAAATGCATTGCCTTCTGTTGTCTCTGCAAACTCTGGTGTCTGCCTCTTATTGAAGGCTTCTCTGACATCTGTGCTGCTCTATACAGGGTTTTTCTTCTCTGCTTCTATCAATCCATGAAGAATATAACTGGGAAACTTGGTCTTTTTTGGTTGTTTATAATTTTGAAATAAGAAATAAAAAAGAAAAAGGGTATAAAAGTATGGTATTTATTACCCCTATACATATAAATGCATCCTCTAGTAAATCATAAAATCATAGAACAGTAGTTGACAGTGCCTGGAGGAACTCTGACTGGGACTCTCACACTAGTCTGGTCTATTACACTTTAGACAATCTATTAGGTATTGTTTAGCAATTATTATTATTATACATATATTGACATATGACCTGGGAAGGCAGAAGCCTTATAAACACACGGGTGAGAGCAATTTACAGAAATAACAACATATATTCAATTAATTTATGTCCTCCTTGTTCTCAGAGAGCTTTGTGACTTGTGTTGCTGAAGACTGAAAGGGCTGTTCACATTCCACAGGGAGGAAACTTTCTTTTGGACTTTCAGCAGGCAAATGCATGTGTGTTATATTAATGTTCTGAAATATACAGAATCAGAGAATCATCTAGATTGGAAAAGACCTCTGAGATCATCAAGTCTAACCTATGACCAAACACGACCGTGTCAACTAGACCATGGCACTGAGTGCCACATCCAGTCTTTGCTTAAAAACCTCCAGGAATGGTGATTCCACCACCACCCTGGGCAGCCCATTCCAAAGCTCAGTCACTCTTTCTGAGAAGAAATTCTTCCTGATGTCCAACCTAAACCTCTCCTGGCACAGCATAAGATTGCATCCTTTCATCCTACTGCTTATTGCCTGGGAGAAGAGACCCACTCCCACCCAGCTACAACCTCCTCTCGGGTGGTTGTAGAGAGTGAGAAGGTCTCCCCTGAGCCTCCTCTTCTCCAGGAAGAACACCCTCAGCTTCCTCAGCCTCTCTTCATAGGGCCTGTGCTCCAAACCCTTCACCAGTCTTGTTGCCCTTCTCTGGACATGCTCCAACACCTCAACATCCTTCCTGAATTGAGGAGTCCAGAACTGGACACAGGATTCCCCTCATCCACCAGGTGAGTCACCCAGTCATGAAAGGAGATCAGGTTGTTCAGGCAGGACCTGCCCCTCCTAAACCTGTGCTGGCTGGGTCTGATCCCCTGACTGTCCTGTAGGTACTGTGTCATTGCACTCAAGATGATCTGTTCCCTATGGGCTATGAAAGGAGAATCTGGTTTGTCCTAGAGCCTGGGATCTAGTAGGATCTCTTGGGATGAACAGTCTAAGTTTGTAAGCAGAACATTCACTGATTCCCATCACGTCAGCAACCAGAGTTTACAAGCTGAAGAGAACAGCACTGTCTGACTTCTCCAGCTTTAAACACACTGACAGCAAGTGAATCCTTCTGCATGCATTCCAAACACCTGCTCCTCAGCTCGGCTCAGCCACACTATCTCATAAAAATTTATTCTTTATTCTTCTTTGAGTAATCCTTAAAAAAAAAAAGACAGTTGAATCCTAGATGTTTATTTTACCCTGCTGGACATAAACAAGTGATATACACAGTTGTGCAAAGGCCATTTAGATGGCATGTAAGTTAAAAGACAGATCTGCATCACCTGAAAAACAGAAAAATTGAGAAGTGAATATAAATGTTGTGACTTTGGCTCATCTTCAAGATAAATAGGGCAGTTAGAAGCTGTGTTCGTTTTTTAAAAATTAATATGATTGTTACTGCACATGTGTTGCAATTTCAGGGTGCTGAATTTTTTGGTTAATATCCAGCTAGCAAACATGAATACGAGAGTTATGCAATCTTACTTAAGTGTTAAAATCCAGTAAAAAAATCTAGTAAAGCTATTTTCAGATTCTGAACTGCAGTATTATTGTGTCCCTCCAGCAAAGTGTATACAGATCCAGACACTGGAAATAAACACAAACAACCAGAGACTCAGAGCTACAAACTCAGATGTTGTGACATGTGCAAAGGATGTGTATTATACTTCAACGTCCTCATCCCTTAGCACTGCCTCCATTTGTTCTAACCCAGAATATTTATAGATAGAAACAGAAGTCCTACATACAGAGCCAAAGGCACTGGTATCAAGAAGATGAACGAAAACACTTCTTTCCCTTAAAAATTAAAAGTAATATATTTTTAAAGGAATCCAAGAGCATATGGGACATAGGAAAAGTTTTTTACTGTGAAGGTGGTGAGGCACTAGAACAGGCTGCCTGGAGAAGCTGTGGATGCCCCATCTGTGGAAGCGTTCAAGGCCAGGCTGGATGGGTCTTGGAGCAACCTCTGCCCATGGCAAGGAGGTTGGAACCTTCCAACCCAACCCATTCTATGATTCTATGATAGGAAGATGGAAAGATACTCTAGTGTTCCAGTAAGGAAATCTTAGGGTTAAGTATGGTTGTGTGTAGAGCTTGCAAAAGGCAAAGCGCAAATAACAGATTCCTTTTCAAAAATATTTCAAAGATTTCTGGAAACAGTGACCTGAATAGCCAGAATTTACCATTTCCATTACAGATTAAAAACAAAACAAAACAAAAAACCAACCAAACAAAAACCCCCACAATACAACAGCTTGAAGACTTACATGCTGACACAAGGACTTGTGTTTTGGCCATCCAGTGTTCCTGACCCATCTTGTTCACCTATTTCACATTTATGTGGACTCCTGCTTTTCTCTGACACAAATAGAGCCAGAAGAAGATGTCTAGATGAATCTCTTGTATTCAAGGTGGTTACAGTATCTTGGGTGATTTGTCATGCTGCATTTAGGTTCTCAGGAGAGTTATATTCATACTACTTAAAGATTTGACAAAATCATTTAAATTCTTACTGATATTGATGTTTAGTGTGAATAGTGTGATTAGTCTTGTAACAATGTATGACAGCATTTTTTTGTTTGTGTAATTATTTTTTGCAACTTCATTCATAGAATTATAGATATCTTGAGTTAGAAAGGACCCACAAGGGTCATTGAGTCCAGCCTCTGGCCCTGCACAAGACAACCCCAAGAATCACACCATGTGTCATTGTCCAAATGCTTCTTGACCTCTGTCAGGCTTGGTGCTGTGACCCTGGGGAGCCTGTTCCTGTTCCCCACTGCCATCTGAGTGTAGAACCTTTTCCGAACATCCAACCTAAACCTCCCCTGACACAACCTCATGTTGTCCCCTGGGGTTCTGTCACTGATCACCACAGAGAAGAGATCAGTGCCTGCCCCTCTGCTTTCCCTTGTGAGGAAGCTGAAGGTGTAGGACTTCAGTGAGGTCTCCCCTCAGTCTCCTCTTCTCCAGGCTGAACAGACCAAGTGCCCTCAGCCGCTCCTCATCCGGCTTCCCCTCAAGGCCCTTCCCCATCTTTGTAGTCCTCCTTTGGACTCTCTAATAGCGTGTGTCTAGTAAAAGTGGACTACATCATGAAGAGCAAAACTCAATGTTTTGTTTTTCTGCCCGCAGCTCAAATACACCAACAACATTTAATACATTTAATTTTGGCCATCTGTCTGAAGACTGGCCATCTAGTGTCCGATACTTTTACAGGATGTTTGCAAAAAACTGTTTTTGTTTCAGCAAGTGGAGCACTACTTAGTTCACTTCTGTCTAACTAAGTCATAGTCTCTTGCTCAGAAACTTAGGCAGTTTTGAAAAGGAAATTGTGAAGCTTTGTAAAGTTTTAATCCTGTCATTAAACCTCACTTCAGGGTCCTTGGTTCCTGCTAATATGGCATAAAAAAACTTAATATCCCCAGCACCATTAATTCCCTGCAGCTCCTCAGCTGCCTGTCAGGAACCCAGCCTGTATTTCCTAAGCCTTTCTAATGTGTCCTCTTTTCTGACAGTTACAGTTACTACAATATCTGTCCTTTATTTTATGTATAAATGAATTAATTACTTCCAGGAACCCAAAAGAAGTATTTTTCATTTTAATGGGTTTCATAATGTCTGGGAAGATAAAATGCCATTGAAAGGTTGAGTCTTTAAAGATGAACCAGAGCACATAATCTTTCTAGGACATGTCGTACTCCCATGGTTTATAACACTGCCAGGAATTTAAGTCTCTGGGCCAAATCCTTGCATGTGTGCTGAATTTTGGAAATATGAGTCTGACAGAGAAGCCACTGCAAAGGGCACTTTGAATGTTTGGGTGAACAATCTTGGTAGCAACACCTGCTGTAGAAATCCTAATCATGGCTAAGCACTGCATAAAACCAGTGCAAAAATGCAGACATTGCCTTACAGCACCAAAAATGCAAAATATTAGAAAAGGGGCAAAAGGTTGATTCAGAGCTAAATGCTAAACAGAATTATCCCTGGGGAAAAGTAATCATATTGGACTGCGAGGCTCATCTAAAGGGATGTTGCTAATCTGAACCCCTTCACAACCACCTATTCCTAGCAGAGAAGCAACAAGGCATTAGCTTTCACACTCTCTTTTCTTTGACTGAAATGGTGGTTGTCACTCTTTTGGTTGAATGTCTGCTCAGGTAGGAGTAATGACTTGTGACAACCTCAGCCTTTGTCTATCTTCTCCTGGGAAATGTGGCCAGCTGAGGGGTTGCTGTGATGATAATTCAAGTACTTGTTTGAAGTTTAAGCACACCTTGAAATAAAATAAACCTACAAAACCCCATATGGTTAGAAAAATCACTGGTATTTAGTTCTTGGTTACCTGGGGAAATACAGCTCCATATCCATTCCTACTGACATATGTTAACTTGTCTTTTCATTTTAAACTGTTTCCATTAGATGAAATAGAGTGTGTCAGGCCTTAAAATTCTGCATAACAGGGCATGGCAGTTTGTCATTTAGGACAAAAATAACTACTGCTTCACCGTCAGAGTTCATTATTGTCAGCTAGAGTAGATCCCTGCTTAGGTTACCATGTACATGTCTGATGACATGGTAGGTCCTCTTTGCATTTGTGAAGGGTCATATGTAGTTATAGACACACTTAAGATAAGCACTGTGTGCCCAGTCCCTTCAGGGTTACTGCCCAGGCTGAAAAGACAGGAAAACTGACATGAAATTTGTGACTGGGGACTAAAACATTCATAGTTGCCCGTTTCAATTCAGACTAAATCCTTTTTTAATCGGTGTGGTTAATGAAATAACTAAAGTAATTTTTTTCTCAGGTATTTAATAAATTAAAGAAGACTTAGGATAGGAACCTGTAGATGAAGTTGGTCTGTTTTCAAATATGCTTCTGAATTTCCCTGGATTTCAAGATACCTGGTGATTTCAGATAAGCCAATATTTCCCCAGATGTTTGCTTGTGAACGTGTCATCAGAGGAATTGAAAATACCTAATAAACAACTGGAACCACAAAAGGTAAGCGTTAATTTATTTTTACCAACTAAATTCATGAATAAAATGTACAAGTCTAATATGCTTTGACATCCAGGCCCAGAACAGCAGCACACAAATATGTCAACATTACATTATAAGGAACAAAACACTCTTGTTGAGATCTGATGAGAAATTTTCTCATTAGTGTATTTTATTGAAAGATAAGTACTAACAGCCTTGTACTCTGCATGAGCTGTCAGAACTTGCCATAGCTCTAGGAACTTGAGAAATAATAATAATGTAACATTAACAAGTCTCACTTATTTATTCAGTCCTGGAATGAGGAGATGAACAGAGCAGCTTCCCTTCAATCTGTTGACATCATGGAAAACTAAACTGGAGTAGGAAAGATGAAGAGGGCATCAAGCCTGGTAAACAAAGGAGGATAATGAAATTCAGGAGCTAGCCAAACACAACATTAACTCCTATGACAAGATCAAATCACTTTCGGTGGCAACAAAAGAGGCTGCCCACAGCAGTTCTTGTCTGAAATACACCAAGGGCTGTAGTAGCCAGAGAGAGACTGACATCCTCAAGGGTGCTGGACACTCACATTTTGGACTGCAGAGCCAGGCATGTCAGTGACTGCAGAAACAGTCCTCTGGGTAAATCCGTGCCTTACTCACAGTTAAACCTGCTGGGATTCCAGCTGGGAGGTGCCTGCATTTTCCATCTTCCTTATAGCATGGTAACACACAGCAGGTGCTTGAGTCCAGTGAAACACAGACAGCTGTTGCTGCTTTCCCTCCATGAGAGCTGAGGAGGAGACACCTCTGCCTGCCTTTCCATAAAGACCTGGTGGGTTTGCAGTGCTACAGACTAACCCAGCCAGTCTTGGTGCAGTGGGGATTGCAGGACTTGTCCAAACCACCAGATTATGGAGGAGGCTTCGCAGAAAAACTTTCCCCTTAAAACTGAGCCATGATGTAACCTCAAACAAAAGAAATGTGAAGTAAAAGGAGAAAAATGAATGAATTGACTGCAGCCTTCTTTTGAGGGAAGGCTTGGACTTATGTTCCCTCTTTCAATAGTTATTTTTGAGTTTCTTAGTCACTGTTTCTTTTTTTATATATAATGTTGAATGTATGGAAGATGTACGAGCTAAGGTATTGGTAACGAGCAGGGCCCAACTGTTCTGTCTCTGGTGAGGCTGCTTCGGACTTCCTATTGAGTTTTAGCATCTGCTGAGTTTACACGTGAAATAATTAATCCTTGTTAATATATCTTGATTTGCCTCTCACCCAGCTCAGGCAAAAGAGAATCACAACCCTGTTTAGTAAACACGTGGTGAGCATTATTTATTGCTAGAACAGGCAAAACATTCTTTGCTAAGCAAAC
The DNA here is from genome assembly GCA_035583185.1 of Anabacerthia variegaticeps. NCBI lineage: Eukaryota > Metazoa > Chordata > Aves > Passeriformes > Furnariidae > Anabacerthia > Anabacerthia variegaticeps. Next base: position 9,310,141 of record JAWWEW010000078.1, on the reverse strand, counting down.
CTTGGCAGCAGTTACTGCCCATTCTTAAACATCCCACCTGCTTGGCAGGTGATGAACACATGTAATATTTACTAGTTTGATGAAAACACAAGAAACCCCAACAACCTACTGTTAATCCAAAGCGTTTCATGTATGTATTTTTATGTATCACACAGTACACATGGAATAGTTTTGCTTTGGGTTTTGAGTTGCATTTTGCTGTGTTTCTAACATCATTTAGGTCTTGATCAGTTTGAAGAGCTTTTAGGGTGTTGAGAACAGTTTTTCAAAATGGTGTGCTTTTCTTGAAGTCTTGAAACTCTTTGAACACCCCAATTATGGTGTCACTTCTAACCATTGTCCAAAGCAATTACTACTTCTGCTACAACCCCTCTAGACCATGCAAATTATTTCTAAGCTGCCCTTCCCCAGTTAACACAACCTTTGTGTTCTTTATTCTGTTTTCCTTCTGATTTCTTGCAAACATTTCCTCTTTTCTAGCTGTAAGCAGTTTTTGTTAGACAACCCCTAGAGGGACCTGATCCTTTTCAGTCATTGAACACTGACCTTGGAAGAACTTGACTCTTCCCATTGACTGTACAGAGCAGCTTTTGGCTCTTTAAAATCAACTTCTGACTCCAGCCACTGAATATTTAGGTGCTGCAATGCCCAGATTGGAAGTGCATAAAATTCCAGGAGTCTTCTTGTCCTGAATAGATACCTGAATACTTTTAAGGACAGTTAAAATGCCAACGTATTTATAAAGTTCATGTTAATGTGCTAATGTTATAAAGTGCTTCCAAATATGTAAGAATAGAGGGCTCTGCTATACAGTGTGAGGATTTTGCAGAAAATTATTTAGCATTAAAATAATCTAAGTCAAGGAAAGTAGCCTTTTAATGGAGAGAGTTATTCAAATTGTATTTACCACCCTGCATAAAAGTTGTGTGATTTTCACTATTTACTTCAGACACTCAGTGCAGGAGGAAAAATCTGGTGTTAGAGTGTTTACTACTAGTGTGAAACACTGTCAAGACATTTGCTTTTAGAAGCTAAGTTAGTGTACTTTTGCATGGTTTATGCTTGGCTGGAGCAAGTAAGCAGAAGCCATTTAGTCCTGAGCAATGTGCATATATCTCTGTGATTCTGGTGTCATTTTTTTGCTTTGTAGCTATGCGGAAGTTTTAGTTATGTGGGAAGTTATGAGAAAAAACAGCTGTTTGGCACACATGATGGCTTATCTTAAAGTGGGTGAATCAAAGTAAAACTTGCAGTGTTTGACATGCAGATGTATTAAGCCTGCTGTTATCCAAAGGTCAGAAAGATATTTATAGATTAACTGGTGTTAAAGAAAATATTAATTATTTGCAAACTTGGGATACACTTGGGGGAAAACGCCACACACTTCTGTAGCTTCTTTCTAAGGCATTATTTTATCCTTTGTTTAATGAAAAGACATAAGTTTACTTTTCCCTCTTTTGATATTTTCAATAGAAAGACAAAATACGCACTTACCCAAAATACCAGTGTTTGTGCAAGGCTGAAGTCCTCATACACTGACTCTTGAAATGCATGGGCAAAGATACCATGTACTACATTAACACTCCTTCAGCGTTGTCCAAAATATCTGTAAGTTTTGTTTCCTGCTAATTATGGGGAAAACTATAGCAACTTGAATGCCATTATTTAGGAGTTCTGGAGTGATGGTGGTTTAAAGTAATGTTGGAATAAATAAAAGGGATAATAAAATTTTATTAATATTTTAGGCCTTTACTAGAGAAGTAAGAACTTGCAGAACATCTTTGAGTCAGGAGCTAGACAGATAATTCTTTGTTTAACGAGTTGTAAAGTCAAAAGAGCTTTTATTTGAAGTAGCTGTACTGTATACATCTTACATTTGATATATTTTGTCAGTAGCATAATCACAAGGAGATAGGATTAAATACACTAAACTGAAAGGACCATATTTAGAACAGACCCATATAACAGCCCCTTAATCTCTGCCTGTGAAGAAGCTCTGGAGATCTGGATGGTCCCTGTGAACCAGAAGAACCCAGCCTGGAGGGTTGCAGCTCCTGGGCTTCCTTAGAATAAACACCTAGAATATCACTATCACCATCATCTCAAAGAGTGTTGCATTCCAATAAAACATCTCTACAGGAGAGGCACTGGAGTTTTATTTGGTTTTATTGTATTTTATGTATTTGCATTGAACTCTTGTGAAAGAGCTGAAGGTATGGAGAAGTGTCCTGGATTTCATGCTTCTTGCTAGGGAGTTTTGGAGTGGAAAGGCACCTACTCCAGTTTGCCCAAAGGCACCCGGAAGGCACAGGGACGTCCTCTCATCTCTCCCAAGAGCTGCTGCATTTCTGCACTTCAGCAATACCCACATGATGGCAGAAGAGAACAGACAGCTGCAGGCGCAGTCTGATAGGCTTAAGAGAAGCAGCAAGTTAACTTCTGCTATTTTTGTAGAGTACTTTCTATATTTATCTATTAAAACATATAAACATCTGGAAGTATTTAAATGTTACTGTATAGAATAAATGTATACATGTATACATGCATTTATAAATATAGATTTCTGATAAGCATGGGAAAAGTGGTTTTAGTTTTGGATGGGCCTTACTGTTCCTAAAAATTAAAGAATAAGAGAAATATAAAAACAGTTGCCTTAAATCCCCTTCTAACTTTCATTGCCAGAAGTTGGTGACTGTTCTGTCTATAGCGTTACACAGGTAAAAATCTGTGATTAAAGGAAATTAGCACGGGACTCTGAAAAGAAGAAAACCGTATACTTTTAAGTACTTCCATGGTCAGTGAAAGCCCAGTTTTATTAACTTAGAGCAGGCTGCACTTAGTAACTGGAAAAAATAACAAGAAAGAAGCGAACCTTGTTGTTCCCAATCCACATAGTTTTACTGCATACATTGCGCATACCAAGGCTTAAAATCTCCCAGCCTCACTAATCCAAAGTGATCTCAGTCATGCAATGTATTTTTATAGGCAGTCTTGTAAAAATAATTTTTCTTAGTTTTATGTCTGGAAAGTGTTCACTACATTACAGGCACTGCATCAGCTAATAGTAATTACTGGGGGCAGAAAACCAACAAGAATTTGGACAAAAATTAGCAAATGAATTATATGTAGAAAGTTAACAGAAACTATGATTTGAGCACAAGGCTAAGAATCACCCCCAGAAATCCTCCTCCCAGCTCTGCCATCTGATTGTTTGTACAACCCCAAATACATCTAACCTTTCATTGTCATGAAGATTAATTAGTGAGTGGTTTTGCAACACTTGGAAAAAAATGAAACAAAGCAAACCCAATCAACAACAGCAACAAAACCAAAACAGAAAATGCTCAGCATTGTTATGATGAGATTTAACCTTCTTAATTTGACATAGGTGTACAAGTAGGTGGCCTTTTAATAGCTGACTACACGTAAGTGATACTTGCACCATGGTTGATTTCTGAGTTCAACTGCACATCTAAACTAGGGAAAAATTGCAATTAATTTTTAAAATTAAATTGTAATTAAAAGTTATAGGCATTGATTGTGACAATTAATCATCTTCTCTTGCTTTGTGGAGCATGCCACTGTTCCAGAGTGTGTTACTGCAGGGCAAATGCAACAGAAGGGGCAAGAACTCCTTCAAGTATTTTAAGCATTGTGGTACCCACACTGCAGGGTAAGTACTAGCAGCTGGATCACCACAAATGGTTAATTATACAAGAGAAGGAGGAAGGATATTGTGTGAACATCAGCAGCTTGACAGTAAGCTGTGCTTTCTGCAGGGCTTCTCCAAAGGGAGCCTAGCATGGTACGTTCCCACCCTTTTGGGTGCAGTCAAGTGTCCGAGCCTCCAGCCTGGAGGACACGAGGACACACAGTGTTGTGCCTCAGCCTCGTGCCTTTCTTTTGTGTCCTGGTTCCTGTGGGTAGAAAACCAGGACTCATGGCTGGCTCCAGTAATCCCCAGCCCAGGGAACTGTGATTGCAGAGGGCTGCCCTTAAGCGCTTCGCACTCTGAACCTAGATGCAGTCTGCAGAATTCAAAGCAGTCCATCAAGCAGTTTGCTTTTACATTTTTTATAAGTTTCATTCTTCCTAAGCAACATAGACAAAACATTGCTTGAGCCAGCTTTGCTGGAGACCAGCGGCCTTATGCAAGAGATGAATTTCTTTCTCTCCTTCTTACTTTCTGCATCAAGGGCTTTCACATGTTCATATACTCATCTGTTGCTATTTTATATACTTGTCAGAGTTAAAAAGCAAATTTACATGCTTCGGTACTGGCAAGTCATGTTATAATGCAACATGGGGATTTCTTTCTGACTGCCTGATTCAGAATATAGAGGTTCAGGGGTTCGAGAACAGTGCTGGAGCACTGAGCCCGTCCTTCTTGCAGCACCCAGACTGTGGCTGAAGGTGGGCAGCTCTTGTATCGTCCTGCATCATGTGCAGGATGGCACTTGGGTACCAAAAGTTGACTGTTTAGAAGCAGAGAAAAGAGCAGGATTTGTATAGGGGGAAAATGACAGAAAAAGAGGATCAGGTGTAGCGTATGTTGACTGGAAAGTTAGAAATTAAACAAATTTGCCTTATCCTGAAAGGAGTAATGAGATGAGTACACCCAGTGGCATGCTAAATGGGAGAGCAGTGTGTCATGAGCTAATGACAGAGTCTATCTAGACAATCTAGAAAGAACTTTGTTCCCCGTTGATGTCTCCAAGCTACTCTGTATGAGAACCCATCTTAATTTTGTGTTTGCGGCTGCTGCACAGCACGACCTCATCCCTGGCTATGCAGTCTCTTGATGGAATGAGAAAAAAAGTTATTTTGAAATCTGGTTGTTTAACACTGGCTGAAAAGGAGTATCCAGATGTATATTTCTTTTTAAAGAATCTAATTCCCAGGGCAAGTCTAATCACCTGTGGGGGGTGGGGGTGTAGAATCCACATCTTTTTCTTGTATAACATCTGTTCTTTCAAATAGTAGATACTTCTAGCACTTCTGGAAAACTCGACGAAGTTGTTCCTTTTGATAGATTTTTCTCTTTGGAAGGCAGTCAGCAAGATTGAATTCTTTAATTTTATGCAGCAAGAGATGTTCTGTGCCACACTCCACTTGAGCATTTAATGATTTTAGTGGCAAAAATGTTGGGGTTTGAATTAAGAGCTCTTACTAAAACAAGTCTGTTAACATATAGTCTTCAAAAGTTTATGAAGACAGAATAAAGGAAGGTGGGGTGCTGGAAAACTACTTAAATTCACAGAGCAACCTAAATGATTCTGTGATTTTACAATTCTAAGAAACTTTACTTAAGGTGGCTAAAAATCTTTAAGTTGTGAGATGACTTAGCAGATGAAAGAGTATAATTTGAGTTCGTAGTCTGATTTAACTGCTACACTACCAGACACACAACAACATTGGATGAGTAAGGTTTGTCTGAAAAATTAATGAAATTTAATTGATTATTCAATTCCTAAAAGGAAATATGCTCTGACTTGCTTGCTTCTTTGTTTAAAAAAATAGCCATATATCTTTGGAGGGTCTTCAGTACAGCAGTGTTCTTAATTAAAATTGACATTCTTAATTCATTGGCAAGTCATATGAATATGTTGTGCACCTTGAGGAAAAATTATGAAAAAACCCCCCTCAAATTTGATGGGAGCACATTTAACCTGGACAGCTGTTTCTTTGCTGCTAACTTAGAATATGGTAGATGCTTTCTTTCTGATGGCATAAGATTAAAGAAAGCATGCACTATCATGACCAAAATATTAAGCTTGACAGCTTCTGTAAAGGTCCCCTGTCAGAACCTCTCAGCAACTGGGGAAGATATCCTAGGGCACAAATCAGTAAGTAAAAGAAAGATAAAAAAGGATAAAAAGTGCTAAACATAAAGTTAAAAGCAGGCTCATTCCTGACATCCAGAAGACTGTTTGTCTCTACAGATGGTCTTTTTGCAATTATGCCTGGGCACAGTTTCTCTGCCTGTTCAAAGGCATTGGTTTTGACAACCTTAGTATCTAAACAGATATTCAGATTAAAGTTTATTTTCTATCTTTCCATTAACCTATTTAGCTGTTTCTCAATGTTTCTAGGTATTTATATTCTTCTGTTAGTAACATGGTACAATCTTCACATTTAATTTGATTTTATAGCTCTTTTAACTTTCAGCTCCTGGGTTTTATGGGGGGTGCTTTTTGTTTTGTTTTGGTTTTGTTAACCCCAAATTTGGCTTAGCAGAACCCATTTTTTTGTTCAACCTTACTGAGTTTTATTTAAACCTTGTGTGAAATTTAGTTTCCATCTACAAAGATCTCAAAGAACAACTCACAGGCATACTTATCAGGTATGGAGAAGCCAAATGTTCAGAGCCCTGGTCTTGGTAAGTACTTCTGGATGTGTCCATGACACAGGAGACTGAAGTGTTTCCCCAGGGGCCCACCCTTGTTGCTTTGGTAGGATTGGACCTTTGAAAGCATCCACCAGTGTCCCTTGTCCTGCCACTTTGCATCTTTGAAATACAATCAAATTCAACTTTCCATGTAATCAGCCTGTGAATTCGCAGAGGGAAATAAGATCCAGAGAGCATCTGATTCCGGAAACTGGTTCTTCCTTTCCCACTCCTGCAGAAGCAGAGGGGAGACTCCCAGAGGGGTCACTGACATCCTGGAAGCAAATTGGGAGGCTATTCTGAGAGGTGTGCCTGCTAGTGGGGCTGGTTTACACCCAGTGGAATGCCTGTGCTGGTGCATAAATCTGGGTCATTCCCTGATTTTTTTGCTGATTTTGGGTCAAACATTACTCTTGGTTGCAATTAGAAATTAAGTAGCCTGGCTTGTGAGGCTGGTGGAGTTGCTCCCAATTCACAATTTATGAGGGAGGCCAGGGGTCTCTGATTTTTAAAAGATTTAGCTTTTGTTATTTCCAAGTGCTCAGGACAGACTGATGTTTGGAAAGCAGTATTTTTTACCAAAGTGTCATGAGAAGAATGACTGACTGAAATGAAGATGTTCACTGCTAGGCTGTAAGTTTGGGGAATTTTTACTTTGGGTTACCTTTTGCTTGAATAAGCAGCTGTGCATGATGGATTTTGACAGAATCAGGGAGGATATTCTGAAAGGCAAACATTATTTACATTTCACAGCTGACTGACTAATGGTCTGTCTCTCTATGCTGAATTTGGCAGTGCAAGTTTTGTCTCCAGTACTTCTCATCTAGCGGGGAATCAAAACAACAATGTGACTTTCCAGCCCAAGCAGTTTGGGCAGGGAACTCTTGGCAGGGCTTTCTGTGGGAAATCCGTGCCACCTCATCAAGTCTGTTTGGCAGAAGTGAAGTCAGTGCCATGCTCTGCTCTTTCTGCTCTTCCACCATGACATGAAAATGAGGTCTCTGGAATGTCACTTTTGAGGACAACACAAATGAAATCTTCTTAATAAAGACAGTGCGATGGTATTTTTAGTGCCATTTTAAACATACAGTACACCAGCATTTTCATATAAAGTTTCCAGTTAAGCTGGAAATTTCAAAATCCAGATCAGTGGACTTACATAAATCTAAGTGTCTGGCACTGCTGGTTCCCAAGGATATGGTTGTTGATACCACTGCTAAACTCTTGCCACTGGTTTCTTAGTAAAACTGGCATCCTGACCTGGAATATGCTGCTTGATCTACTAGGTGTTGGATGCCTAACCCTATTTCCTTATGCTTCTGCAGGGAATTGATTTAAAGGAGTCTACTGGGTAGTACATTATACCTTTACAAGATTAGTTTAATCTACATAGAGACATTAAAAAAACAAAAAGGGAGGGAGTTTCTTTCAATCATTCCATATGAAATTTGTTGGCATGTCAAATTGAAAATTAATCCTCTAAAAGCAACCACTGTGAACTCCCCTAAAGTCACAGTGTGACGACTTCTCACTTTTACCACCTCAGGAATACATGAACATGTACCTGACACCATTGCTTACACAGGAGAATTCAATCTGGCTGTCCTGGAACAATATTGATATAGTAAGAACTACATTTGCATAGCCACTAATAGCCAATAAAAGCTACTTCATAGTATTAGCTATTTTTAGATACATAATTGTATCTGCCTAAGAAAGAAAACCAGCTGACATTCTTCCCATATATCCATTACTGTATACTAAAAATTGTCTTTACTCATAGTAACTTGAGATAATTTTGTTTGCATATGATTTAAATGAAATGTCTAAATGTACCCTTTGGAGTCAGGCCAGACTGACACTTTCTGTGTGGTATCATTTTGAGATCCAGATTTATGTGTTGTATGATTACAGTGTGAAAATCACAGTTTAGCCATAATTTTTCCAAGGCAGCCAGCAAAGTGAGATTTTTCAGGGCCTGAACAATCTCATGTTCCTTTAATGGGACCTGCTTTTTCAGGCCTTGTCTCTGGTTGTCTTCAGTGATGAAAAGGTGCCTGGCTCCTCACTTCCAGAATTGTGAGACTTTTCAGACATTTTCAGACTGCCTAAATTATGGAAGAACTTGGACCTTGTTTTCAAACTGTGAATTGCCTTGAAGACAAAACTTGAGATGCTGAGCCACACAGTGATTTTGAAAACTTTCAGACCCTGCTCTTCTGCAAGGAAATGGATCAGTGCAGGTCTGTCCCTGTGGGTCAGAAGGTATCTCCCTACAGATGGTGGCACATGCCCAAGCCTCACTGGGACTGAAGTGCAGCATGCTGAGGGCTGCTTCCCAAGGGACCACTGTAAATTGCTTTTAGCTCTTGGGGCCAAAGAGGTTCTCCATATGGCATTTGCAGGACGTATCATTTCCTTGTGCTCTGCTGGCTGTTGGGATGTTGCAGCACCACAGTGCTTAGGTGTTACTCTGACCTTTTAATGACACTCTGTGCTGTACACCGTGTTGTCTTCATACTCATTTGTTTCAACCTGTCAAACCTGGACAGGAAGAAGCTGGAAGAAACAAAGCTTTTGAGACTTGGGTCTAATGCACTAGGTTTTTCCTCCTGAAAAGTAAATATTTATGCAATAATCTGCAGAACCCCTAAAGCAGCTGTGAAATGATCAGGGCATAAGATCTTGTGAGCAGATCCAGGATGTAGGAAAACAGCCATCTAGATCTTGTTTACTCTACTTTGAGAAAATGACAACTGGAATTATGGATAAAACATCTGGTTGAGAGGACAATGCCAAGTGGGAAACACAGTGATAGAGCATATACTGTACCAGTTGTGCTGGTGGTGAGGGTGACCAGAGGGGTGCTGGGGAACTGTCCCTCCCTCTCCTGTCAACAGCTCAGACCAGTGTTGTGCTCCTGTGTTTACTCAAACTCAGCTCTCTGTAGTTTGCAGAATCTGGCCTTTTCTCAGCCTCTACCCTGCCCTTGGATGGCTCCCATGGTTTCTGACCTCCAGCTACCTTTTCTATGCTATTTATAGCACACCAGCTGGGAAACGTTAATGTGCATCTCTGTTGCATTTGTATTTTGAAGAGTGACTTTGTTTTTTATTTACATTCAATAAGTTGTTTGGCATCATCTGGGCTATTCTAGTCAGGCTCCCCTTTGCACTGCATTTATCACATTGCTTCCTCCAGTTTTGTTTTTCTTTCGCCTGCCATAACTGATTCTCTCTGTCCTCCAGCTTTCCATTAGCTGTCTCCTTTGTTTGGAAAAAAGTAACCCAGGGTATATTCTTTCTTTCTTAAAAGGATAATTTGTTACTAGGAAATAAGCATAGAGATCAGTTGGAAAGTAGACCCCAAGTCTCAGTATGCTCATCTGATTTCTTGTGACCTGTTTCTTGTACATGCTGGTATCTTGTTTCATCACCTTGATCACTGTGCACTTTGCTCATCCCCACTTCATTTCTTTCTGGTCCTGCTGGCAGGAAAGCATGTTCTGCTTTCTTTCATGTGTCTTCTTTTCCTGTGCTTTCAGCTGCCCTTTCAGATACATCCTTTCAGTTACATCAGGTTTTATCTCTTGGCTATTCCGGCTTCTCAGGCATAAGCTCCTGTTGTCTGGGTCCAGACTGTGAACACTGGATGTGTATGGATGGGGAAATACTCAAAGGAATAGATGATACACAAAGGGAATTAAGGGTTTAGACTCTAGCTTAGTTATTAATTTTTACCTTTTTTTCTTTTTTCATGCTTAGCAATAAAAGTGGAAGAAATAATACAGCACATGCATATCGTGTTAATAACTTTGTCATTATCTCAAGTGCTATTGTGCTCTTATAAAAGAGTATATGCTTCTACTGTGACATGAGGCAGGATAATAGGATCCATATTCAGTTATTTTATAAAGCCTGTGGAGAGTACATAACACCTCTCTTCATAGATAGGTGCATTCTGTGAGCATTGAAGTGTTTGACTAGCAGGTTCACTTGTACCATGCACAGGCAGCTTCCTGTTTGTACAGAAATAAAACTCAGTGATACATTTGCTTGTGTTTAGAAAGTCACAAGAGAATCTTTAGCTGCTGTGATTTGCCTTACTTTTACAGCTGAAAATTTATATTTAAAGAAAATATTTTCCTTCATTCAGTTTACAACTAATTTATGAAACTCTAAGTTGTAGTTCTTGTACCGACCCAAAGAATCTGCTACTGGTAACTGCAGGCACTGAAATGAAAGTTGCTTATGGGGTGCCTGTTCTGATCTTCTGTGGGGACTTCCAAATGCCCTAAAAATGTAAACTCCAAGTTTTTTTCATTTGATATACTCATAAATTATACTGATGAAATTTAATGACTCCCTTACAGTCCATTTCATAGGTTTTAAGCATTTTTGACTATTATTCAGTGGAAATGCTGGAGTAAAGAAGAAATTAGAATGGTAAATACCTGAAGCTCCAAGTTTTTTGCACAGCTTCACAGACATGTATTTCTGCAGAAATTAAATATTGGGCTGTGAGGGTAACCCATGTGTACCTCTCAGATTTGGCAGCACTGGACACAGATCACAGTGTACCCATACAACCAGGGTATTTGGCCAAGTCAGGACTGGCTCAGGCAGTTGGAATGGTAAAGCTAAGCTGTTGGTAACTTGATGGTTGAAAGTAATATCAAGTATGTTGCTTCAGAGTGGTGGTGAGTGGAGTTACACCCACCTGGTGACTGGTCACAGGTGTGTTCCCAGGGCTCAGTGCTGGGGACAGGGCTGTTTAATACCT
>JAWWEW010000078.1:9235630-9296520 GCA_035583185.1 Anabacerthia variegaticeps | reverse complement strand
TGGCATCCTGGCTTGTATCAGAAATGGTGTGGCCAGTGGGACCAGGGCAATGATTCTACCCCTGTACTGGGCACTGGGGAGGCTGCCCCTGGAGTACTGTGCTCAGTTCTGAGTCCCTCACTTCAAGAAGAACCTTGAGGTGCTGGAGTGTGTCCAGAGAAGAGCAAGGGAGGTGGTGAAGGGTCTGGAGCACACGATTTATGAGGAGCAGCTGAGGGAGCTGGGGGGGTTTAGTCTAGAGAGAAGAATCATTGCAAGACCATTTTAAGGTATGATGGCCTCAGCAGAGACTGTGATGCTTGGGACAGCCGTGGTCCAGACACGGAGATGGATGTGAGTGGAGGAGCACAGAGCTGGGCCGTGGGGGATGGGAGTACACAGAACATTCCTTTGACTGGCAAGGCTACTAAAATGTACCCCATGAAATCACTGTGCAGGAACAGCCCATCATTATCAACTGCAATGCTAACACCTGCCAGGGAGCTACATTTTCCAGCCAACAGTTCCTTCTAAGGAAGGCGGTTGGGCAGGACAAAGGAGTTCATATCCCTGCCCCTGCACCAGCAGTGATAATCTCTTGTCTCTTCTTCCTTTGGCTGCAAGCTTCTATTAGCAGACCTTAATCTCTTTTAGATTTTATTATAGCTCCCTCAGTGGCTGTACCTCAGGGCAAGGAAAACACTCACCTGCGCCACTGAGTATTTATTTAGCAGATCAAGCCCTGCATCCAGCATAGAGTCTTTTCCCCCTTATCTCAGAAAGACATCAGAAAAACTCAAGAACATAAATATGACTGAAATTTCACAGACTTTCTGGGAAAAGTAAATGTAATTTCAGACTTTGATATATTATTATTTATCACTCCAGAAATTTGAATTTGATGAACTCTTTAGTTCTATCATCCTTTAAGTGTGTTGCTCAATTCCCCAGAGCTGACAGAAAATGGACAGAACATGAGGTGTGCTGAAAAGCTCAGATTGCTTACAGGCTTCTCCAAGAGAACATGAAGTGCCCCATACTCACTGCTTCAAAGGCAGAAAACTGTCCTCCTTCTTAATCAGGTCATATTCTGGACTTGCTGGAGGTTTCCTGGAAAGCAAGAAGGCAACATTTCTAGTTCTGTTTGTTCATAAGGGTGGTCATTATGCAACATTCTGGCAATAGTGTTTATAACCTATTTCTTTAATATTTTTCTCTCCATTCTGTTTTCTCTATTATCCTTTCTTTGGCTCTTTTACTTTTTCTCATACTCCAAAATGAGGACATATGGTTCTTAGTTTTCTTTTATTTATTTATGTTCTCTGTATGAGAAGTGTGACTGTTATTTCAATTTGTTTTTTCTGACAAGCTGAAGTAGTGTCTCTGTATGTCTTCACTGCTATGCCTGAAAATAATTGCTTGCATTAAAATAATTTTCTTCTATTTTATGCTTTGATTTGTATTTCAGATCTAACAGTAGAGCCTACTTTTATCTTATTATCCAAACTTCAGTTAAAATTTAACTGATTGGTTACTTTGGTGTTTTTCCTCTCCATTTCCTGCTTTTTTTTAGCTCAGCACATGCCCCACAACTGACTTGTGGCCTCTGTTATTCCTGTCTTCTGCTGTGTCTGAACAGAGGTGACGACTCCTCCCAAACAGTACTGTTTTATTTCACAAGGGACCATGTTCCAGAGCGTACCAAATTTTTCATTTTCTTTTCAGCTCTGCTTGATGCCCTAAGTTGACTCGCAGAGGTAACTCCCAGGACTATCAATGTGAGGTGCAGCTGTCCTCTGGGATTCCTTTACTATTTTAATTATTTGCCTGTTGCAAAAGAAATGTATCTTTGTAAAGCCCTCATCAGGTCCAAGTTGTTGATCACTCTGGCTGAGATGTTGCTGCTTCAGCTCTAGGTTTGGGACTGATTCACTGAATCAAACCTTCTTGATAAACTCTGGGGAAAGTGTCAGGCCAATTTACCATCAATTGCTACAGACAGTAGGAACATCTGCTTCCCATCCTCTTCCTTTCATTCACCGTTAGAGACAATTTTGGCTAAAGCAGAAGAAATTGTAGGATGCCCATTAACATGAGTTACTTTATTTAGCATCTGCATTTTAGTCCTCTTTCATTTGGTTCTAAACTAATCTTCATCTGCTGAGCCAAGAACAAATGACAAAAACTACAAAATCTGGTGAAGCAGTAAAGATTGACAAGTGACTGCAGGGGACAGGAAAAGGAACTAGTTTCAGTGAGATTTTCAGTCAACATCAAAAAAAGCCTCCGAGATTGTCAGTGCACCCCTTAGAATAAAAATATGTTGAAATTATATTTAAAGAAAAAAAGATAGACACTTCCATTTTTAATTTAATATTGTATCTACACCAGCAATGATTGGTGTTTGACTCAGTTGCCCACATATAGGTATGTAGAGACATCTGAGACACCCAACGACCATGGGCTCCCTTAGCTCCAGAAGGGCATGGGTACCCCCACTGGTCCTCCCAGCCCCGTGCAGGTGCCTTGGGTGTCCAGGAGCATCTCAAATCCCATCACAAAAAGACTATTGGGCAGGTGAATTGAGTGCTGAGATCCACTATCCGTGTCTAGGGATGGAGCCAACATTAGTGTGCCTGACCACCTGATGAGAACACAGTGCAAATGGGATGTCCAGGCACAGCTTTTATATAGAATTGTTAATTATACTTTACATAAAAGTTTTAATTTTCAAGGTGAGGTTTAGTCCTAGCCTCATGGTGACTTTGCCAGCTTCTTGGACCACGAGATTGGTCTTCTGCATTCCCTGGATTCTCCTTGACCTGTCTTGCCCGTATTTCCATCCAGGAGCTATCCACTGCCCAGGGGCTTGTTCAGGTGTAGAGGTGTCTGATGGATCTGGGAGAGAACAGGGGATGCTACTCCCATCACGAGTGAGTGTGATACCTGTAGCCACAGATTTCAGCTAGCTCCTGTATTTAGACTAGGAAAAAAGTAATCAGGCATGGAGTTAAGGATTTTTAACCTGACATCTGAAGACTCAGTGTGATACTGGTGCTGTTCAGGGGCACTTTGACCCAGAGATTGTCAAAGTCACCCATAGTCAGCCAAAGGTGTCCTAAAGGCTACAAAACCTGACTGTGTCAACATGCTCTGCTGCATAAAGCAGCATAGTCCCTTCTTCAGGAGCTGCTCTGGGACTGAGGTCACCAGCACCTCCCTGGTGAATGTGGTGGGTTTTTTTGAGAAGATAACCTCACTGTCCCTCTTTTCCTTATCACTTATAAATTTAGGGTCATTAAGGAGGATCAACTCTTATCCTAGGAAAAACTGCAAGAGTGATTCTTTTACTTGCAACAGAAAGTGAAAATATGAGAATTTTCTGTTTTCTTTCTTTTTCACAAGCACCCAAGGTTTAAGCGCCATCTATTCTGTGTTCCTATGTCCTGCACAGATAAAAAAAGATTCTCAAACAAGGCACAAAACTTTCATTATGAATCAATTCTTCCTTCCTCCTTCTCTTTCTGACTGATGAAAAGGTGGGCTTGCTGATCCTGCCACAATTACATTATATAAGGACAATTACTCAATACCTGGAATGAAATCTTTTGACCCTCTGCACTGAATGTGATCCATTTCCAAAGCTCATGTCAATACTGGCCTATGACATTCAAAATTGTTAGCATTCTTTCCAAAGAGGTCTAGGTCTATGAATGATTTCTTGTAATAACAACCAAAAATAGCCACATTTCCTTTGAAGTTAACACTGAACCCCCTAAACTGCAGACTGAAATTCCCCCACCAAAATATTTAACTAACTAATGTCCACATTTTCAACTGGAGACTAATGTATACACTTTGTAGGCTATTTTCTAGACCACACATTTTTGTTATTGATCAAGACTTAGAATCTAAGTTTATTTTAGTCTTTCACATAAATAGGCTAAAAGCTCTAGATCATTAGTTCTTTCTGCTTTTATTTGCTGGAAAATATTTCACACCACTTTTAGAGATTAGGATTTGGTAACACTTTATTCTAGCTGTCTTATTGTTTTAATTTATGTGGTCTTAGGAATAACAGAGATCATAACAAATCCTTTTGGTATTAAAGAGGGTGGTATGTACAGTCAGCAACAGACATTTCTTTTATTTTTCTTTAGAATCTCTTAAATTGATTTTGAAGACTCAGGCAGCAAATGAATCTGAAGATGTTTATCTTTTGGTGAACAGTCAAATTGGCCATTTAAAAACTGTACTATAATAAGGTTTGTATTTTAAAAGTTGGGATGAAGTTTGAGGTCTAAGGGTAAATACAATATTGGCAGGACACTGATTCAAGAGCTTTCTTGAGAAATGTAGGCCACATGTAAGTATCAAGTGACTTGTAATTTCTTTACCCTGCATTGTCTTCGTGTAGGCTGGCAGTGGGTCTGGAGTCTGTGTCTGTCTTAAGTCTAAAACAGCAGAAAGATGGAACTCAGGGTAGTTTGATTCTTAGAAGAGTTGAAGACCAATTTTTCAAAGGAGGCTGAGGGAATGAGATGCTCAGTTTTTCATGGATTTCAGTGACAATCTGTCATGGGCCAAGTGTATCTGTTCTGAGTGAGTCTTCAGGAGGTTTGGGAAGCCTCCTCTTTTGCTGAGGACATATCTTATCATCAGTGACTGTCCAACAGACAGGAGGAAAGGGACAGAGGAAAGTGTTCTTGTCTAAATGAGAAAGATAAGGGAAGAAAATCTACTCTGAGGTTAAATACTAGAGGACTTCTGAAACTCTGGCCAAAAAGCAGAGGTAAAAAAAGAAAGAAAAACTGACTATAAATATCATAGGAATCCTTGTCTAAGCAACCTATTACATAACCATAAATCCTGAGAATGAATAGTGAGCAAGTACGGTGTGCTACTACAGCACTGGGATCATTCTGAGTATAAAGAGTAACCTTCTTCTATTTGTGTCCAGGTGTAATGTTGTCATCCATGACACCAGATACTGAGTTTGAAGAGATTTGCACTGCATTCACCTGGACTTCCATGGGCAAATGGAAGTTCACAGGAACTGAGGGAATTTCTCCAGAAATCATTCCTTACTGTAAGAGTGGATCACTGTAACTTGAGTTCTAGTCCTGTTACATTTTTCAAAACGTGATAACCCAGGGATTGATATAAAATATTTTCTGGGACTGTGAATGTTGGGGGTGGTGAGTTATTGCTGGAGGGCATTGGAAGTCACCTGGAGTGTACCTGCATGGTGTCACCTCTCTGGGATGCAGAAGCTGGTTGATTCCAGAATGATCTTGAGTGAAAGTTCTCACTCTGGAAGTAACCATGGGTTTTCCACTGTCTTATCTGAGGGGTGTAAACTGTAAGATCTTTTAAGCTGATCTTAGTTGGTTCTCTGCCACTGTGGGAATTTGGATGTCTCCTGTTACCTCTGCACCATGTCCATCTAAGTTGATTTCGTTCCTCAGTAGGTCAAGTCTTTAGCAAAAGGCACTGTACAGAAGTCAGCCTAGACTAGTTTCTTCTAATCTGAAACTGCATGAAATTTTATGAGATCTTAAAGGTAAATTGAATGATAAGTGATAGATTCAGCACCTCAAAGTCCTCCTGGAGATTTCATTCACTCTGTGAAAAAGGACAATATTCAAACATAACTCATTATCATGTAGCACAAGAATTCACTGTGGCTTAACGTGTAACCATTTTAATAGAAACTTTTCCTCTTAGTCACATGTTAGTTATCCTTTGTCAAAAGTGGCTGGAATGGGCATGGAGATGCATTGCTGCTCATGCATATGATCAGCAACAACAAATAAATGTGTGTTCCTGATCCACATTTAGGCAGCTAAATAAGTGGCTGCACTGTGAGCTGTGCTGCACACTTGAAGATGTGCCCAGTAGTGCAGGAGCCACAACAGATGCTGATTATTATTGACACTTGCTTTTAGCCCAACACAAACCTCTCAGCTGACAGCTGCACTGGCAATTTGCTGTTAGCCCCAGAGAGGTCATGGAGCTATACAAAATGTAGGAACCACCACTTTTCTTGGTCTGGCACGCAGACAAGGGATGCTGTGGAATCCAGTCTGCATCATGGAGAGGACAGTGGGGTCACGGAATCAAAAGGGATGATAAAGACTCGGGCTGGTTAGGTCACATTTTTGTATAAGAGAAGCTGATGAGTGCAGGAGAACTAATTATGGGACTCCTGGTCACACCATCCTGTAGCAAAGCTATGATTTGTCTTGGGAAAAGAATCAAAAATCCAATGAAATATTCAGTGCTGCACCTCCTAAATATTAGCTGTCTGGCACCAAGGATTCACAATGCTTTGATGGACACCTAAATTGCTGTGCTGAAAGTAAATATTAAGTGAGGCAAAAAAAGGGGATTTGGAGCAACCATAAGCTAAATTCGCGGGTAGAAAAAGCTAATCTGAGGACTGCAGATAAAAATACTTCTCCCTAACGTGCAGGTTCCCAATTCAAAACTTCTCTCATTTACCTCTGAGTACTTTTCGTATGCACACTGCATATTTAGCTTCTGCTCACTGAGGTTTGGGCTTCCCATACACTGGGTCCACAATCTGTTCTGCTACAAAGATTTTTTTAATATTAGTTTTTTTATTCTGGATAATGGACCTGTAATGATGTAGATTTCAATAAATGCCATATGCAGACTTGCCCACCGAGAGAGTTTGGATCCAGAGTGTACTATGAGGAAACACATTTTCAAATCAATGTGCAAATTCTTTGTTTGGGTGTGATAACTCTCAGTATTTTTTAGATAGATAGCTAAATGTCTTTGCTATAAATGCAGTTACCTAAAGATAAAATGCTTTTTGGTTTTGTTTTTGCTTTTTTTTCAAAGATGATCTGAGTTAATGGGTGGCCTACAACACTAAACCAGTACCAGGCTACCTTTTTTTGTGCTCATGGCCTGGAAAGATTAATTTTAACTCTGTTGTATCTATATCACACTATGCAATTTAATAATTTCTCTCTTTTAAAACATAAGTTTTTGGGTTCAGCTTTGTGAGACTTGTGATCCTGTTGTCAGTCATTTAGAAAATAATTGTATCATGCATCCAAATGGAATGGTTACTTGGCAAAAGTGGCAATATTTGATAATGGAATAAGTAACTGGTATGAAAGAGTACAAACAATACAGCAGAAATTCAAAAATTCTAAATTGTTTTGAAAAGGGTAGTGAGAGGTAAATAGTTCTGATTGAAAATTGTGAATTGTGAGTGAGTAATAAATAGTAGAAACTAGTAGAAACTTTGCATGAGCAGGATCTACAGACCTCCTGTTGTCTTGGCCTTAGAAGTCACTACTAGGAAAATGACAGAGGTGAGACTTGTGAAGGTTTCATACCTGCTTTATAATATAGATGTAACAAGTAAGTTGTATTTTTATAATTAAAACAAAATATGGGATAAATTATCCCTTTGTCTTTCAATAATTGGATTATTGCAGAGAAGGGGGAAAGAAAAAAAGGAAAATGTCTGCAGTCAATGGTATGGGACAAACCCACAATGTTAAAAACATGTGGGAATAGACTTTTTGAAATTTCTGCTGCCTTATCTCTCTCCTGGGAAATATATCTGCAGACATATTGGGAGAACTATTTTCTGTGTTTTTATTAGCAGGTAAGTACATTTAATTCCAACGGCATGTTTCAAGATAATGTATTAGAGTGGTGCATATTAATGTGACGTCTAGAGACTGAATTTTCTTCAGTCTGAATATTACTGCCTCAAGTATTTTCATATTAAGACTCAGAAGATAATAATTAGAAACCCACAAGTCTGAGATCAATATAGACATAATGGGAAAAAAGGAACAATGAATAGTTTTATGGAGAGATGCCACTGAGTACTTAACAGAGTAACGCCAGTTAATAGTTTGTATTATGATTTGTGGAGTGCTTCAGGACCCTTCAGAATTTGAATAATGGCAAACTGCCACTAAACAGAGTTATGACAAAGCAAACAAGGCAAAGCCTAAAATATTATAAAGTGGATAGCTCAGTTCCCTTGGCT
The DNA here is from genome assembly GCA_035583185.1 of Anabacerthia variegaticeps. Lineage (NCBI taxonomy): Eukaryota > Metazoa > Chordata > Aves > Passeriformes > Furnariidae > Anabacerthia > Anabacerthia variegaticeps. Next base: position 9,288,497 of record JAWWEW010000078.1, on the reverse strand, counting down.
AGAAAGGGCTTCAATAATAGGGGGAGAGAACATGTAGTGCAGGGGAGGGGGTTTTGTTGGCTTTCTTCTGTCTCTGAGTTGAAGGTTTGACTATTTCAGACATTCAGAGTATTAGCAGCCGCATAGGAAGCCAACCTTTTGTTGCTCTGCACGACCTGAACAATGCTGCATGTTGCTCTGGCATGCCTGACTCTACTGCCTTGCACAAAGACTTAGGTGTTCTAAAGATTTTGCCCTGAAATTAAAACTTAACCTAATGTGATACTAGTCAAACAGAAACTGCAATGCCTCTGGTCTTTAGTGACAACATGCTACTAGAACTTTATTAAACTAAAGAAGTTGAAGAAACTCAGTCTTTTGGCTTGCTCTTGCCAGTCATGTTGGCAAAGGAAAAAGGCATGAGAAACTTGCCTTTGACAAAGAAGGAAAAGTCACTGTTGAATTTTCTTGCAAAAGCTTTTAGCAGTGTAAAGTGCTTCTCAGAAAAAAACCCCCACCAATTAATAATTTTATATAGGAAATCCCTTCAAGTCCATAAAATAACACTTAACAAATTAAAATAAATACATTAAAGTCTAGTAATTTGTTTTTGTCCAATGTATATCTGTGTTTTGTGATGAGAAAGTAGTCCAGTTCTCCCTGAGAGTTGCAAATGTGGTCACTTTATGCAGCTGACAGCATTTATTATACAATATAAGCAATTGTTGTACTACTGCATGAGTGTGATGAATTTGCCCAGCTCTGAAGCATGTTCAAGGGTGGAGATTACCAGAAGCTTTATTATGTCAGCCTGACTGTATCAGTTTTTAATTTTCCTCTCCATCATTTGCCACATCTCCCTACCCCTTCCTATACAGCGACACACATTATTTAAAAATTTCATTATTGATATTTCAGTGGGGACACACCAGCACTATTATCAGCTTGGTCCAGCAAATAATTACTAGTAAAAACTATTTGTAGAGTGTAAGTGTTAGCAGCCTTTGACTTCATTTTGTGTAGTGCTTGCAGTTCTCCTTTTAAAGACAAAAAAAAGTACATTTTGTATGAAAGAAAGACAATCTGTCTTATGTTATTTAATAAGTTCCCGAAAATGCATGAGCTCAATTTTTGTTCAGCTTTCAAACAGATGTTATCTTCTTTAAAAATGATCACATCCCAAATGCAGCAATTTTAAGTGCACATTTACTGTGTAGTCCAACACTTCTTGGGTTTAAAAACACATTTTATTACAAGGCAGAACATCAGATCTTGAAACAGATTGTGTACATATTCTTAGGAGCAGGGAGTGAGTAGCAAATGCCCTTGGTCCCAGATGAACCGTGAGGGTGAAAAATAATTTTCCTCTTCTCTCTTTACCCTTTTCTTAATCATATGCATGATGCATATTTATTTTCCATATGCATGAAAGCACTCCTCCCACAGGCCAGGTCACAAACCCAATCTATCTTTCGTCCTGGTGAATAAGGACTGTCAGTTGGGAAAGTTGGGTTGAGATGTCCTGGCAGATAATTTCTCCTTCACCCCCTATCCTGCAGCGTGGCCATCCCTTCTCTACAGCTGAGCACTGCACGAGTCCAGCCAGGTCAGGCCTTTCAGGGCAGGACTTCCAAATCTGACCTCAGAAGGGTTTCTGGATATTTTCAAACCCTTGGGATCAGCTAAATGCCTAATTGCTCAGAGCTATTGAGACACATTGTTCTGAGCATGGCCAAAGCACATGTGGACTTCGAAGCTATGGAACTTTTGGAAACCAGGAAATTTCATTCCAAACATTTCCTCATTTGGATCTAGGAACCTTAAGGAACATGTTGCCTCTTTGGGAATGTAGCATCTGAACTGATATATAAATGTTTTTTATTTCCACAAGTGCACTGATCTTATTTGTAGACCTGCCTAAGAGGCTTATATAGGATATTGGAACTTGAATCACATGCAGGGCTGGGAAGTAACAACAGCTCCTTCCTTGCAGTGCCCTGTCCCAGGGCAGTGGGCACATCGCCAGAACAAGTCCCTCCTGCACAGGTGGAATGAGACTCACTGGGGGATAATTTGGCCCAGCTGTGAACATGGAGAGAAGCAGATTCTCTTTCTATTTATCTCTTTGTCTTTTTCTATTTTTCCCTTCACTTTGTGATTCACAACTGATAAATCTGGCAGACAGGGAAGAAACTGCATTTTTCTCATCATCAGAATACAAACTTTTGCAATTCACTTGTGTTAATGCTCTGCAGCTGTTTGATGCTCTGACTGTAAAGGACCAAGAAGACATTTTAAAGCTTGGACTTTTTCAGACAATGTACTTCTGATTGCTTTTCAGTCAGCTCAGAAGCAGGCTGCTTGCAGGAACAGGCTGACTGCCAGTCAGGCTGCTTTAAACTGAGACACAAAATCGATGCAGAATGAAAGTCTGTGTTTGGTGAAGGACCCAAGTGTAAGGAGAGAACTCAAGCACCACCTTCCTGCTGTGGGCTACTAGAAAGGGGGTGGGTTTATGGGGTAACAATTCTGAGAGTCCATAGCAGTAAGACAAATGAAAAAAAGACAAAAAAACCCAAAAACCAAACAAAACAAAAAATAAAAGTTCAAGGCTGTCCAGGGAAGTGGCAGAATCACCATCCCTGGAAGTGTTGAAAAGGTGTGTGGATGTGGTACTTGTGGGTATGGTTTAATGGTGAACATGGCAGTTCTGGGTTAACAGTTAGACCTGATGATCTTAGAGATCTTTTCCAGCCTTAATAAATCTATGAACATTAGAAGTATTGTCAGGAATAAGGCAGTGCTTGCCAACTATGAAGCCACTTGAAGGAGCCACTTCTAAGAGCCACTTAAAGTCCTTGTGCAGTGTCAGAAACTTTTAAATTCATAATTACTGCTTAAAAGTTGTTGAAGAAGTCTTTTCTAAATAAAAGGTGACAAGACTGGGAAGAGTTGAATGTGGAAAGAATCAGTCTGGACTAGCAAGTGATAGAAAGGCCACACCTCAATGGGACAAAATAATTGCATTTTATCAGAACTAGTAATACAGAGTTAGATAAGATTTAGAAAATTGTCCTGGATGAAACTACCAAGACCTTTTTTATTCTTCATGAATACACTGGTAGGTTTTGCTACCCACATGTTTCTTAGATGATATTCACAGGTTTTCCCTGTCCAACAATTTGGGCTGGGTAGGTTCTCACTTGTGTCCTGTGCAAATTATCTGAAGAGTCCAACTCTGTGTCTTACCTGTGAGAAACCTTCCTTTCAAAGCACACAGCTGTACCCTGTACTCCCAGCAATGAGTTGCTTCACCAATTAAGCCAATAAAACATCAACTTGAGAGCTTTTTGGATTGGTAGAGGAAATGCTAACAAGTGAATGGAGGATGTTGCTGCAAGTAGGGAGAACGACATTCATTTTTAAAAAAATATGATTTGTTTAAGTGGATTTACCTCTTGAGGTCATCTGTCAGATTTTAAAAATACCATTTGCAAATTCTCCAAATGATACTTTTGAAGCATAAATACTGTTGCTCTGAGTTTATTACCACAGTGTAGGGGATTAAACAAGTCCTTCAACTTTCATTACTTTGCCTGGCTCGATCTTTGTCTAAACCCCTCCCCTGACGGGATGCTGCAAAGGAAAATGCTGAAGTTCTGATATTAAAATATTAAACTGAAATTCTATTGTAGTTTATTAATTTTGGCCTGAAGGTGAGAGGATTGTGACTCCTGCACATTGTGCCCCACGTCAGCAGTTTCAGAAAAATTATGACACTTTTGAACAAAGCAGAATTATTTGGTTTCAAAGTGCAAAGTGTAATTAGACCTTTCCTTTTAGAGGAAATTCCCAGTGCGTGTAGGCAAGATCAGCTGCCTGCTTTGTGTGAATTTTCAGATTGCAAAGCTACTTTCCTCCTGTCTGATTTTCTTTGAAAAGGCCTATTTCTTTAGATTGAATTCATCCGTTTTCATTGTAAATGAGGTACAAGACATAATTACTTTATAAAAGCTGGAAACTCAAAATGGCCTTATTTAGAAAGCAGAAGCCTTGGGATTATCGGCAATTTGTAAAAAGTTATGACTATGTTGCTGTGATCTGTCAAACTAGCAAATAGGAATATCGTTATGCATGCTTAAAAAAATAAGCACAAGAGTCTAATCCTATATTACCTTAGTGCTCATGGGTGCTCAATTAAATCAGTAAAAGTGGCTTAATCTTTCATTTTCAGAAGCAACAAAGATATTTGAAAGGTTTTTATCTATTAGTTTTCAGTGGTGGAGGGTAATGTGATGCAGGGGACGTGAAGGAGTTTTTTTTGTTGTTTTGAATTAGCAAGAATAGCAAGTAAAGGATAGATTTTCAAGATGATAGAAATAGCTGTGGGGGTTCTTGGAAGAGGACAAAGAAGAGGGGACAGAGGGTTGTCTGAAGAATTAGAGGCAGAGGGGAAAACATAGACACAGCAGTGAGAAAAATTGAAGGAGCAGCTAGAGAGGTGGAATATAATTAGAGGCAAAGTATGAAAGCCTTTGCATGAGTTTTCTCAACTGATAGAAAAAATCACTAAAATATTAAAAAAAATGGGAGGAAAAAGGAAACGCAAAGCAAAGTGTGAAGATGACAAATCAAGGGAACAAGAGCTAATTCCACAGACAGCAAAAAGTGCTGTCAGTGGAAAGGAGCTCAGTGTGCTGCAAGAACAGCTGCAGAGGCAAGAGCAACTGCAGAGGAGTCACAGCAGAAGGGACAATGGTGGGAGCTGAAGGTAGATCTGAGTGACAACCGGCATGGACTTGGCAAGAACAAATAATGTCACATCTTTCAGACTTCCCTCTGCAGCTCTGTGGATGGAAGACAGGCAGAAGATACCCTATGTGGTGTCTGTAATAAGGCTTTTGACATTGTTTAAAGAGCATTCTCACAAGCAGGTCTGAAAAATGTATTTCTAAATGGAACCACAACAGGCTGAGGCAGAGAACAGGCTGGAAATGTGTATTCTGCAATGATACTGGAGAGGGATGCTTTGGAGCCTGTTATCGTTAACTACGGGAGGATAGAAAAGGAGAATGCTCATTAAAACATACAGAGAACATGCAACTGTGAGGAGCCACCAGGACATTGTATAATATGATCAGAATCATGGAAGAAAAAAAAGAGAGGCAAAGGCATCATAGGAAAAAAAAAGCTTAAAAATTAGGACACATTTCAATGATAATAAATCCCGGTGCATGCTTTTTAAGTGGGTATAATGAGCCACCATGTAGGAAAGATCTGATGCTGAGAGAGAATCACAATTATCTGCATGGTTCTTGCTAGCAAAAAATCTTAAATAAGTGTCTGCAAAGAGAGAATCTAGAGACCAAGCCATTTTATTCCTCTCCTTTTTTTCTGCAAAATAGACTCCCTTAGAATTTCACTCCTTGATTTTCACCAGCGGTTTTAAAATACAGTTGTTTTATCATCTGTTGAAGCAACCTAATATCTTTCCTTTACCACACTAGGGCTAGAAGATTCGAAAGCAGGTTTAAGCTAATTGCTCTTGCAAAATTCATTTTGTCTGGAAAACAAGAAAATGAAAATGAATCATTAGTAATCCAAGAAGCACAAAGGTCAAACTTTATCCTTAAGAATATGCATTTAGTAGTTTAAGATTTTTGTAAATCTGCTGGACTCACAAGTGTGGGGTTTTTTGTCCAGTCACTTTTTACATGTCAAATTCTATGTAAGAGATCAATAATTGTAATGATGAGGAGATACTGCTCTTTTTCCTAGCAGAGATTTTTATTGCCTTACTAACACTTCTCTAAGTCCTGCTGATCTGTTTTGGAGAAATAAGTTTAACTGGTGCCAGTTTAAGTCCTATTGTTCCTAAATGTGATGTTCAATCTTTTAAACATGGATCTAATTTTGAGTAAGGTGTGTCCAGAGAGCACTTGCTCTGAGCATCTCCAAGGCTGGTGCATTTCCCACAGTTGTCTTTAACTTCTGCAGACTCTCTACAGTTTCTGTTTTGCCTTGTGCTCCTGGGAAGTCTCCAAACATTTCCACAGATGCCGTTGATGTTTGCAAGTAAGATGGTATTTCCCTGGTGGTCTGTTATTCCACAAAAAACCAAACCAAAACAAAAAAGCCACAAACCCAAAACAAGCAAACAAATGTACAAAATAAATGAAAACCCACCCATATAATAAAACTCACCATTATCTGTGACAGGATTTCATGCCAGCATATGGCATTGGGAAAGTATGTTTAATGAACCACTGGTCTTACTTGATAGACTAGCTCTTACATATCTTTATTTGCTGCATGAATGGAACCAGGGAACAAAGATTTTAGGGAAAAAACCCCAAACACTAAGTTATTTCCTTCCTACTCATTGTTCTGTAAATCCAATGATATAAATTATTTTTGTGGAGCTATAGGTTGATAGATAATGCTTTTTGAGTTTTTAAACAGAACTTAAAAATAGATGCATAAAAGGTAATGTATGCACAGAGAAATGTGAAGTTCATTACAAAAAGTAGAAGTGATTCCCATGTTCTGCTTGTTTGTTTCTACACCCCTTTTCACATGGTGGTCCCCCAGTGACTCCTACAGAGAAGTTGCTCCAAAAGCAGGCGCAGAAGGGGCAGATGGATGAGTTCCCACATGGAGGTTGGACATTCCTCGTAGGGGGGATTTACAGTTCCAAAGAACAGTGCTAAAAGCACCACTGGGTACAGATCTGTGTGTATTAATTCAAACTTCTGTGTTAACAAAATGACTGAAATGACTGTTTTAAGCCCTTTCTTTCCACTGGGCTTTTACTGAACAAAAAACAGTTCACAACTGTGGACAAAAAGCCCCGAGCACTTTATGTTTGTCAAATTGCCTCTTTAGTGGATGCATTAGGAATCAGAAGCATAGGAAAAATTCAAATTGCTTCAGGCTTTTGTGTTGAAGCTTCTTCAAACAGAAGTCTTATTTGACCTTCACAATACACACATCTTTCATTAACCTGATGATCTGAAGACATGCTGTCAGGCTTGTTTTAAGACAAAGAAAGAATAAGAACTAGGAATTAAGGGCATGTAACCCATTAAAACTCATCTCTTATTTCCTCTTATCTTTCTGGGTAACATTTAACTGTTTCTGCAGTGACTCATACCCCATGTTCTCACAACTGAACAGATTGATATTCTCTGTGCAACTTTAATGTCTCTGTAGATGGCTTGCTTCTTCTAGTTGTCCCTTATTTTCTCATACTCCATTATCTTTTTTAGTTAAAATAGTTGCTTTATTGATATAAGATGACGAGTAAGTTATAGAAACATTGATCAAATTCCAGGTTACAATTTAAATCTGTAAGTGAAATGGATGTGATTGAAAAATTTGTAGTGGATAAACCCTGTTCTGTTTATTCCTTGGGAACAAACTTGTCTTTCATGAGAGTTAGAGATGGCTCCTGGACTAGAGGCATTGGTCTAAATAAAATGTGTTGTAAAGAAATTAATAGGTAAAAGAAAAATACTAAGCCATCTAATAATGCAGTGGGGCTGAAACCCAGGGTTTTCAGCTCCTGAATAAAAAAGTATTAGCCTCTTAATTTGGGCACTTGATCACCAGGTCATAGTAGGCCAAAAATCCAGAAATACTGGTTAATTTTTCTATTGTATGAATGAAAGACAGAGCAGTGAACAGAAGTTGACCCCTATTCCTCCCTCCATCACAAGTCTTTTTGAACCAAGTTTCTTTAATCTTACAGGCAACAGGAAGAGGAGATCATCCCTAGCTCTGAAAAGACAATTGTATAATACTATAAACAGTATTGTTATAATATTGCATAGCACATATAGCATGTGCACTATGCATGGTATACATATGTAAATGTTAAGATATATAGCATAATACTACATATAAAGTGAAAGCTTCCCTTGTTTGATCTAAAGGAGTTACATTGGTTTTCATCCAACAAATGAATGTGTGGAAAACAAGAGGTGACTTGTGAGCAAAGGGCCATTAAAGACATACAAGGCACAACAGTACAATGCCAAACAGCTGTCTGGCCATAAAAAATAAGACTAGGAAATTTCACAGGTATTTGAGAACACAGGAAGTAAGGATAATTTTCCAGATTTAGAATAAAGATTTGAGTTACTCCTTCAGATTCACTAGATAGTCAGTGGAAAGAAGGTGGCATATTTTAGCTTGTCCCGGGAAGAATCTTAGGTTGCACTAAATGCTTCCTGATAGTGCCTGCTTCTTTCTCCTGCCTATACAGAGTTATTTGGTGACCAAATCAGAAACAGATATGTTCTGAAGCAGATGCCCTGACATGTCTGACATAGAAGCAGGTGTCCAGAGCTGGCGAGGTGAATCCTATCAGAGGAGTCACAGCTCCACAGTGGTTATGCTGCTGTCAGTAGGACAGTTTTGAAAACAGTGCTGACAGCTCTTCTATTGATGCGTCTCTTTGGGTTCCCTTAAAAATTCTAGTTTTATAATGAGTGGGTTTTAAAGGCTCACCTGACAGCTTTCAGAAGAACTAGAAGAACAAGAAATAGATGTTATCACAGTTTTTATTTCTTCAGTGTCACTCCTGAGAATACAGTGGTTGAGGTGATTTTATCATTCGAGCTGTTGGCCTGGGCACATGGTGTGGAGGTGTGGACTGGGGGTCATCAATGTGGAAATGCATTTCTAAAAATAAAAGTCTACCAAATCAGAAAGATCATGCAGACAGATAAGAGGGTTTTCTTCTCACTAGTCCTCCAAATTAATGCCCCTTATTCTTGTACTATGAGGTGACAAATTCAAAACATACAGCAGAGTTGTTGATCTTTTCTTATACATGATGTCACTCTGTCACAGGATGGGATACCTAAAGAGCAAAACTCTATGAGACCAATACCTGGAAAGCATATCTTGTACTGCCTGCTCATCACAAGGAAAATATGTCTGGGTCAATAAATTCCAAAACTGCAGAGTGCTAGAAGGCAGGAGAGCACATCACAGGAGCAGGCACTTTATGCCTGCCCCATTCTTATAATAATTCTTTGGCACCTGCTCTCAACAGCTACTGGCATCAAGATGCTGAACTAAGTGGGTCAATGGAGGCATATTCATGTCCTTACTGTGTGCAAAGAGGGTGCCTTTTTACAGTGTGGTACCTGAGGTCTATGCATCCAGACTATAGATACCTTCTAGCTTGACTTGGGAAAGGAACATCTGAAGTCTACACACATTCCAAAAGAAAAAGCTCAAACCTCAGCAAGCTGAAGTGAAAGGACTCAGCCATGTAATGAAAATAACCAGTTTCTCCTCACCCCCTTCCCTTCTCTTCTCTGTGGTGAACAGTGACAGAACACAAGGGAATGGCCTGAAGTTATGTCAGGGCGGTTTGGGTTGGATATTGGAGAAAGGTTCTTCACCCAGAGTGGTAGCACACAGGAACAGGCTCCCCAGGGCAGTGGTCACAGCGCTGAGACTAACAAGGGTTCAATAGGCATTTGTATGATACTCTCAGGCACATGGTGTGACTCTTGGGGATGGTCCTGTGCAGAGACAGGGGTTGGACTCACTGCTCCTTGTGAGTCCCTTTCAACTTGGTAGATTCTGTGATTCTCTTTTCTTTCCTTTAAAGATGACTTCGTGACTCTAGAAAGATCACAGAGACTGAATAAATAAAGCATTTTCTGAACCATTTACTGGAGCTTCACAGTAAATCAGATTCTTCATGATAAAACTTTTAATGTCAGAATTTATCTTTTTCTGCAGCTTCCTGTCCTTGAAGTACAGATCATCCAGGGACAGGAGCTTTTGAAGCAGGTGTACATGAAAGATTGGAAATAATAAGCTATTTTACAGAGATACCACCCAAGTGTCTCAAGTCTAAAGTTAATTAAGGTTTAAAATTTAAGATATAATAATGTATCCAACTCCTTGTGCAGGCCTTGTAGAAATCACAGTAAAGCCAGCTTGCTCAGCCCTAGACAAGGGTAAGAGAACATGAACATCATGGCTGTATTTGAGTCCTATGGCCTTTTCAAACCCAGCACTGATCAAAGCTGAGAATAAAGACATCCAGTATTCCTCTCTGTCAGTGTGACTGCCTTACACACTGCCTTAAAATGGATAGGAAGGGCTGTTTAAACACAAGACCATTCCTTTGAGGTAAAGGGCTGGAGGCTTCAAAAGAGGGCATGGGCTCTTTGTCAGCACTTTTACAATCCTCCTTTGAGAAGTTGCCAGTGTCAGCTGGAAGTGGCTGCCCTGCAGCCCAGGCACACAGGCTGGTTAGGTAGAAACAAACCCCGCTGCAGTGGGAAATTAAACAACTTTACTGACCATCTTCACTGAGGCACTGTAACCTGCAATGGTTTAGGCAAGGATATTTTAGTTCATGTTATCAAGACAGAGACCACGTGCATTTACTCCTGCTCATCTGGGAGAGGCTGACACCGCCACAAGCACCACTTGGTTTCTTGCAGCTGATCATCCTCAGAGGTTGGTCTCAGTTTTCCTTTGTTATGAGACAACAGCAGGTGTGTAATTCCTTGGAAAAGAGAAAACAGGCGAAAAATTTCTGGAAATAAAGTTTTCTGGTGGTTACCTGTACAAGGGTTTCTCTGAGTCTACTCATAATGCTATATGGGACACATAATGCTATAGTGCTGGAGTTTACAGACCTGTATTTTTCTTGAAAATCATTATTTACAGTAATTTAAGATTCATTTGCAAATCCAATTAACACATTTTTCTAGAAAGCAGATAACTAAGGAATCTTCTTTCTCAAGGTTTCATCTTAAATCTTTTGTCCACCTATTTTCTCTTTAAACATCTGTGAGCAAACTGAAGGAAACCTTGTTAGTTCAGGCTGGCTGTTTGAGCCTGGGTGGGTGCAAGGTATCCCAGGGGAAGGCAAATGGGGTGGAGGTCTGCAGTGCTGAAACCAAGAGATTGCCTGGTTTTGGAGTTGAGAAGAGAGAGCAGGTAAAGGTGTGTTGTCTAAGTAGAGAAACAGGAGAAATAGACAGGTCTTCATGGCTGATTCAGTATTTCTGACCTCTGCAATACCTTGAGCATTATTTCCTGCTGCGTCCTTCCCAGTGCCTGGCTCAAGAGGGCTGTGAAAGCAGCTGGACACAAACCAAGAGAAAATGTTACAACCAAGTCTGTACCCTTCTGCCTCTTCTTTGTGGCCTTATCTGTGTGTAGTGAGTTGAAGTCATGATAGGGACTGAATTTCCAGCACCAAAACCTGTGGCCAAAGGCAGACTTGCTTTAGGGCCAGCTACAGAAAGTACCCCAGTTCAAGATAGCAGTGAATTCATGTCACTGTGACTGGCCCGTGGTGTCCTGGGCTCATTGCAGCTGGGAGAACTGGGGTCCCCATAGTCCTCAGGCTGTCACAGCCCACACAGCAGTGTGATAAACCTCTCCTAGTGGGCCACATCTGGTTCATCATCTACTGCTGTGAGCAGAGACGCTAAGTGGGATATACCCGCTTAAAGAACAATTATCTGTTGGCTACTGCACACAGCAAAAGGCCAGGACTTAAACCCACTAAGCTGAGCAATGCTGCATGCCTTTACTGGCAGTGCAGATGTCAGCCCTGAGGGAAGGGTTGGCCTTTGCTAACCCTCGTACTGATGAGCTGCCATCTTCCTACACCCTGCTTTTCCCCCTCAGGTTTTATACCTTGTCATACCAGTATTTACCTTGTCATATTTATTCTCTTGGTTCACTGAGTTGCCACTAGTGTCTCAGCAAAGACACCTCTCTGTGCCTGCTCTTCTTACCTGCCATGGATTCAGCCTGCAGCCCTGCTCACACCTTGGTGACCACTTTTTGGTTAAACTGAGCCAAATCTGTCTGCAACCATCTGAAAAGAGGTTATAGCAAGGTGGGTGTTGGCCCCTTCTCCCAAGTAACGAGGACTAGTAGAAATGGCCTCAAGTTGCACCCAGGGAGGTTTAGGTTGGATATTAGGAAAAAAATCTTTACCAAAAGGGTTGTCAAGCATTGGAATAGGCTGCCCAGGGAAGTGGTGGAGTCACCATCCCCAGAGGTATTTAAAAGATGACACTGAGGGACCCAGTTTAGTGGTGAACTGGGTTAATGGTTGGACTTGATCTTAGAGGACTTTCCCAAACCAAACAACTCTGTGATTCTATGACGTCTCACAGCCATGTTGCACTAAGCTAGGCTGTATGTCCCGGGCAGCTCAGGCCAGCGCTGAGGGTCACTGAGGAGAGGATGGTGACGAGTAGAGAGGAGCATGCCAGGTCCCAGTCATGGAGCCAAGGCAGGCTCCATTGCCACTGGACAGTCTTCAGCGACAGCTCTGGGTGATACCTTGGTGAGAGGCACCCCGGTGCTGCTGGAATGGTGTGAGGGGATGACGATGTGCACTGGTGAAGCTGGTTCTAAGGGCTGTGCTCCTGCGAGGGCTCAGAGTGTAAAATGCAGGTCCCCCTGAGGCCATATTCCGGTGCCCTGCCTTGTGCCTCTGGGCTGCCTTCAGTTACCTCCACTGCTCTCTTACTTGGGGCAGCAGCCCTGATCCACTCCTCTCCCAAAGGGACATCTGGTAGGGTAGTTCACAGTGCAGGAATCGGGGGATCAAAGCTGCTGAGTGCTCTTTGGAGAGGAAGGGGGTGTTAATACAGCTTTGTAGATGTCTTTTTCACTTTTAGCATTAGAGAGTCAAAAAATAGGATAACATAGATAGTAAAAACCATTGCAAAATATTAATCCATGTCCTGCCTGTCAGAACTGTAATCATGTAAAGTGCCATCCCTCTAGATTAAAATCAGAAACCTTGTGCTTTTAAAACATTTTGAAACCACCAGTTGTTAAATTCCAAGGCCAGTTTATTCACTGAGGGAGATCACAGTCCTGAATGCTCAGATATTCAGTGAGATCCGTGTTACTTCACAGCACACACCTCTGAAACCTGCTTTCTTCTAGGAGGGCTCCCACCATGACAGATACTTCTTTATTTTACACAGATTTTACACAAAACAGTCATATTCCATTTATCAGGTGTTGTATAATGTATGTTTTTTGTTAGCACGTGGGATTATTTTTTGCTTTTTTTATGAACGTAAGGAATACAGTGGAAAAGAAAAAAAGGTTGTGGATTTTTGGAGCCTCCTGTCCAAGTATTTTTATTCAAAAATCCAAAGTTAAAATTGTTGTCATTAGGCAGCCGTTGGCAGGTGCACCTAGTTCCATGAAGTTAAATGACTGAGCAATTTGTGGCTGCCTTATGATGGGTCTGAGAGGCTGAATTCCTTGTGCAAGGTGCTGCACACGTGGCTCAGGACTGCAGAGATTTCTTGACAACACCTTTCAGAAACAATTCCACTTCCTCATCTCCTGTAACATAAATGCTCTTCAGTGGTAACTCTGACATCCTGCTGTGGCTGTGGTACAGACATATGTAGGGGTCTCTGGCCAAATATGAGTCAAAAGGTGTATAGACCCTGCTAGCAGTGAAATTAAAACATTATTTTTTTTCAGTGATCAGTGGATAAGTATCATAAAATCCTTTATATCTATGTCAGCCACATATACACACACTGATAGATATTCAGCAACCTATTTATCAGAGAATCTTGGCTACCAGAAGATAGATAAAAATGTAACTCTATTTGGACATAATTTACCAAAATAGTACAATGTCTCTAATGAAAGAGCAAGACCGATTAATAACCGGTATTGGGGCTGCCTGCCACACTGTTCACAGCTAACACCAGTTACGAAAGCCTGAAATGGAGATGCTTAGTAGTGTTTCAAGATCTGTTTAACACCAAAAGTCTCTTCACCTCTACTTTTTTCTAACATTTAGATAATCTTCAGTGCAACCGAGAGCAGGTGCCAGAGGACAAGGTCGCTTCCCACAGTGACACACACAAATCCAAAGGGTTGGCCAGGGGTCCAGGCACTGCAGCAGGGATGAGAATTGTGGGCTTGTAATGGATGTGGCTGTGGCTGTGTTTTGACAGGATAAGAGATCTTATTTAACAGAAACCAGGCATAGGAGCATCAGTCCCCAGATGTAACAAAAACATGTTTTTCTGAGGATTCCCACAGCACTGAGAAGTAATCACTTCCCGTGGTACACCAGAAAACACCTTCTCACTCTGCAGTGACAAAATCCTGAAGCCCCAAGCCTGTTCTGGTGAGATGAACAACTAAACGAAATTACTCTGATAATTAAGTTCATACAGCAACTGCTAAACATGGTACTGTGCCCACTGAAGAATTTGTGGTTTAGTTACATTTATTATAAATTCAAATATCTCATCTAGAACATAAATTATACTGCGATCTATTAGAGGCAACATTCAGCAACAAATGTTTAAGAACAGCTGTTTGATTTAATTTTGGGGAAAGCTTTTCATGGACCAGACAGTAATATTCTGCTTCTCTGTAAAGGGCTTTCCAGGCCTGTGTATTGAGATAATTTTATTTAAAAAGTATATATTTTTCAAGATTCTCTAAAAGGCCAGCCTGTGTAAAGTGAAGAAGCATTTCTGATTTCAATGAGCCTGTGACAATTTACCAGGGACTGGTCTTTGGCCTGCAGGCTGGAGTTACAACCCCTGCAAATGCTACATCAATGATAATTTTGTTGCTCGTTTTTTTTTTTTTACTAATGCTAGAAATAACTCCCATGGTTATGACTTATTTCCTGATCTCATAATTTGCTCTTTTTCAGGACAAATCTCTTTGTGTTGTTAACACGACAGCAGATGATACCCACCTCTTTTATCCTTTTGAAAACAACCCACAAGAAATAGGCATCACCTCTGTACAAACTTGCGTCAGCTTGTTCTCTTTTTTAATTTAAATTTCTAAAAGAAGGTATATCCTTACTACCAGTGTAATTTCTGCACAGCCAACAAAAAAAACCAAACCAAAACAAAAAACAAACAAGTAAAATGCAAGAAAACCACACTCTATATGATATCTGCTTTTTATCATCCTTTCTCCCCTTTAACTCATTTTCTGAATGGGAACAAGCACAATGAAAATAACATGTAAAAGAATACATATAAATGCAGCATGGAAAAAAATCTTTCACAAATATTTAGAACCATGTTTATTTTATGGCTTTAACACTTGGTAAAAATAGCCCCCAAAACTGATTGCATGTGGAAAAAATGCAAACTCTGCTCTGTGTCTTCAAAATGCAATTGTGTTAATGGCACATACAAAACCAGAGCGGCACACTGGAAAAATTGAATTCCGTGTGTAATCAGAGTGGATAGCGCAAGACTATTCCTTGAACCTTTACCATGAAGAAAATGTTGTCATGTCAGGTCCTATTTTCATATTCTCCTGACACCACAACATACTCAACAGTTGTCTGTTGTGTTTGCCCATTGGTGTCATGTTCTCAATTACCCACTGTTTATCATTTCTGCAATTACTAGGCTAATACTTTTTGTGAAAAGCTGCCTTGGATTCTGTTTGTCAAGGTTTCCATATAAGCATAAGCATCCACTTTGGTTTTTTCACTCAGCCATATCTCTAAAGATAATGGCAAGGTAAACATCTCCTTGGAAGAGCTCTCAGACTTGAGAGGTTTCGGAGCTGTGAGGGGGGATTTGCTGCAAACAGAGGCTTGGGGTGTAATTACATTTGTAATTGTCTGTCACTCATGTAAGTTGCAATAACCATTTTTTACTCTTGGGTTAACATGGAGGAGGCCATAGGAAATGAAAAAAGCAATCGTCAAGCTAATTTGTGAAATAAATACATTGGTGTGTAAGGAGGAGGGAGGAGAGGCTCTCAGGGGAGCGAGCTCTCCCCAGCTTGCCCATGGTAAGACTTTTAACTCTTGACACATGAGAAACATTTGCAAAGGGAAGAGAAGCCTGCCACCACCTACTGAAATATTGGTCATGTTCTGTTTAATCCTTTCATCCTTCTTTTTTTGTCCTTTCTTTTTTTCCTTTGCTGCCTTTCCATGGAAACATAACACAGTCTATTGTTTTGTTTAATTTTTATCATTTGCTTTTCTTCTATTGACCTCCTCTAATATGTGTCTGATTCTATTTTTTTTCAGACAAGTTAATGATCCAGGAAGAGGAAAGACATTTTCAGGGCAGTCCGAATATAAATGATAAACTGTAAGTCACATTTGTTTGCACATGGATAGTATTTGTGGTTTCACACTGTTCCAAAGCAGGGGCTCATCTTCCAAGAACTGCCTGGGTAGTTTGCCTGTTATTTATCACACTGTCCCAAGCAGATGATTTCTGGCTGATTAACAGAGCTATCATTGCAGTCTTGCATGCAGGCTGAACTTATCTTGCTTCTTTTGAAATACTTAGCAGTTGTAAAACATAAAAATTAAAAAAAAAAAAAGAGAATAAAAAATAGCATTCAGAAATACTCATCTGCTAACCTTGTTAAATGTTAGCAGTATTTTAGCTGTAATTAAAGACTAGGTGAACTTTCCCAGCTTTCCCAATGTCCACGGCTTGAAAATAGTTGCAATCCTAACCTTTATTTAAATCACAGTGAGGAGATTACACTAATGATTATTTGACTTCTCAGAGCAGGAAAGGATCTCAGAGAAAATACTATTTTAAAGAGCACAGAGAAGTTTACCTTCAGCATCTCAATGGGGTTAATTCAAACAGCAGCCTGAACTACAGAATATTTCAGGTAGCTCTTCCCCCCATGGTTTAGAATCTAGATAAGCAGAGCCCCAAGGTAGGGATGATGCTACTGAGGAAACACTTTCTACATGCCTGGAAAGCATCTGCCAGTCCTCCTCTTCAGTCTATGGAAGTGAAAGGCATAATCTGAGGCTGTCCTTGGCAATGCAAATTCAATTTAAACCCACTAAGTAGTCTTCCTTCTTACTGCCTGGCTTTAGCAAACCCGAATTACTGTTGCTCTGTAGTACATTGAGGGAGCTATCTGTGGTCTGTTTAGGAACATTTGATGATTAAAGGATAGGAAATGATTATTTTTACTTCAATCGGTTAAACTGCTCACATTGCACTGTGGTAGCAAAGTCTGTGACCTGAGAAAGTTTGCCAAGTTCCATGACACATTTCTTAGTACAAGCAAATAGTATATAAACCCATCTTGGGTTACTTTATTTTCCATTTCTGGTCTGTGGGAAGCTAAAGGAGAATCCACGAATGTTATTATTACCATTACATTCACTTGTTTCATATTGCTGAGCCTGAGCATCAGGCCATTGGAAGTAGAAAAGAGTCAAAAATATTCTTTATATCTCTTTTCATAGATTCTAAGATGTAATTATCTCTGTAGTTCCTCTTTATTTTTGTGACTAGTCTATTGAAATGTTTCAGAGAGGGTTCAGTCCCAGAGTATGCAGAGAAGTATGCTCATATACACATAAATTCCTAAAGATGAACTAGAAACATGAGGGGTTATTCAAAAACAACTAAGCTGCTTTCCTCTCAAATTCTCCATGGCTTTTATTGTCTATAACTAATGTGGGTGCTAGTCTAAGGGAGAATGGTAAAAGGAAAAGGCTTCATTTTACTCAGAGGGAAACTGGCCCAGGTCAGCCCTCTGTCCCTGCACTAACAGGCCTTTGCCAAGAACAAAGTGCCATATTGGAACTAATTTTATCTTTGAATACCTCATATGCACTCACCGACCTGAAAAAAAAGGCTTGTTTTACTCAATGAAGACAATTCTTTTGCCTCATGGTTAAACTTGAAATCTCGTTCTCTTAGGAAAGTGTTTAATCCAATTTCTGCTACAGAGACAAATAAACCCAGCGATTTCCCCATCCTTTCCTGAGATATAGGAGTAGCTTAAAACTGTAAAGAATGACAGTTCATTGTACCTCTTCTGTGCTGGAGGTCTGTTTTGATTCTGTTTTCATAAGAACAAGACTCCTAACTCGACCTGCAGCATTTTTTCCCTTTTTTGCTCTGTTTTCCAGATGCTATCTTCTACCCTGGCAGTACAAAGATTTCTCTGTCAGAGAAGAACAGGAAAAGGAGGGAAACAAATGCAAAATTTCCTATTGAATGATTCAATTCACCTGGAATAACATTTGAAATAATGAGACCTGTCTCCCATTAGCAAAGTCCTGTGCCCACTATTTAAACTATAATGTGTGCTGTGGAATCGCAGTCCTGTCTCCCAAAAAATTTGGTTTTCCTGCCTAGAGAACACTGAATGCCAAAACCTACCATACTCAAAATACCACAGGGATTTATAACACTCATGTCAATACAAGAAAGGACCAATTTACAGGTTATTAATTAGAAAATTTTGCAACAGTTTCCATCCCACTGTTAATGAATTATGAAGTAACATCACTAGATAGTGATAAATTTTGAATTATTTTGAATTATTTTTGAAAGTTATATTGAATCCTGTGATTTCCATTTGATTTCCCAAAGCAGTGAAGTTGCCATATTAAGCTTGTAAAGGTCAATATCCTCAATCAGGTCTTACTGAATACTGTTTCCTCCCAAATGACTGATCCATGTTCCAAAATTTAAGTGTAAATTATTTGGCCAAATATTGCAGTAAGTTACATATCACTGCTGGCCTGACAGACAGCAAAGACGGTGAATGAACATTAATTTCCATTTCTTTTTTTTTCATATAAATGGTCTCAAATAGTTATTCTCATAGGCTTAGTTGAGCCAACAGTCCAGTGCAATCAGTGGATTAACTGGTTTGAAATGTGTTTGGCAAGAATCAGATCACCCAAGCTTACTGAATCTTGTTTCCGGCATCCATGGGGGTTTCCACTTTACTCTGTTGATGTAAAGTGGTGCAAATGTCCCTCGTGAGGCCTTGAGAGAGGACTCAAGACAGCAAGAGGAACACCAGGAAAAGATGTGTCTGTTCACAAGTGTCTGATGAAAACTGAAGGATCCCTTTCTGGCTCTGAAGGGTCATTGCAATAGAGGACACATGCTTTTGGAGTCCTATGGATTTTAAAACTATTCTGGAGTAAGTCTGATCCTCCAGATTATCACATACAGGGCCAGATCTCTAGAGCTGGAGCACCAGGATGTTCAGTGCTGAACCAGCACTTCTTCAGGGGTGCTGTAGCCCCTGCTCTGAGCTGAGGAAAGGACTTGTGGTGGAGGGCTCCAGCCCACCCCAGCTGTATTTTTGTGCCAATGGGCCCAAGATACATTTCCGCTCTTCTAATCCTGTGCTTCTTCTAGGACAGAAAAGGTATTGTTATTATTGCTTATTAGTTTTGTCTTCTTAATGGTATTGAGAATTAGAGTATTGATTATCAGTGATAACAGATAGACTACTGGGTTCTTCTAGAGAAAGCTTAGTGGTATAGAGAGACCACTTGTTCCCTTTCTAGTGTTTAATTTAATGTGTTATATTTCAACATAGCTACACTTAAAAAAAAAGTATTTCATACGTATAATAAAAGAAACTTTCATGTCTGTGACATGTGTGTCAATACAGAAACAGTTGGGATGTGCCAGGCTTATTTTACAGCAGACAGTGGGAAGCAGGGTCAGGTCTGCATAGTTAGAATAAATTTTGGGAAAACTCTGCTGTATATCAAGAGGAAGCTCTTGTTAGTTAGCCCTGCAATTCCTGTTGAGACCTTGGGAAATACGAAGCTTTCCTGACATTTCTTTCCCTGAAAAAGTCCCATAAATCTCTGCCTATCATCCCATGTCTAGTTTTTTCCAAGTCCGGCAGCACCTGGAGTGTTTGAAGATCAGTTTAGAAAGAGTCATTTGGATTTAACTTGTTAACCTTTAACACTTGTAAGATTTCCATAAAAAGTCTCCACGAGAGTTCAGGAGAGTCACTGGGTAACAAACCAGGACACCACTCTGGTTTATGTAGAGCCCAGCGAGTCGTGGCCCCTGCACACCAGGGCAGGAGACCAGGGCTGAGAAAAGCCCACAAGCTGGTGCTCCAGGAGTCGCCTTGGAAAGGATTTTGTTACCCTCCAACTTCTTGCTGTTCAGAACAGATTGAATTGAAATGAAATTCAGGATGGGAGTCAGCCATAATGAAAGAGAATTTTTGTTGTCTGGTGACTGTTCAGCTTGCAGTTAGCTGCAATTATCTCTATTGTTCCCAATTAGCAGTTGCTGGCCTTCTGCCACTCTGCTTCATAATGACGATATTAAAGAACTGAATTCACATTCAGTAGCCTGTTAAAATCTCAGGGATGGCAGTGTGTGCTCTGCCCAGAAGCTGCTTATCCACCTTTTTGTAAAAAAAGATACATCTACATTTTGTAAGAAAGCTGAAAGAATGGAACACAACAAACTGAGACTTGCCACCTACTACATATTACTGTTACATTTTGGTATACTTTTATAGTTTCAGGCTCTGCTTTTGCATGCTGGAAAGACTTCCACCACTTAGATCTTCGGCATTTCATCTAGGCATCCTTTCAAATTTTGGTTCCTTGCTTCAGTGACAGTGTGTCTCCAAGAGGAGCTTAGGTGCAATTCAGGTGTCTCTGCACTAATGGGTGGTTCAACCAAGAAACCATCTAACTTCTCAGCCCTTTTTATTCCTGAAGGCATCCTTAATTTTTACTCTCAAATGTCTTCGCCACAGGGGAGACAAATGGATGTGCAGATCTCTCCCTGCTCGGCATGGGTCTAAGCCTTAGGCACGTGGCACACAACATCCAGGAGCAGGAGGCAATCCAAAAGGGTTAAATGATAAAACAGTATCTAGTGTACTAGGGCAACTATAAGGCTATGCCACTGTGACAACATGCAGTGACTCTATTCTCATGCCACAAGCATTTTATTTTTCTGACTTCTACATTAGCTTTAACATTTTTTATAAGAAGTGGATATTTCCTCCTTGTGATTTCCCTCACAGACACACGTGGTTCTTTAAGTTCTGTATTTTGTTGCCTTAAGTTTGCTGATTTCTTTTACAAGGAACTCTATTTTATTTCTACTACATAGCAGCCCTCATAATCACTTCAGTTTACTGTCTGTTTTTCCTTTGTAGGGGAGAACAGGATAACTCTTTCTTTTGAATGTATCTTGTTTTGGATGTCTCACAATAAAGTGGAAGTAAGGAGGCTGAAAGCATCACTATGCCTGTGTAAACACCTTGTAGAACCAAAGGAAAGAGAAATCATTAACAAATGGAGCCTTCTTGGTCATGAGGTACTTCCAAGCAGCATAGGAGAAGGAATATACAAGAGTTAACAAGGTGTAGTGCTTTTGAAGTAGACAGAGGAGGGAATGAAGCCCAATGGCTCCCTTGTGACAATGTGACTTCCTTGGAGTCTCCTACTAATTTTTTTAATGTTTGAACTAGTGCTCTGAGTAACTGGAGCTAGCTAAGCAATGGATAATTGAATTATTTTACATTGTGTGGTTCACCTTTAATTAGCATATTCTGCTGGTCTTTTCAGCAATTGTTGTTAACCACTTATGTAGCACCTTAATGACCTTGTGTGAGGACTTCATATTTTTCAGAACTAATTGTTGCCTTACAACAGAAGAGGGAAGAGGGACTCCAGCTCCCCAAGATAAAGGTGTATGTCAGCTCTTGCACAGCTTCTGATAAATAACACTCTGAATCTCTATTGTGTTACAAAGGCCATTTGTCCACTTAAGAAACACTTAAAGAGCATCTGTCACTGTCTTTGTTTTGCTTCAGTGCATGATGCTCTAAAGGCATTATTTCCACAAGGGAAATTAGAAAATCCACCTGCAATATTATCCCTACACTCCAAGCTATCCAGAGAAGATTCACAGCAGCTTCTTGTTATTGGATTTGGTTAATCAAGAATGAAAAATAAATCTGACTAAAAATAAATAAATAAATAAATAAATTTGTGGAGTTTTCTTTCTTCCTCTGTGCCTGACAGTTACTTTAACACTTGAACTTCCTTTTCCTTAATGCCTACTGCCTTAGGACAAATCATGTGTATTTTTTAAACTGTGCTATAAATTGACAGTCTCCTCTTCTCTGTATGTGAAAGTTCTTTTCTGCCGGGAAAAAGAAATAAATACCAAAAAATCAATTCTGTAATAGTGTAGATACTTCAGGAACATGTTCGTCAAAATCCTTACATCTGCTCCATCACACATTCCAGTGTGACAATTTTCTGAAATCTGGCACATTTGCTGAGCTAGAGGAGATGACATGTTCTACTTGAACACATGTCCTGAGACTTTGTTGTTTTAGGAGCTGCACAGAAAACAGAACAAAAATATGACCAAAGCCCCAAGAACTTGGATCTAACATGTAAAAAGAGACTGCAGATCAGTAAGTCTCATCGTTGCTTGTCAACAGGAGAGAGGACAGTTGTCCTGGGAAACTACCAAACTAGCAGAGTGGCTCTTGAAATATTATGGAAAAGGAGGTCTTAAGAAAGAGTTTAAGGACAGACTGGGAAGTTTTGCACATATTTGTAAGAGGTTGCTCTCAAACACTGGCAGTGACGGTAAAGAAAGGATAAAGCTGTTTTTTGAGAATCTAGCCAGGTACAAGCTAGACACATGCTCTGAACAAAGCCTGAAGCTGGCTCCAGGGCCAATTCAGACGGAAAATGCATTTATTGGCTGGGAAAGCCCTCAAAAGCCTTTCTTTGATATGAAAGAGACAAGAAACCTCAGAGAGAGAAAAATTATCATTGCAAAGGTCTTCTGGGTGTAGAGGGAAGGCATGGGATTTACTCAGTCCCAAGAAAGCATGCCACGTGCATGATAACAGGGCCTGGATAATAGTCTGAGATGAGTGAAAGAGTCAGAAACTATTTCAGAGATGCCAGAAGAACATAAAGGTCAGGTTATGGTCCTGTATGATCAGGTGCTTAATAGTTCTGTCCACAGGAAATGAGCAAAAGATATGATGGAGATTATTACTTTTATACCAGCTAAGTTGAGCCTAAATGTCCACAAAGAAAGGTCAGAGATGGTCTAGGATTCTAGTTTGGACAAAAGAGTAGGATTTATCCTATCTAACTTTCCATAGCTACAATGCATATATTACTTTTCATAGTGAAAGAAAAGAAGCATGGTTAGATCATCATTCACCTGCCAGATTTTGGAGATGTTCTTTAGCAATTGGATTATTTGCATGTTACAGTTCTTTAAATACTATCAGCTTCTTTTTTAGACTGCACAGAGACCCTACAACAGGTGCTTAAGAAATAAATACCTACATTCACATACATGAATCCAAATAACGGGGACAGAATATGGGGTAGAAGTGAGGTGTGGCAGCAGAGGAAGAATTTATGTTGGTAGACAACATTTACTTAGAAAAGATGCACACAGAAAGGACAGAGTTGTAGGAGATCTCCAAAGGGGGATGGAAAAAGATAAGGATACCCTGAGGAACTTACAAAAGGGACTGTTTGAGAGGTAGAAGGATTATTTGCTTTAGGTCAGTAACTCAAGACTGGGGAGAAACACAGGAAAGAGGGCTAAAGGTGGTGAGTTGAACATACACAGAAAAACATACCAGAATTTGCCAGTTTTATCTGGGAATAAATAAATGAGGCTTTATGGAGGAGTGAAATGCAGAGCAGGCATAAGGAAAATTTTGAGGAATGTGTCATTTTGTTGGTAAATTCTTATTTGTTTTTTTTTTTCAAAACTCAGTCTTCATACCTGTAAAATGGGACCAGAGCAAATACTGCATCCTGAATCATGAAGTAGAGCATGAAAATGCTGTTCCTGGAGGCAAACGACTGCAGGAGCCAGAGCTACCCTGGGTCCTCAGCAGAACTTTCTGATTCTTTTTGCTTCTCACTGCACTGCCACACATGGTCTCTTGTGGTGGATCAAGGTACTCTTTTCCTCCAAGGCCACACTTTGTAGAGTGTCATGCTTCTTCATGAAGTATAATGTGGCAAAACAAAATTTGATTCCTTCACTTTCTGCCATAGTTCACACATGGTGCACATGAGCAATGGTGTTTCCACGAAGGCTCTCCTCACTCTGTTTCTTTGTCATCCTTCCTGTTTCTCATGTCTTCCATCTCGGTCTTCAGGGAAACAGCCTAGAAAGGGAAAGTTACAAAACGTGCTGCTGTTTAACTATTCATTGCATGCAGTTGAAAAGTCATGCAAAGGTTGAGCTGGATGGTATTACAGATACATCAGGAATGAGGCTGGTTAGGGCAAACGGTTGCCCATACATTGCGGTTCTGGAACGTAGAAGTCAAAAGCAATGAGTAAAGATTTTCCAGTAGGAAAAACTAAGCTTCTCAGCCTGAAACAGGCAGCACAGACTACAAATCACGATTCTCTATTTTCAGCATAATTATCAATAATTTGAGATTAAGTTTTATAGTAATGACAGTTACTGATTCAATGGAATATCCCACCACCAGTGTCTGAGTGTCCTGGGTGGGAAGGGTTGGTTGTTTTCTTTGGCTTTTAACACACAGCTCTATTATTTCATGGCACCATCATCTTTATCACCACAAGGTGATTAAACCATTTTGTTTCAGTTTGATCCATGCAAACTGGTCTTTCTGTACTATAGCAAGAATGAAAAATCTAGAGGAAAATTGTTACTTCTTAACTTGGGGAAAACTCTGATCTTCCAAAAATACTCTGTAGCTGGCTCTAAGTCTGCTTGGCAGGGGACCTGTGGGGGTCTTCAGGTTTGAAACTCTGCTTCAGGTGTTGGATGTCACCCACTACCCTTTTGGAAAAAAACATACATTGAACTTGGATTTTAGGCTGACAGGGCTTGATGGAATTGCAGTAACAGTAAATTTAATTGTACATACAGCTCCTTTGAAACCCCAGAAAACCATTTAAGAGACTCCTGCCACTTCAAGGGTTAAAGTTCCAGCGTATTTTAATTCCAGCAAGGTTCATGTGTCTCTTAAAATAGAAATACTTGTTTTTCTCCTTTAGTTCAACAGTGTTCTCTCCATTTGGATTAATGCTAGCAACATGGACACTGATAAGAGAGTTTTCAGGCAATGTTAAGACCCAGAGTTTTAGACTTTCACCTAAAATGGACTATTTGGGATAGAAAAGCATTCATGGTTTTTGAAAATGTGAATGAAAACAATAATATTTTTTTTTAAATTAAACCTGCTTCTGTCACTCTGGATACACATACCTCAGAGTATCACACAAGTGCGTGAGAACTAACTGACTTACATCACTTTGTGTTCTAAAATGAGAGTATAATTTGGTTAAAAAGCCCAAATGCATCTATTTTTATACTCATGACTGCTCATGATGTAAAGGAGGCTAATTTCAAGATGCTTTTCTAATTATAAAGGAACAGATTATTTTGCTGCATTACAATAGCACTTTCTCCCAAATATTTTTATGCTCCCTGTTATATAACACTGAGTAACTTGTAATTCTAAGAAAAATGTTTGAACACCTTTGAATCCAGGTCTGTGGATTTGCAATGTTAAGATTTATCACAGTATTTTTTTTTGTGGGGGAGTTGAAAGGACCTCTGTAAGGTGTCCCATCAATGATTTCAAGTGAAAGGATGAAAACTCCGTGTTAGTGAACACATCTATTCTGTGAAAACTAGTATGGCAAGTACTGTACAAAAAGAAAAAGAAATCCTTACTATCTGAATGGTGTCATTTTGAGCAAACTCCTCTCCTGGTGGCAAAGATGGAGCTGAAGACTCTTCATTTTTTAGACTTCCACAGAGCCTGAAGCCTGTGTTTTGGAGTTCAACTCCACCTAGTTCTGGCTTTTCTTGTTTTGCTTTTTTTTTTAAATTAGTTTCTGGAATAGGGATTCTGCATGGTAATTTTGAATATAATCACCTCGACTCACCCAGGTGCCTCCCCCTCTCTCTCACCACAGATTTTGTAACATGTAGCTGTAGGGTCAACCACCCTCATACATTTTGCAGGTAGGACGTTATCTCTTCAACACAGTGAAACTCAATTTCTTAAGCATGCTTTTCTCCCTACATTACAATTGCATAATCGTCTCAGAACAAACTCTCTTTAAACATGCTGCTGCTGCTTTAATTTGAAATAAATAGGTTCTATTTACATCTTTCAGTTCCTTAATTTGTTTGATCTCAGGGGAATCAGTTATTCTTGGGCATTGGTTCATATTTAAATTTATCTACAAGAAATGCATTAATGAGTATTATGATAATAACACAATAATACTCTGATTAAGATGGCAGTTTTAAGTCACAAATATAAACTGTTTTCAGCCTGAGATTCCATGCATTAACTTTTGGGAGGACATGTACTTAGCACAGCCAGATTGGCTCCTTTACAAAAAGAAGTTATTAGCATAGAAAATCTAAAGTGAAAGCTCCAAGGATTTTATAAATAGTATTGATGGGGCTTTGCATCCAAGAAATATCACAATGTTAGATATATTAAGTCTTTAAGTTCACTAAGACATGTGATTAGACACAAATATCTGCTCGTAATAGAATCCTGCTGCAGAGCTGGGGAAGTGTGTTTGTCTGCATGCACAACACTTTAAATAATTCAAGGACAGAGGAAAATGCTGTTACTTGAATAATGGATAGATCAGAAGACTGTGAGGAAGAGATCTAAAATAAAACCAGCTGTCTGAAAAACCCTGTTCAGTGACAGGGGAGATAGTTTTGATGACTCAGAGGTTCTCTATCTTCAGAAACTGAGTGAAAAAGCTGTCTCAGAAAACAGTGACCATTTGAGGATTTATAATGAAACAGTTCTGGCTATTTCACCACATTTTCGACTGTAAACATATGTCGACTGTGAATGTATTTATGAGTTTAGCTGCTGGTGTTATTTAAAGTTGATGTTTGCAACAGCTGGATGATTTCAATGAGTAACAGTAGAGTCAGAGATTAGGTAGCTACAGCCATCCCAAATGTTTCATTGCAGTCCATTCACCTTATTAGCACTGTGCTTTCACAGCTGAGGTGTCAGCATGGAGACCAGATAGTAAGAAAATTCTTGTTATAAAGAAGGTAAGAGAGAATAATCAGCTTTTTCTGTCATAGACATTACTAGCAGGAGTCTAATTTAATCATGCATGCTAACACAGCTGAATAAAGTTGCCCCTATATATTGAGGTACCTGGCAAAGCAGAATTTTGTGTGTGGTCAATGCATCGCGGGATATCAGCCCAGGGACCTACAGCTCTGGGCAAGCTGTTGTGCTGCTGCTTGGTGTGGTTGATACTAAAGGAAATACTGGGAAAAGTAGGTCTGAATGTGAGAAAATTGGGAGTGAAGGATTTTTGGAATCTCCACCCAATGAAACCAAGGCCCAATTGTTAGATCTTTATTGTATTTCTGATGAAAGGGGACACCTAAAATCAGGCTTATCTGCAAAAAGCTTCCACTGGCAGGTAAAAGCCCAAAGTGTGTGAGTTGTGAAGGCTGGAAAAATGGGCCATGTGTTTTCTTAAGCACCCACACACCCCTCACAGGAATTAGTGCAGGGACACATATTTGCACACAGTAAGGCCAGCACTGCCAGCATAGCAGACAAGGCAGCATACCTGATTGGTGAGAGGACAAATTATAAGAGGGGGAAAAATTTTAGCTGAGTAAAATCTCCTAAGTATTTAGTAGCAACACATTGTAGACTGGAGGAGGAAAAAGGCGCAGGAGGGCAAAAGCAATGAGATCACTCTTTTTAAATGCAGGGGTTTTAAGTGAAGGGAAAGTCTTGTGTTTTCTAGCTCACATATGTATCTTCACCCTCCAGGATTTTGAAGTGCTCTCTTGAAATCCAGCACATTCTCAAGTCCTCTCTGACCAGCAGTCATTTACATGTTTTGCATAAGAACAGTTCCAGTATGACAGAACCAAATACGTCTGTGTTTATGGTACACATCTACACAAGGTGGGAGACATTGATTCAAGTTTCCAATCCAACCATGTGAAGGGAGACAACTAACCCAGGTGTCCCATTTTTCGACAGAGTATCCATCCTGCTGTGCCATCCTCATCATCAGGTGAGGTGTGCCTTGTCAGAAAAGAAGGACAGAACAGATGCAGACAGGGAAATGCAGGAGAAGGTACTCACTGTGAACCCCAAAGTAGCTGTGATGCTTCACTGTGATTCTATGGTTGAGAACAGCACAGTCAAGCAGGAGAGCTTTGTCTGTGCATTGTAAAGGGAATCCTGAATTTTTAATTTCCTTGTAATCAGGGTCCTCACAAGATTAATTCTCTTTGTCATAGCGGAATAACAGATAAACAAGGAAAATCAATTTTTTTACCTCCCTGCAGCATCTTATCATACACTTCCATACTGCTCTTTATACAACACTACTTCATCAACTTTCAGTTTTTGAAGAAGGCAACCTTTGTACTACCAGAGATATTCCTTTGGATAAGCCCAACAGTAACACTGAGCATTCTTCCATGAACACCAGTGGGTTTCTTCGGCTGGATTGCTGGTTTCTGCTGGCCTTCAGTCAGTGGAAAGGTCTGCTCTTTCAGCACTTCACCTCTCTCACTACTTTGTTCCAAAGCTGTAATACTTGAAAGTGGAGCCAAAGAGGAACCACATTAAATTTCTTATCTTCCACAGAGACACCTTAGATGCATCAGACTTTTATGGAAATGAAATACTTAATTTGTAGAACAATCTAGCAAGAGCTAACTTATATGATATGTTTACAAGAATTATTTTCACTGAAGAGTAATCAGGTATGCTCTCATAATCAGCCTCTAACTCAGCCTCTATTTAGCAAATTTGTTGTGTCCAGGCTGTGTCTTTTTATTTGTACATGCTGCTCTTAGCTCTGCTGTGACTTCTACCTTTTTTATGTTTGGAAGCTACCTGGGTTTTTTTCAGACTACTAGTTAGAAGCCATGGGTCAGACACATTTATATACAAACCCAGCACATGTGGGATGGATAATGGCAATGAAATTACCATGAAAATCATTTAGTCTGAAAGAGTGAAATTACATCTATTGTGCTCCCAAGAAGATAATACATGAAGTGCTAAGGGAAGGGTTATAATCAGATACTTTGATTAAGCCTATCAAGAGAAACACGAGGGGCTGGTATTATGAGTGCCCATTTCCACAGTCATTGGCAATTTTCATATTCAAGTTTTCAAACAAACAAACAAAACAAAATAGCAACCCCCCCAATTCCTCCCCTAATTTATGAGAACAAGCAGTTTACATTAAGGATAGTGTTTGTTTCCAATACGTGTATTGAGTTAGGTATCAAAATTTTGGCTGTTAATTTTGGCCTAGACTAAATATCCAAAATCTCAGTGGCTTCATGGAACTTCTTCAATCTTTAAAGCAGATCTGGAAAGAGTGAAAGCAAATAATTGTATTTATGTTTTTCTTTTTCTTTCTCAGACCTGCAATTCTCTCTGTTTCTAGTTAAATTGAGAATATGGCTCTGTTAAAAATCTTTCTCTAACTCTGGCTATCTGTATGTTTTTATTTTTTGTTTTGATGTGAAAGACCTTCTCATTCCCAACCTGTCCCAAAATGCCACTCAGTTATTTAAAAAAAAAAACCACCCCAAAACTCTTTTTATCCTGGAAACTATTTCCTCCCAAAAAATATGAAGCTCTGTTGTGTCTTAGATCTACTAAATCTCTTTCTGGATGAAAGCTGAGAAAGTAAGTCAAGACAGACTTTCATGTTCTCTACATTTTTTCAACATGTCCAGAGAACAAGTACAGCGTAATGATCCCAGGGAAAGTGGCAGCACCCATTTCTGGAGCAGATCAGGCTCTCTTCTGAACATTGTAGAACATGGGAAGCCTCAGCTTTGCATGGAAAAATCAATTTTACATTGAAATTGAAAAGTAGGAGCTGAACAGGCAGGACCAAAGGGGGAGTTGCAAGGTGAATTTTGTAGGTTTTAGACTTATTGGAGTGTTACTTTACAAATGGATTGCACTTCTTTTCCAGATTTGACTTTGGTGTCTGACTACTAAGTAAAAATCTAAGTATTGTCTGATAATCCAGCCTTAGAACCCCCCCTCATTTGAAAGAGTCATCTTCCCTAAGTAAACTGTCTTTAAGATAAAATGAGAAAGTACAATGTTTCTAATAAATTCTAATATTTTATACGTATGCTATTTTTGTGTAGCTCAGAAAAAGTGAATTTTTCTGCTTTTGGACTGTATAGAGTAAAACCACTTGCCAGTTTATTGCATGTCTCACTCTAACCTATTATGAAATTAGGATTTTAAAATTATTTTATTTCTTCTACATATAATACTCAGCTGAGCTCAGAAAAGCTGTTTTCCGGGTAATTCAAATAAAATGTCGATCCCTTGTTCTGACTTTTAGAGGGACAAACCTATGAGAGCAACAGTAAGGTAAAATTACATTGAATAGGTGGATTACCAGGAGTGTCAGCCCTCTGCTCCCTGCTTTGGGAGGCCTTTCACTGCTGGGATATCGCAGCCAAATGCACGTTTCAGATGTTGGGGAAGTACCAGGTGAAGTATCAGCAGCCACGGCCTGGTTATTCCTTCACAAGCCCTTCCACTCTACAACTGCAAAGTCACATTAATGATACATCAGGAACATTCTTACACACACTAGCCTAAAACTAAGGCCTGCTTGACTCAGATGTTGGATACAATAAAGTTATTCTGCTTAATATAGAACTAATCAAGGCTTCATCTTGATGTGACCCAAGAAAATAGCTGTCTTCTTACCATCAGCTCCACTGGCATTAGACAATTATGCTTTCTTTCTTGCAAAAGTGTGTATTTATAGTGTAGCAGATAGCTGCACTGGGTGTATTCTTGGAAGCCAAGATAAAGCTTTACTTTTCTGGTTTTGAAAAGCAATCAAATGTAAAAACTACGTTAATAAGCATGTTGAAGTAACCTCCAGTGGAAATACTACGGTAATTTATCAAGTAGGAGTTTAAAATGCCTACATTCACATTTTTATGATTTTCAAAAGGTCCATTCTGACCACAAAGTGTAACTCTTGACTGAAATAACAACCTATCCTTGAGTTTTGACGAGTCTTCAGAAACTGAGGAAAATTTTCATCTGAACTGGGGCAGCCTTCTCAGGTCAGGCATCTGGTTTGTCTGTCTGTTCCCTCCACATGGCTAATCATCTCCTGCAACTGCAGGTCATCATCTAGACTGGACAACAAAGTGCCCATACACCCTGCAGTTGTAGATTTCAGCAGGAGAACAAAAGAACTGACAGGTTTGCTCCTCTGAGGTTTTGGGTTTTTTTTTCCCTTTTGAGGCTTCTTCTTTAAAGAATAAACTGTTACAAAGTCTCCTTCCTGGCACAAAAAACATTTAACCCAGGAATAATTTTTTCAATACTGTATTACAGTGCTACAACATTCAGGAGCTAACTATGGTTATATATGCTACTAAGCCCACATTCATATGAACAGTATAGTATTCAACATTATGAAATATTTGAAAATAGCATGGCTATGGCAATGGTTCTGTTTTTCTTGCTAACAATGAAACTATTCTTTGCTTAAAATCTTTAATTTCTTATGCAGGAGGGAATTTCTCTAGGGAAAATTGCACACGTTATTTAGAGGGAAGGAAAAATGTGTACTCATAAATTTTAATGTGTAATTTATTTGCTTGTTTCTGTGGATTAGTCGGAAGAAAAATGTGAAGGGCAAAAGGCAGCATGGCTTGATTAATAGTCCAAAAGGCCTTTCAGGGATTAGGAATATGGATTAATTGTTTAAAAGCATCTAGAATTTTAGGAAGACCCTTCTAAATGTTTCAGCTTAAACCAATACCTTTGTAAATTGCATAATAATAACTCTTACCATATGGTGAACATAACTGGATTCCAAAAGCCTCCTTCCAATTTCTCTTGCTCTGCTTTAACTCTCTATTGAACACATGGCAGTATATTCTTGTCATGTACAGCAGCAGATGAAATACAAATTGGTCACTGGAGATAAGAGAAATAAAAACATGTGCTACTAACTCATAGTTCATATCAACCAAACTGTACTAAAGAAAAAAAAGCTATGAAATATTTGAAGTTAACACAGTCTACCACTGACTGTAAGTGGCTAGGTCCCTCAGAGATCACTAGCTAGAAGGAAAGTGAGATCAACCCCTAAATTCAAATCAGACTTACATTTTATTTAAAGAATCTAAATCTAACTGTAGGGATATTTTTCTCTCTTTTAATTAGGAAAAAAAATTGAGAAACAAATAAAAAGAAAGAAAAACCAAATCTGTACTAAGCAAAAAATCTAGGCAAGAACTTTTCCTGTTTTCACATAAACTCTAACCCCAGCTTATTTGAATAAGTCTCCAGCAAGTGGGTTAATGAGGAACTTCAGACCCAGTGGCTGGCAAAACAACCCAGAATAAATGTACAAATATAGCATGAGTTTCCAAACTAGAATGATGCATTGATGTCTGAATTGTTTCTGGCACAGGAGTTCATGAATTTTATTTCCTCATGAAGAAATCCATGAAGTAATTTGGAATTCTCCCAACAGAGCTACCAGGTACCATATATGTATTGGAAAAAACTTACATGAATATCTGGCTATGCCACAATCCCAATCCCCCAAACCAAATATAACAAACTATATGTGATAAGAAAACAGATGAAACATAAGGAAAAAAACGAACTCTGAAAAATAAAAGAGAAATTTGACCACAGGGGGACTAAGAATAGTGCTATTTACTGCAGCATTTTCAGACTGAAGGTTTCCCATGCAGAAAGGCTTGACTTACCACAGACCATCAACACTGACATCTTGAAGCTCTTTCTCTATGACAGTATCATAAATTCTGGAAAAAATACAGTTTCCAGAGAAGCAATCCTTCAGTGTGGGTAAATACAGAGATCTATCAACAAAAGGAAATCAGCCAAAACACACTTTTTAAAAAAAACATTTTAAACAACTCCAACAAGCTCACAACTCTTCCATGTGAAGCAAAATCAATAAGAATCACGTCAATAAAAGCAGTACAGAAAAATCCAAGAGGATTTGTGTGAGTAGTAAGGAAATTGATACAAATGTTGGAGGATGTGGTAGTAAATCATAAGGCTGACTACATTCATCTATAATATTTAGTTATAAGGGCTAAATAAATTATGAAGCTCAACCTGGGAAAAGTTCAACAACACAATTAATAAGAGTAATATGCTACAAAAGCAGCAAAACAGTACTGTAAGAAAGGGTAGCTTAACAAACAGTCATAGAAACAATGCAGAACACCAAATATTTTCCAATTTTGGCATTGTATTTAAGGACAATGAGTGTTAAGACAATTTGCGTTCATGTAGAAAGGAGAAATAATCAGATGAAAACTCTATTATGAATTGGGAAGTCATTACATCGAAAGAAATGTGGTCACTGCAAATTTAGTAATTCAACACCAAACCAATCTTTGCTTCAAATATAATTTCTAAATTCACATCTGGATGCCCCTGTAATTTTAAAAGCAAGTGCTTCTGAAAATTAGGAAATATAGAGCAGAGATTAGTTTATAACAAGTTCATTGATTTATTCTAAAATTTCATAATGCCAGCATGTGCTAAGAATAAAGCTACAGGGAGTATCACTGCTTGACAGAGAAACATGGAAAAGGGACAGTGAAAGTAACCTGCAGAGCAGAAAGGTTTGGGAAAACTTAGACAACATGGATGGGAGGAAGAAATGGGAATAGAAAAGCTTTTCTCTTTTTTCCTAGTTCTTTTTTGGTTATATGGGAGAATCCAGACTCAGACAACAATGAAACAATCGACTATTCTGACACTCAGATCTTTGCAGTCATAGTTACCTTTCATGCCTTGGGAGAGGGGTAATAAGGAGCTGTTCCCTCTTGCAAGATCCCTCATTACAGCTCTAAAATTATTGCTGTTTTCATGAATGCAGTTTTCTTTCACTTTTATAACAGAGAAATATTGACCTTGGGTATTTTGAACCTCCATTTATGAAGCTGATGATGCTGATGGAATGAATCACACAGGTTTGCATTTCCATTTAATTCATATGTCTTTTGAGTTGTGTCTTTTTCACACATCACATGCTGAATTTAGACCTTGGAAAATTGAATTGCTAGTTGAATTATAGTGGTAAGTGACACTTTTGAAACCCTATTGAAAGTTCTTAGTTTTTTTTCTATTTGCCACATGCAGTACTAACTTTTGAAAGACATTAGGGTTAGCTTTTCCTTCTGAGGAACTATTTTTGAACATGATGAACTCAACTTCCCTCCCCTTTCCCCACCTGCAGCCCAGAAGAGTTGCTTTTGCTGGAAAAGTGATAAACACTGAACAGGAGTGCCTGAGCCTGCAGAGACATTGAGCTGGTGGATGGGACCCAGCAGGAGGCGCAGACCAGTTCATTGCAGAATGGCACAGGTGAAGCCACAATCCTCTAAAGCCACCGTGGGACCACAACTTATTTCTTTTGCCTTTGAGCCCTGAAAAGCTGCAGCTGCTGCTGCATTGTCAGGGCTCTGCTGGGTATGTGTCAGGAGCACAGGTCAGCCCTTCTCCTTCTACCAGGTGTAGAGCCAGTGCTCCCACCTTCTCTTGCTGGCAGGCAACTCTGGCTGTTCTTTAGGTTGCCATTGACCTCTGACTTGGATTTTATTATGCTTCCTTCCCTTTATTTACAGCTGGAATCCTCAGTCTTGGAGCAGGAAAATTGAAATGAAATGGTGTCTGCACTGCTGAGAGGACCTGAGCTGGCACTGTGGGCTGAAATTATGTCTGCAAGTGTAATGCAGACAACCCCACAATAATGACCTGCTGGAGTACACCCTCCTAAAATTTTTCTCAGCCTGGAAGAAGATTTATGTCCAGCCAGGTCAGAGCAGCAATAGAAGTCTTCAGAAAGTCACATCCATCTACACTAGCACGCTGCTATGTGATGAAATATAACTTCTCTTTGCCCAGAGAAGCTGTGGATGCCCCATCCCTGGAATTGTTCAAGCCAGGTTGGAGGGAGCTCTGAGCAATCTGGTCTATTGATTGGCATCCCTGCCCATTGGGTGAGATTAGAACTAGATGATCTTTAAGGTCTCTTCCAATCCAAGCCTTTCTATGACTCCTATGATTCTATGAAACAATTGTATCACATTTGCCACAGAGCAAAGTAGATGAGCACAATCCTGCTTTTAATTAAGGTGGACAAAGTCTGAGGTGGTGCCACAGCCTCTTGTGAAGCCACTCAAGGATTACACCTACCTAGCCCTGTGCCCTGAGCCAGGGCTGAATCACTTGTGTGCTGCCTGTAAAACTATGAAACTATAGATCCTGTTTCCACGTTCTTTGGGGCTTTGCATCTCTATATTACTGCTGCCAGCCCTAAGTGCTTCAGTTCTTGCTCTGCTTAACAAAAAAAAAAAAAAAAAGAAAAAAAAAGAAAAAAAAAAAAAAGAAGGTAGTCTAGTGTTTCACTACTTAATACTGAAAGAATTATGGAATATCTATAAATATATATATACTGCTCCAGAGCTAAGTCCCTTCTGAGCGTGATTAGCCTTGAAAAATGTGTAAATTCTCAGTGCTTTCAGACCATAAATCTGTCAGGATGCATCCTTTTTCTCACTTCGTGCTATATGAGTTGAATGTGAAAGGATTACTTTTTTCAGTCTGCCTTCTTCAAATCTGGAAAGACATGATATGCATTTATGTATTTATTTATTTGAGTGAATGAAAATTCATTTTCTCATTCTTGATATTACTGTTTATTGTATGATTGAGGTTACCACAAAGGGCACCTTTAAAAAGTTTTTCTTTTTTCCTGATGACATTTTTTATTTTATTCTCTGTGAAAAATATTACTTTTTAGCTGGGTGAATTCTGTTATTTCTATTCTCTTTTTCATTAAGCTATTTTTAAGGTGAACTGAGGGAGAAGGAATTCATGGGACGAAATGGCAGTTTAGAGCCAGCAAAAATATTTCCAAAATATTGTGGAGCTGCCATGACTGTAGCTACCATATTTCTTTTGTAATCTGTTCATAATTTCCTGATCAGCTCTTGTGGTTCTCTGAAGATTGTGGCCTTGCAAGGTATTGCCTGGGTCAGGTATGGCTCTTAGAGATAAACAAGTCAATCTTTTTCCCTCAGCTGCAGCCCATTCCTTGTGTTTGTTCATGTATAAATTCAGACAGGATAGATTAGAAGAAGATAAATTGAATCTGATAAGTTACTTTTAAGGGCCAAAGTTACAGTTCCAGGAAAAAAAAAATACTCTTCTTTTTCTATTTATATGTGTTAGAGTAGGTATTCTAGACCTGTATGAGAGAATTAAAATAAGATTTGGTTTTTTTTTTTTAAGAGATTAATCAATACTTGAATATCTCATCCAAATGTTGTTAATAATAGCAAAGACTTGAGTTCTATCATTGCTTGTCTGGTGACAGATTTTGTGAGTCCCAGAGCACACAGCCCTGTACACTGGAAAATAAAGCCCAAGGGGAACATAGCAGCACAAGATGTCCACAGGCTTTGTGCTCTCAAAATAGAGGCAAGAATTTAAATTAAAATTAAAAATAAAAAAGCGTTAAATGTTATTTTGATATTGGTCAGAATGCTACCTAGAATGTATGAAGTGTGAAGTATCTTTGTAAATTAGCAGTCTAGAGTTCATCTCAATAATCCCTATTCAAAAGGTGGGCAGGACATCTAAGCACCCTCCATCCCAAAGGGGGCTCAAAGGCACCTCCTGAAGAGAAAAAGAGATCCCAGACTGTTGGGATGAATTGCCTTTCCCCAAGTGTCTGGCTTTATAAATTGCTGGAAAAACGTGACTCAAAGAGTTTCACTCAATTATTTTCCTCTTAGGTGAAGTGAATCCCATCTAAGAATAATAAATTCAGAGAAATACTAGAGTGAAAAAAACTCAAACCAGCCATTCTGCAATGCAGGGCACTTGTGTGCCCTCCCACAAGCAAAATGATGGTTTGGATAATAAATATGCCTATAAATATCAGGTAGCTATGGGAATTTTTAAAGATTGCATGTTGCTTGAAGGATAAATACAGACTGACTGCCAGTGCTAGCAAGATGGCATTCTTGCTCTCAACAAAGCACTTGTAAGTTGCTATTTACATATGAAACATTGCAGAGGACAACATTTAAGAGTCAAATATAATAGAAACTGTATTGAAGTGCCATGGTTAGCACGGTGGGTAAGTTTCAGTAGTGAACAAAAACTGGAGCCCATCAGACCCTGGGAATTCCTGAATGTTCTTTAATAAAGTTCATTTTCATCACACAGTAAATTTTTACAGCCTTGAAAGACAATTTAATTTTTGCATCAGTCTCAAAGGACTCTTTCCCCCCAGCTAGCCTGTTGGCTGGCCTTATTTCTTCACACTTCTGGGATAAGAAAATATTCAGAAGCTCAAGCTTTAGGGATACAAAACAAGATTCAGGAAGTGAATCATTGGATGCTTTGAGGTGTATATAGGTCTCTCTTCCTTTTTAATTTCCCTGAGTAAAATTCTATCTTCTCAAAATATGGGAACTTTCCCTGCTTTTACACCTCTGTACTAAAGGATGCAAAGCCCTAAATGAGACAAAGAAAAGCAAGTGTGTTTGTATCTCAACAGCTCTGCACTGATCTTTTAGGAAAACACCCTCCCCCCAAGCTGTGAGCTGCCCAGGAGTCGTGCTGCAAACTGCTCCAGCTGAACAGGCTCCAATGCACAGCAAAGAGGTAATTAGGAACCATTAGATACTTTGATTTGCTCAAATTATATACCTGGGCAAAACGACAAACTTTGGGGCTCCAGGTGGCTTCATCAAAGTTACCAAGAGAGCAAAAGAAAAGGGTAATTGTAGTGAGATTAAATGAAGCACCTTCCGTTTCACTTGTTTTGAAACACTTTAATCGTTTTGTATTGCCGTGCCTTTTTCGCCAACATAAAAATTTTCACCAAGTTTGTCTGTTTTCTCACCTAGATTAATTTATCTCATGAAAGACACCTACTTCTGGTCCCCAACCTTGTCTTTGATGTCTTGAATACGCTAAGGTAAAAGGCAGGCAAAGTTATTTTATCTGACCTACAAATTATACAGACACAGCTCTGTAGGCTTAGGGGTGATATGCGTGGCCTCGTCCTGCCTGCCAGGAGTGTGTGTGTATGAAAAGATATAGATTGATAAGATATAGATACATAAGTGATTTTACATCAAATTATATAGATTACAGATAGAATATATTTATATCAGCACTTCAACATCCCATTAAATCAATCTATAACCATTGTTAGTAGTACATTGTTACTAGAACTCTGGGAAAATATCATCAGACATTACGGAATTTCCTCAACCATAACATGTTGATATTTCTAACACTGTCCTAACTTTGTCCAGTGTGAATTTGAAGTCCTTGTGCCAAGTGATTTTATCTCTTTCCATACTAGGAAACTTCTTTATTTTTACAGAGGAGAGCAAAGATAAATACCATTTTCCCTCCCTTTCCTTTGTGAGCATGAAGCTTATCAAAGGATCAGAGGAAATATTAAAAGAAGACTATTGTCCCAGTGTGTGTTATTGGCAGGTAAATGGAGGGAACAGGAATAACCTATAAACTCAGGAAAAAACCCACTGCTTTGACACCCTGCTCTCTCAAGGTATATGTTTTAGAGGATTGCTACTCTCCAAGAAGGATTACAATTTTTCCACTCACATTTTCTGGTTCATAAGAGTTGTTCATGTGAGGGGCCATAGTGAGACACCTCAGCCCCTGCAGGCAGGATTTATGTTCAGTAAGATTACTTTTTTTTTTCCCCTCACTCTGATCTATGACATGAAGATGAGATATCAAGTATATGGCCCTAAATTTTCAGCTACACAAAATCAGAATGCATACCTGCAGGAATCATCATATCAGTAGTACAAATGCACTGTTGTCCAATATTTAACAGTTTTGTAGATTATGAATGTAGTCTTCACTGGCAGTTTAATAGAAGAAAAGATGCACACCAAATGTAAAATCCAAGTTGTTTTGGAATAAAGTATCAGTCAGTTTCTACAGAGTGAATTGCCATATCAAATTCATAGTTCACCAATGTAAATCTTCAGGCACAAACAGAAAATGCACAGAAGCAGCAGCAAAAAAAGAAAACCTTCCCTTTAAAAGCATGAGAAAACAGAAGTCCCTGATGTTACCTTAAATATAATGAACAGTAGTAAGTATCTGCTAAAATAAGCTTCCAAAGTAATCTTGTCTGTGACACCAATGATTTGTGCAAATGGCAAATGATGTTTGACTAATGGCCACTTTATGCTCCATTTTCTTGCATGAGTCCAGCAGGAGCTGATCCTTGGTGGACATTCACTTGGTTCTGCCACTGTCTTACCAACATATTATTCTGCAGAATCATGAATGTCAGTGTGCTTAAGATGATAAAGACTTTGCATAAAGAAGACTAGTTATATTTCTAGGCAGTTGCCATCTATTCTTTGAACAGATGTTAGTGGTGATCCTTGATTTAGTTTACAGATGGGGACTTTGGAGAGTCTAATCTCAAATGTCTGCACACAGTAATATCTGTACTAGCACTGGAGTCTGCACTGAACACTGCTAGTTTGGGGTTATGAGATTATGAGATCAGATGTGCGAATGGAGAAATTTTGTTTCCCTCTTGCCCCCTCTAAGTAACTCCTTATCCCAGAAATGAGGCCACTCTTTTCTTCAGAAAATGGGTTGCTTCCGAGCCTGCCATCCTTGTCTGCAGGTTCTCTCCTGACGCACAGCTCGGCCCTGCTCATGTTTTAGTGTTGCAAATACAGAATATCCACTACACACAGAAAGCAGCAGGATAAATGAAGCTGAAGATCAAGAGCTAGGGTGTTCTTTTATTGATCACAAATCATTAACATGAGCTCTTCTGCACAACAAGAGGGATGTTGGACTTCACCTGGTTTTCCAAACCCTGGAGCTGGTGATGAGTTCCCTTCCCAACTTTTCCCTGGTTGTACACACGCTGTGACTGCAGGTGTGGCTACTGTCCTGAGCTCTTCAGACTCTGCTTAAGTCAGACTTCATTGCAGTTTAAGCCAATTTCTAATTCTAATTTCTAATTCTGAAGTGTTTGAATAGGAATCACTACATTTGGGCAGAACTAGCATGGAAATCAGTTCATTTACATCTTCTAGGCTACGCAAAAGTCAGTAGGCAAGAACACTGTTTGTGCAGAGATTCTTGAATTAAATAAAAGTGTGAGTCAGCACGTCTTTTAACATGGCATTCAAAAAGTTATTTCTTAGACTGTCTTCCAGCTGTTGTACAATATTCTGATTTCATTTATAATATGTGCAGTCACACAAATTCTGTTGACGTCAGTTGTGGTTCACTCCTTATAATTAGTGCAAAATGCTCTTCTCATGTTTGACTCAGGAAAGTGGAGGAATCATTAATTTTTCTAGAATAATTAAGTTGTCATCAAAATATAATGAAGATAAGAAAATTAAACAAACGCTCTTATGATTCTGAATGAAATTTAAACTGAAAAAAAAAAAATAGACAGCTGTCTACATCTGGGTTTTTTTCCAGAAGTAAATAAGCCTATTTAAAAAAAAAAAAAAAAAAAAAAAAGAAAAGCAAACTAGTTCAGCGGGTGCCTTGACAAGCGTGTACATTTGTCACATTAAGAGCAATCCCTAAACACTTAAATAAATGAATAATCAAGGATATCATAGATCTTAAGCCACCCACATAATGACATCACTTTAGTAACATATCACTGCATAAAATGGTTGACTTGGACTGGATTCCTCTGGAGCAGACATAAGAGAGTGCTGACACCTAGCTTAAAGCTACCTTTGCCCCCTATCAGCCCTTCTCCTGTGCCTCAAATCAATGAAATTCACATTGAAAAACTCTCATTGATGCTAAAAAAAAGCGCCTCACAATAATGCAGATCTCTTCAAATATGTAAAGCCTATTTGGAAAAAACAGTATGTTAGGAAGCAATTTATCTGCTAATGCCAATACTAAACCACAGATGCTTCTTTTTAGTCAAGCCTGTTGGAAAAATGAAGAACATCTATTTTGCCAAAGAGAATCTGGAAAAAGTTTTCTTCAAAACGTATTTCTTATTTCTACGTATTTCATATTCCTACAATTTTTTAAAAAAAACCTAGTACTTTTCATTGTTGAGGAAGACCAAATTTGCATCTTCTGGCATGACCAGAGGCATGCTTACATCTTGCAGACAACAATTCTGAGAGCTGTCAAACCCTGTAAGGACAGAAAACCCAATGACTAGAAGCATTATTTGTTTGTCTGACTTTGAAGAACTCAATGATCTGTGAGCAGACAGAAACAAAAGACTTATTTGCAAGGTACAGCCTTGGGTCTGTGAAGCTTTTCTGTGCACTTAGTTCAGGCCCAGTTATTCCAGTGTATACAGCTGGGAAATTGCAGCCTATTTTCCAACTTCCAAATGGGGAAAGACTTGGGACCTAATCCAAATCTCAGTGAAGTCAATGGGCATCTTTCCATAGACTCCAATGGACTTTGAACTGGGATCTTTGTTCCAAACACTGCCTGTAAGCAAAGCTGTGAGAAAGTACTATGAGTAGTTGGTCTACTGAGTGTCTTTAGGAAAAAGACTGATCTGTGAGATGTGACTTTGCACGTGTGAGTGTGTGGGTGTATATACAAATTATATACCAACAGGAAAGAAAACCATTTTCATAAACAAACTGCTTTCCTTAAATGACTCCCTCCCAGCCCAGCTATTTTTGAAAGTACTATAAACAGAGCGGGACAGAGATTTGTATCATTCAGACAAGGATTTCTCTTGGGTCAGCATAACAGCAAACACAATTAAGTCACCTCTTGAGTGAGGCAGTGGATATGTGCATGCAGCCTAAGCTTTCCATGACCCCCTTGTTTTTGCTCCAACTTTTCACAGTTGACATCACCCATACTGGCCTTACATTCCTTCCTCACCACCAAATGCCTCATTACTTGTCATCCCTCCCTCCCCCATCACTATTCCAGCCTGTATTCTGAATTAGCTGTCTGTTTTTCCAGGGCAATTCTAGTTACTCAGAAGGAAGGGGAAAAATAAAAAAGCCAATTGGAATGTGCCATTAATTCTCAATGGATTTCCATTGAATCTGCCCATCTCTCTCTCTTCTATCTGCATATGCAATTGAAGGTCTTTGCAAATGCACGCTTAACTTTGTCCAGGCCATTTACTCCTTCTTTCAATGTCAGGCTCCTTTGATCATCACAGAATCTAATTATTTTTTGCTCAAGATATTCATAATATGCAAAGAGACATTTTGAGGACTTTGCATTAGCTTAGCTCAGCAAGTCATTTTACTATGCCATAAATAAAAAAGAAACATCCCCACTAGTGTTGTGTGAAGAGGGCAGGTCCCCAAATCTCCTGACAAAAAACCCAGTGACCATCTCCTTGTGTTGTCTTGCTGAGATAGTTGGTAGCTATAGTTTTGCTGCAAATATGTAAGTTCTGAGTTGTAACCTAAAAGGAGATTTTGTTTCAGCCTGAATTTTATGTATAGGAAACAATGCACTGCATTCCACCAAGGATCATCCTAATCCTGAAATTCATCCTGAAAACCCCAACATTCATCAGCTTTGCTGTTTTTTTTCTATTCATCCCTTTTGTTGTAGAGCTAGAGATTGCTCCCATAAGGTTAATAGTCCATTCAGTTCTCCTTCCTAATCCATGTAGATGTGTGATGAGGGTGATGGGAATGACTACAATGCAGGCTGCTTCTCAATATGTTAAAACAGCTTTTGGTAAGATCTTTCATACCAAAGTTTTCAGTTAAGAGAACCACACCATCACTGAGTAGGCAGCGATGCCACTGCTCAAAACTTAGGAGCAAAAGCTAATTTTTGTATAAAATTCAGGGATTTAGCATCGATTGTCTGGTCAGTGGACAGATTTGGACTCTCCTTAGAATCAAATCACTGCTCCAAATGTTTGTTCTTCAAAGAACTTCAGGGGAAAAGATCTTGACTAAATTTTCTGAGAAAATCTGACTCCAGCCAAAGTCAGTGGGAGTTCTGCCACTGAATTTACTGACACCAGTGTTGCATCCCAAGGACTGTAGATATCTTACAATCCTGTTGGATCTCTTCTCGTTACATCTGATACATTTCTTGTTAGGGAAAACACAGGAGCCAAAGCACTTAACCATACGGGATCCTCTCCAGTACCAATTTTCTTTTAGCTTCCAGGCAAGGCATGAAATATAAAAAAGTGCACTCTGCACCTTCTGGACAGCCTCTGAGCCATCTGCCTGAAAAGCCAGCTTGAAAACTGTCTCTTTTTTTCACAACTAACTTTGATTTTGTCCTGAAAAGCAAGTTTCACTGTTGAGTGCAACAAGAGTATTGAGAATTTCCATAGAGAATTCTCCTGTTTTGGGGCAAGATGTGTTTTACTTTGAGGCTGAAGTGAATATGCAACACTCTAAACCTTAGACATGTAGCAGGTGCCTAAATCAGAAGGCCAAATCCAATGTGTCATCTCTGATGGCTCTAGAAGAAGATGCAATGCATACAGGTTAGGCACCTGCCAAGCTTCATTGACTGTAAAATTCACTGTGTTCAAAAAAGAACGGTAAACTCCACTTCCATGAAGGCAACCCAATAAAGAAACAAATCTTGATGTCCTAATAGTGATGTTAAATACAGATGGTGATCAGTAAAGCATAAATGCTTGAAAAAGTTCAGGACTGAGAACAACCCAAAAGTCTGGATCGTTTTTGAAACTATTCAGATCCCTTTTATCTGCTGAACTGGGTTGGACAGTCTTGTGAGAACTGGGTTTTTATGATTTTTTCAAGTTCTTTCTGCTTCTGGACAAGCTGTAAATAGCCTGAGAAAAGGCTTTCTCTTAGAATTTTGGCTATTCTCATTCTAGTCCCAAGGGACCCGGTGCAGTGTGAACACAGAGATGGAAAATAAATTTTAAGATTGCCTGAAAGCTTGAAGTTGAAAGAGAGGTGCATGATAGGAGAGTGGAGGAGAGACAAGTAAGATAGATGATGAGATCAGTTTTTTTATTTGAGAAGACTCTGTGAATATAAGAATAATATAGGCTCACAGTTGACAAGACCATAGAAATGCAAGGACAGCTCTGCTTAGACCAAAGATTTGTCTAGCCTGGTATCTGACCAGCAGCAAAAGCCAAGTTAAAAGTATAAGAACAGAACAAGCTCATAGCCATTATCTCCTTGGGGCTGCTCCCAGTGGCTTGCATTTTATGGCTTTCTTGAGCCAGTGATGGCATCCCAGTGCTGAGCATTGCTTATTCAGAAGACAGGCCCTGCAGCCCCTTCCCAAATCCAGAGGCAGAATTATCATCAGGAAAGTATTCAGCCAGGCCCACACGTGTGTTTCCTGTGAACACACTGGCCCCACAACATCCACCAGCACAGGTCACCCCAGCCCCACAGCCTCGGCTCGCTGTTCCCTGGGAGTGGAAGTGTCAGCCCGAGGGTGGCTGCACATCTGTGCCTTGGGCGCAGGGCCACAGAGAAAGGCATTGAGCGATGTATTAACAGCAAATCCAGATGCCATATGCAGCAATTACAGTCTTTTAAGCCAAGATTAAGCTTCATGAGGCAGAGAGGAAGGGAGGAGAATGGTTGATCTTTATCCAAAGTTTTTGTTACTGAAATGTGTTTAGTACTGAAGTAATAAACTACCAGAGGATAGTGGTCAATGGCTCAGATCCTAATGGACATCAGTCATAAGTGGTGTCTCTCAGGGGTCTGTGCTGGGACTCATGTTATTTACTAT
Organism: Anabacerthia variegaticeps; assembly: GCA_035583185.1. Taxonomy (NCBI): domain Eukaryota; kingdom Metazoa; phylum Chordata; class Aves; order Passeriformes; family Furnariidae; genus Anabacerthia; species Anabacerthia variegaticeps. Next base: position 9,243,863 of record JAWWEW010000078.1, on the reverse strand, counting down.
CTTCATTAAGGACATAGATGAAGGGATTGAGTGCACCCTCAGGAAATTTGCTGATGATATCAAGCTGAGTGGTGTGGTTGACAGACCTGAAGGATGAGATGTCATTCAGAGGGACCTGGATAGGCTCAAGAAATGGCCCATGGGAATCTCACGATCATGAGATTTAACAAGATCAAGTGCAAGGTGCTGAACTTGGGTCAGGGCAAAGCCTGGTATCAACACAGCCTGTGGGAGATCAGCCCTGCCCAGAAGGACTTGGGGGTGCCAGTGGATGAGGGGCTGGACATGACCTGGCCATGTGCACTCAAAGCCCAGAAAACCAGATGTGTCCTGGGCTGCATCCAAGGCAGGATGGGCAGCAGGGACAGGGAGGGGATTCTGCTCAGCTCTGGTGAGACCCCACCTGCGGTGCTGCATCCAGCTCTGGGAGCCCAAGAGAGGAAAGACAGGGACCTGTTGGAGTGAGTCCAGAGGAGGCCACCAAGATGATTAGAAAGATGGAGCATCTTTCCAATGAGGAAAAGCTGAGAGAAATGGGATTGCTCAGCCTGGAGAAGAGGAGCCTTCAGAGTGACCTAATTGCAGCCTTCCAGTACCTGAAAGAAGCCTGCAAGACAGATGGAGAGGGGCTACTTACAAGAACGTGTGGTGAGAGGACAAAAGGGAATGGATTTGAACTAAAACAGAGTAGGTCTAGATTAGATATTAGGAAAAAACTCTTTGTTGTGAGTGTGGTGAGGTTGTGGATGTCCCATCCCAGGAGGTGTTCAAGGCCAGGCTGGATGGAGCTCTGAACAACCTGGTCTAGTGGGAGGTATCCCTACTCATGGCAGGGGGATTGGAACCAAATGATCTTTAACATCCCTTTCAACCCAAACCATTCTATGATTCTGTGTAATATATCTGCATATTATAACAGGTTTTATGACTACTAAAGTAGAAATTATGAGAAGTCCTGTCAGTAAAAAGAAGAAAACATGTAACTTATTTGTATTGCAAGTGTACTTTCTATCCTGATATGACAAATAATGTCTATGTAGAGTGTGGGATGAGAAAGGACTTCCCTATTTGCTGTAAGTGCTAGAAGAGATGAAAGAGACCATATATCCATAAGAGGTATGATATTTACTCTTGCATAGCTGACTCAAGAAGGTAAGGCTAGCAGAATTAAGAAACTGTAAAAACCCCATGGCATTTATAAAATGCTGCTCAGCAACTCAGAGGGATGCAGGAATATTCTCCCTAATGACAAATTGTCCTTCCTTTAACAGCTATGCAGCTGGCCAGCAGGGATTACTAACCTCATTAATATCTCATGTTTAGTTCTAGTTTATAAATAGAGCTGCAATTATGCATGTACATGGTCTATGCAACTAAGTGTTCTTATCGCTTTTTCCCTCCTGTCCTCTTCTCCGGTCTCTCCATTTATTTTATTTGTTTATTGTGTCTGAATTCAGATTGTAGCTCTACAGATCAGAAATATTTGTTTGCACAGTTAGGATGATAAGATGATCTTGTTCTGAGCCGTGGTAGTAAAAATATAGTACAAATGCTGATAATTTGTAATGTTGTTAATCTGCTTGACAAAATCCTTTTGCAGTTATTTTCCTAACAAAGGAATTAGCACTCTGGTGAGCAGTATCTGGATTGGAGCACTGGAGACTCAGGCCAGAAGTTACAGCATACTGTCACTTTTCCCTCCAAATTTAGATGATTTAAGCTGCAATCTCAGTGTTCCTTGTGACCATTTCTCAGTTCTTGGACTGAAGTCAATTGCTCACTCCTGAAAGCAGCTCTCTTTATGATTACCTCCCCTGCTCTTGTATGTCAGGGAAGACATGATATAAATGGTCATAAGGAACAGAATTATTTTTTCATAGATCTAAAATCAAACAATCAGGGGGGGGGGAAGACAAAAACTTAAGCTTTTTCTTTGTTTAACATAAAAAAGTTACAGTAAATATGTTCATCTGTCCATCAAAAAAATGTAAATATCAGGCATCAGCCTGAGCTGTGATGTAAAGCAAAGAAGAGTGTGACAATAGAGTCTGTAAAACTGCAGCCAGGTTATCGCACTTGGTTACAGCTCTAAGGCTGAACCCTCTGCCCTTTTTAAAAGGTTCCCACATTCCCCACCATGCTCCTGCATGAAGAAGCAATATTGTCACTGAGACAGACTGACTTCATGGGGTGGCTATTGTCCCTTTCTGTGTGCAGCAGTGCTTCAGTGACTTCATTTCCATCATTAGTATAATACAGTTAGTTAGTGGTATACTATCAACAAGGGAGTGAGATGCTTGCAAAGTGGGAGAGGTGGATGAAGAACTCTTAAGGAGAAATGGAAATATGATGTATGTTCTCCATTCCCTGGGTAAAATCCTAAATGTTGTAGCAAAGGATAGAACTTCTTCCAGTATTTTTTGATTCTGATGATTTCTCTTTCACTGTTTCGATCAGATTACCTCTAAAATAAGTAGAAAATAAGTTATTAATGACTTTTTATAGTATGAAATAAGTGTAAAATTAGTAATAATTTTCTTTAAGAACTTTTCTCCGAATTCAGCCTGCAATTATAAATGGTTCAGGCTTATTCAAAAGCATATTTTCTAGTTAATAAATAGCTCCTGTGGAAAAAAATCATCCAATGCTAACATTAGTTACAGTAGAACATAACTCTCACTTAGCTGTTTACAAACCCTTTGTTGGACCTGTTTGATTCCATTTTGCAGTTGAAATATGACTGTAGAAAAGTAGTTAAATCATAAAATAATAGAATGGTTTGGGTTGAACACTACCTTAGAGATCATCTACTTCAATCCCCCTGCCATGAACAAGGACACCTTCCACTAGACCAGGTTGCTCCAAGGCCCGTCCAGCCTGGCCTTGAGCACTCTCAGGGATGGGGCATCCACAGCTTCTCTGGGCTACCTGTGCCGGTGTCTCGCCATCCTCACAGGAAAGAATTTCTTCCTAATAACTAATCTAAATTGACCCTCTTTCAGTCTATAGAAACATCCTGTGGCTGTGAATTTACACAGGACAGTAAAGCTCATTGTGCTGCATTGACTTCTTTTACAGTACCACAATCTCAGCAACCCTGAGATTTTGCAGAGGCTTCTTGATATATTCCACATTAATATTTCAGAATATCTCAAAATGTTTTCTACTCTATACTAAATGTCAGACAAGACATAGTATGCAACTAATGAAACAGCAACCAATGGCCTCTAGCAGTCAGCAGTCCTGCAAATCAGCTTTGTTGTGGTTTTTGTTTTTCTTTTCAGAAGGATTACTATAGTTTGAAGTTGTGCAAATAAGTCTTGCAACAAAACCTTTTCATATTATTTCTGAATACCTATTTAATTCCCCTTCTGCTATCTTGTCTTCCTCCTACACTCATTGTTTTGATTTCTCACAAACTGTGTGAGCCAGATAGCATATGTCTTCATATTGTCCTTCACCAAGGGAACAAAACAAAACACTTTGGTTGTGTATGGACAAATATCTTGGTGCATTCTTGGACTCGAGAAAGTGCTTTAAAGTGACTTATAGTATTTCATAAAAATCATCTGTGCACTAAAAACTTGACTCCACCACTTGAGCTTTTTGGTAGTACTGGACCAGTGATGAAGACTGAAGTTGACTTGCCATGTGAACATAAAAAGCAGCCACAGTGGTGGCATTGACGGGAAAACTCCCCTTCTCACTGACACTGTGTGCTCATAGTCCTGCTCGTCTGCATCCTCCCTTCTTCCATCCCTGGCTACACTCTCATTCCAGGGTGCAGGACTGCAACAGGCAGTGAGAGAAAATGCTTGAAGCCCTGCTAGTTGGCACATGGAAGGGGAGCTGCTCCACTGTGCTTACAAATACAGCCCCATTTCTGATTTGTCACATTTGTTCTGCCAGGACACTGCAGACGCTTTTCTTTTTCTTCTGTGTATATTTACAAACATTCCATCAGCTTAAAACAAATAAACAACCCCATCCATCAGGTGTATGTATTCAGGGTTAATGTAGAGGTGCAAAGGGTAAAGGAAGCGGATTATTACAGTAACATTGCCCAGTCTGACAGTGATAAGTTAGAAATGTATGATAACTCCATAGGAATGTGCCTGAAGCCAGACATTTAAGGCCATGCTTTTGTAGACTTAACTATAGGTTAAAAAACATTTTTGCTTCCTCAAAATAAATGAATATGGAATTGCCAGGAATTAGCATAACCAACCTCAAAAATATAATGGAATTTAATTACAGTTTAAAAAATGGGAGGGGAGATTATGTGAATTAATTAGGTTTGCTAAAAAAATAATTAAAACATAGAATGTAAAAATTACTAAATAATTATGCAAAATTATAATCAGATAATCATATCTCTACTGTAATGTTCTCTGGGAAGTTTTAAATAAATTTAGAAAGATTATTATTCTCTGTAAAGACTAGAAATGTTAATCTTGGGGGTTTTTCTGACTAAAACTGTTGTGTGCTTGGCAACTCCATTGAGTTCATTGTCACTTCAGTGGTTTAGTGACAATGGTTTGAAATATCAGCAAGAGATCAAACCAAAGCAGAGCAATCCCAAGGAGAGTGCTCTGTGCAGTACCCTTGAAATGGGAACATGACTGCTTTCTTGAAGTCTTTAGGGGTGTTGGTTTTTCAGACTCAAACAAGAAGTTTTATTTTGCTCATATTTTGAGCTGCAATCCAATCTGGGTTCACCACTGCAGCTTCAAAAGGCACTAAGCATATTCAAGCATTTATGGAATAAATTTATGCATGACTGTGAAACCCTTAACATCTTTGTTTCATTTAATTAGTCCTCAAAAAAGGTACTTACTGTTTCCAATTCTCGGTAACTCACCCATTTCAAATGAAACAGAAGTACACAGAAAGTATTCCAAACTCACTTGATATTGTTTTGTAACACTCTAAGGAAAGGTTCCAGCACTTTCCATGTCCTACACAACTGTAATTATTAACTGTTTAATAAAAAGTGCAGAAATACTGCAAATGAACTGGCTTGTTTGCTAAAACCTCCTCAATGTCATAATGGTAAGGCTGAAGTAGCATTACAAAACATGTTTTCTATACAGTTATTCTGGCAGAAATTAATGTAGTCAGAGTTGATCTCTGTTGATCAGCATTTTCCATGTAAGACTCCATTTGAAGTTGCCTACATTGATTTATAGAATAAACTAGACTCAAATAGAACACACCTACAATGATCATCCAGTCAAACTGCCTGAGCACTTCAGGGCTGATCACAAGTAAAAGCACATTGTTAACAGCATTTTCCAAAGGCCTCTTAAAAACTGACAGGCTTGGGAGGGTGGGAAGTGGGAGCGTGAGGGGGTGTAGACAACAAGTGCACATTAAAACAATCATTACAGTGAGAAATTAGGAGACCTCTGTGGTTTGGAGGGTTGTCCTGGCTTCATTCCTAAGCAAACCTAAAATTTCAGAATGTAGCAAAGTTCTGAAAAAATCAGTCATCAGTAGAAACTTGCTAGTATTTAATAGCTGGGTAACTCTCCTGAGGTTTTATTAACACTCAGTATGCTGCAGTCCACGCCTGCACAGCTTGAGCTGTTCTTTCCTTGCAATTGCTCTTTTCTCTTGATAGTGCTGAAGGCATTAAGAGGGTTCTGCTGTTCTCTCAATATACCTATTGTATGGAAGAAAAAGTAAAGACACGGGAGAGAGGCAAAGAAAGAGTCTGCATGAAGCATATAAATAAAAAACAGAAGAAACACTATAATGTATTCACAGCATAATATAAAACTGATGCATAGTTAGCAAAACCTGAAATCCTGAATATATTCCAGAAGACCATGATCAAATCCATGACAAATACTTCAGTTGTATTAAGAGGATTAATAGGATTTCTTCTGATGCTATTTTAGCTTTTTCACAAACAGAAATGATACCCAAAATTAACTTAAGTAGTGTAAAGGTTGAAAACTCAAGTTTTCAAAAGATAAGTAGTACAACAAAGGTGTCATGTGCACAAGTGTTATGCTGAGGTCCAGGAGACCTAAATCTCAGTGTGGATCCTAATTCTGAACTATAATTATTGCTGGACTAATGAAAGGTCCCAACTCATCCACCACACAATGGTACATCAAGGCAGCAAAATGTAAGTCTGTGCTCTCATCTGGTTTTCATAAGCTGTTTAGGCCTCCAAGCAGGCAGAATCCACCCCCTGGTCAAGCACCTCCACACTTCCGTCATTCCCCCCTGCTTTCATAACCCCCCACTTCTCAGACTTTAGGTCAGCAGCAGTGCATGGCCGCTCCTGCCCACCCAGAGCCATCTCCCAGGCTGGTGGGAGCAATTCCCCCCGCACCTGTGTTGGCCCCAGAGTTCTGTGGATGCAGATTAGAAGGCGAGGATTTCTCCTTTTCTTTGGCTCTGGTCTCACCCCTTTTCAACTCTCCACCTGAAAACTTCTCTTTCCTTGCTCCTCTTAAAATTATTATCACAGTTAGCTCTGTCTTGGGACTTCTTCAGCTCACCATGCTAGAAAAGGAAAGACCCTTTCTTTATATGAAGTTTAAACTGGTTTCTTCTCCATTTCACTGCTTACATTCTGTTAATAAGGTCTATGAATTACTTTGGGACCCTTCTTTATATTTATCACAGGCACATTTTGGACAAAGACCTTCCCAGACCTTCCTCATGCCACCTCTGAAACCAGAGCTACGTAAGCTGAATGGTGATGACAACCAAGAGTGTGCAACAACGTGTTTGGGTGAGGCTGCTGCATGTTGGAGGTGTGGATGGGCTGTAGTTGATTTGGTATTTTCCTGTTTGAGAGTGAATTGCCTGGTCTTTTCCTACCAGTTCAGTTTTATGGGAGGAAATGAGTCATTGTTTTGAGCTGGTGGCTGAACTACAGGAACAGGGAGGCTTGAGCAAGGACTTGGTGGCTGTCTGTTTTATTGCCTTAGGTAATAGGGGAAAGTGCCTTTCTGATAGCAGCAAGGCATCAATTAATATTTAAAGATGGTTATGAGGGCTTCTTTTTCTACACTCACTGGGGAGATCAGAAGAGTTCTGTCCTGCTAGTGGAATAATGGTTTATCTCCTGGATACCTCCTACATACATAAAACCCCATGGACGTTTGTCCAGCTGCTGTCACTGAGGGACCCTGCAAGATGTTGATGTGCTTTGTTGCTTCAGCCAGGCACAGAGGGTTCCTGCAGGAGGTGGCATTCACTCCCTAGAGGATGACATACCTGGGTCATGTTGGCAGGCCTGGCCTGAAGACTAGGATGTCAAAGAAGTTCTCTCCATGATGTCCCTCAAAAAAGCCGACATATGATGGAAGAGACTTATTTCTCTCTTGCAGTGGTCTGTAGGAGACAGGTCCTTGGAGGTACAGTGGAAACAAACGGCACCACAGAGGCTGCAGTTCAGTCTGGCTTCCCTCTCTCTCTACAAAAGTCTGGCTGATCATATCAAAGGTAGGAGGCTGTGCCTGCTATGCCAGGTGGCACATGAGGTCATGGGCTGTGCAGTGAGGAGATGAGGGGGTAAACACTGGAAAGTCCTTGCAGGATGGCAGTGAGATAGATGCCTTTCTGGGAGCATCTGCCCGGCGTTTGATGTTGATTTCACTGGGACTGTCTGAAGCACTCTCACCAAATTATCTTAGAACTGCTGTTTGTAGGTTGCTTGAAAGTACCACAGGAAATCCTAAGCAATTAGGCTGCAGCCATTTCGGCTTGGAACACAAAATTAGGCAGTTAGGTTTTGACCTTCATCTCTAGGTCCCTACAAAGGGCTAATAATAATGTATCACCTCACCTGGGTGCTGTCAAAATGAATCCATTCCATTCGTGAAGTATCCAAATACTCTGGCACTGAGCACATCAGAGCAGCCTTTGAGAAAATTGACAAATCTCTGTTCTGAGCAGGGTTTGGATAGCATGAATTAAGTAAGATCTCTAAGGTCACGTACGGAATAAAATAAAAGGAATTATTATATATACATGCACTGAATTAGGCATAGATACTGGGGGGAAAATATCATTCTATATTGAAGTTTTGAATTGTAATGCACACACCAGAAGGTCAACAGAAAAGTTAAATGTAATCATAACTCTTCCCTTTTGAAAGGTTTGAATCCTTGGCTTTGCAGCTTTGATACATCTCCCTTCCCTTCCCTTCCCTTCCCTTCCCTTCCCTTCCCTTCCCTTCCCTTCCCTTCCCTTCCCTTCCCTTCCCAAA